>OX608079.1:115043979-115126479 GCA_951509765.1 Sphenella marginata
AAGTATGCAATAAAATTTATGTAAAGCAAAACTACAAAAGTAAACAGACATTCAATGTTTAGAATTTTTAGAATTGTTCATTTTTCCAACGAATTTTATTGCATAAAAAGGGATTATTCTGCATTCTACCAGCGTGGATTTAAAAATATTTCAAGGAATGCTATCCTTTATTGATAAATATTCAATTTCTCTATATATATATGTATTACCCTTTACTTTCCACTTTCTAATCACTCAAACTTTAACTATTTTCAGGAAGCAAAAGAGACACTATGCGATCCAGAAAAACGCGCTATGTATGATAAATGGCGAAATAGTGGCATATCAATGAGCTATAAAAATTGGCTGGGTATGAAGGAGCACGTTGGACAGGTGAGAAGATACACAATTGCTGAGAAAGTGGATAAGGAGGTACGAGTGGCAAATCGAACGCAGCGAGTATAAGAAAATACAAAAAAAAAAAAAAAAAAAAACTTTTAGAAATTTTAGCGTCAAAATTTCTCATTAAAATGATCACTTTCCGTTCCCTTGAAATGCATTCAAGTGTACCCCGCACCCATGCTTTTAGACGCATTCCAACAAACTTTTGCAGCTACGTAAAGTGGCACATAGTTTTCCTTGTCTTTAGTTTGTATGCAACTCAATGTCTCAGCCACCCTCAAGCATGTCTGTACACGACAGTGGCATGTAACGAGCCAGCACATCCCACAGCAAATCATTAAGTAATGAAAGCATAACAAAAAAAGTTGTGACATTAAACTATTTCCGCAATTTTCCGTTGGTAATACCAACGTTATTAGCCTTGTTATAGCAACAAGTTTTCTTTCTTTTATCGTTTTTACTACAATTTTTCAATTAGCTTCCTCAGTTATTGATGTATGTGTGTCTGTCGTCAGGATACTGCTTTATGCTTTACCCACATTAAAAATAGTTGAGCAGATATTTTGAAATGTACATAATGAAATAAGACATTTTTTTTATAAAATTTTTGTGTTTAAAATGAGTGCCATTTACCATTATATATGTAACTTGTATAATTTCGAAAAGAAGAATTAGTCCTTACAGAATACATATTGGAAAACATAACTTGGACACAAATTGATTTAATTTTGAAATAATTTTATTTTATTTTATTTAATTTTATTTTATTTTATTTTATTTTATTTTATTTTATTTTATTTTATTTTATTTTATTTTATTTTATTTTATTTTATTTTATTTTATTTTATTTTATTTTATTTTATTTTATTTTATTTTATTTTATTTTATTTTATTTTATTTTATTTTATTTTATTTTATTTTATTTTATTTTATTTTATTTTATTTTATTTTATTTTATTTTATTTTATTTTATTTTATTTTATTTTATTTTATTTTATTTTATTTTATTTTATTTTATTTTATTTTATTTTATTTTATTTTACTTTATTTTATTTTATTTTATTTTATTTTATTTTATTTTATTTTATTTTATTTTATTTTATTTCATTTTATTTTATTTTATTTTATTTTATTTTATTTTATTTTATTTTATTTTATTTTATTTTATTTTATTTTATTTTATTTTATTTTATTTTATTTTATTTTATTTTACTTTATTTTATTTTATTTTATTTTATTTTATTTTATTTTATTTTATTTTATTTCATTTTATTTTATTTTATTTTATTTTATTTTTTTTTATTTTATTTTATTGCTGATTTCTGTATGGAACCAACGTCACCTGTATTGCCCTATGGTGGGATAACCAATACCGATGGAAAATTCCTCGAAACCCATGTTTGTATCGTACATATTTTAATTCCAATACTAAACCAAAAATACGAGAAGACCAGACCCGTTCGTCGGGGACTAACTACTTACATACTCTAGAGGACAGGCCCTTCACTGCACCTCTTCTTGTTATAAATATAGTCTAAGAAGGGACAGTTCTACTTAAAAATTCCCATCCTAAAATGTTGCATGGTAAATTAGATATATATGTATGTATATCTAGATTTTTTTTTCGTAGATTATATTTCGAATATACTTGATGTTGTGTATTTGCCCTACTCCATATCCATTTACAAATATGCTTTTTTATTCACATGTATACCTACTTATTTATAAATACCTGTAATATTTACAAATAACTGACAAGTAGCGATGGCAAAAAAATATTACCCGATTAGTATGTGATATGATAAAATGCAAGATATTAATCTATTAATCGAACTATTAAATTTTTGTTTCCAAAAAAACATATTGAGTTGGTTTTAACATTATAATCGAGCATACTTCTGGATAAAAATATTTACTTACAAATTTGTGTTTTAAAAGAAATTTCAAAAATAATTTGTTTTGGTATTATTCGCAATTAATCGATTATTGTTTCGATTAATCAAACCATATAATCGTGCCATCCCTGAAGCAAGTAGTGTTTTTTTAAAATCTACATGTTTTATTGTTATTGTATATGTACATTACGGAAAATTAATATAAAAATGAATCAATCAATTGCAACAGAAATAAATAAAATAATTAATTTAAAATAAAAAAACTTAAACTAACAAGAAATTAATTTTCCGTAGTATTGGCCAAAAATGGAATTGCAATTTTTTAATAAAAATATTTTTCTATAAAAGAAAGCTTCATATATGTAAATTTAGTTTATTAACTCGCTTAAGGAATTTTTCTCGGAAATGTTTCGATACATTGAAAGTAAAATAATTTGCCCCATCCCTAGTTGCATTAATTCCTATTTAAATTTGTAACAGAAAAAATCATCAATAAAAGTTGTTTTCTCTATATCCATGTTTAGACTAAAAACAAAACATTATAAATCGATTGCAATTCAATTAGGTTATCTTATTGAAAACAAACTGTCACACTAAGCCCACATAAGCTTTCTTCTGTTTCGTTTCAATTAAAAATTGTAATCATTTGATTTCCTTTTGCAACCAACTAACCAACCATTCACAGTCTATGCATTGGGCAACACCAAAAACCAAAGATCGTATGCTACCCGAAACCGCAGCCACAACTGGTGCTGGCGGCAGTGGTGGCCTCTCCGCGGCCTCACCAAATCCGGCACATCGACGTGCCTCCGAGGGTGGTGCTGCACTCTATTATGGCAGTCGCAAAGCCGAATGGGGCACAGAGAATTCCGATGTGGCCAATAAGTTTCGCAACTATGAAATTTAAAAGCTGAGCGCGTTGGGGTGGAGCGATGTAGTAACAATAAGAATAACAGAAATATACGAGTATGACCTAACAACAAATGAATGGAGAAAGAATACAAAAAATACGCAAATGAAACAAAATAAAAACAAGAAAAAAATAATTGGATTATGAAATGACAGAATTGAAATCAATTGAACAACAATGGAATTTTTTTTTTAACTAGAAAAATTTTTAATTAAATAAATATTTACTAGGCATACGTAAACTCAACATTGTATTTGTATTGATAAGAGAAAGTATTTGTTGAATTCGGGCGTTGTAGTTTGGAGGAATTTGTGTGGAGGAGTGCCTAAAAGTAGGCAGCAAAAAGTTTACATGAATTTTGTCATATCTGAACATTTCAAAACTTATCTTAATGTATACACTAAATGTTTTGACCAAAATATATATACAAACATACTTACATATATGTTGTTACTTATTAAATAGTAAAATTATTAACTATTAATATATATTAATAAATATATGAAACAAAAATACATTTAAAAATATACAAATATATAGATGTAAAAGAAGAGCAAAAGTAAAAAAATCAAAACGAATCTAAGAAACTGTAATTTCAATAAACGCCTAAAGAAATGAAGAAGACGATAACTGAAAAATAAAAAATAAACAAATTTAAAAACACAATTAATTTAGTATATAAGTGCATAAAAAAATATTTATGTGAAAATGACGAGCAACCATATATAAAAAGAAAAAAAAAATATTTACATTTACATATATTTATATTTTAAGAAAAACTGCGGTTTTATGAAAAAAAAACTATTTAAATAAAAATATTACTAAAAAACAAAACTTTATTTTTAAGTGCAAAATAAATTGAAAAAAAAAAAATTACAAAAAAAAATTTCGAAAATAAAAAAAAATCTTGAAAATTAAAAAAAATTAAAAAAAAAAATGTTTATTACTTAGTAAAGCGTTAGATTAAGAATCACAATTGTGCAAAACTAATATCTATTGTTGTTACGTGTGTGCCCCTTATGACAATCCTTGTGTTTTTGAAAACTTTACTATGCACATTGTCCATGTGTGAACGTAACTAATATTAGTATTTATATATATGTATGTACACACCCCATAAATGCAGCAGCGGCTTGTCCAGAGCAACAATAAACACAAGAATAACTGAAATTTCAAGACTACTTACAAATTGAAAAAAAAAATCAAAATCGAATTTAAAAAAATGCAATTTGAAAAAGGTTTTTGAAACAACTGCAAGCAAAATTTTGAAAAAAGTCTAGTACCACCTAAGCATCACAAGAAACCCAAACACATAATAACTGCTGAAAAAGTAACGCAAAATAATACTTCCTTCCGTTGGCTGTACTGTATTTGATGTTCCGCACAATATCAAGCAGCGTGAAGAAAAGGTAAAATTAAAAAAAAAAAAAAGAATTTAAAAAAAAATTAAATAAAAAAATTTATATAAAGCTAATTGTTTAGATAAATTCAAAACTGAAAAAAATATAAGTTAAGCAAACAAAAATTTTGAGTCAATAAACAAACATTTAAAAAAAAAAAAAAATTAGTTGATAAAAACTTTTTATTTAAAAAAAAATTGCATAAAAAATCAAAATTTAACTACGCATTCCGTTTATTATCCACTTAAATTAGGGTTGCCATTTGCTACTCCAATGTAGCTGGAGAAATGGAAAATATGGCATGCTCTGCTATTGCTGCGGGAGCTAAGCAAAGAGCATAACAAGTGACAGCACAACGTTGGCTCTGTGCTATGAGCCACGCCGTGGGGAGCATGGAGCAAAGAGCAAAATTACAAAAATATAAAAGCAAGAGCAATGTTGGGAATACTACGCGAGAGAAGAGAGCCGCAGAAAAGCATTAATCATTTCCTTCTATGCTCTTGACTATGCGCTATTCTCTTTTAGTGCCCAGATCCAGAGCAATGGCAAACATAAAAACCACTAAAAGGAAAAGCATTTTCAATTACTAAAAAATAATTTTTTTATGTATTTACACGGCAAGTAACACTTTAAAAGTGTAAAATGTAGTACTTATGTACATATATTCAATAAAATTGCACCTTAAAAAAGAAAAAAATTCAATTTGCATTTTATCCATTCAATACAAAAGTTTACGGTTGTGTAGAGAGCACATAATTGCGACATTTATGAGTATTTTTATTTGTATTAAAATAATAATTCGAAAAGCTAATAATATTTACATATATTAGAAATAATATTAATATTTTTTTATTTAATTTTCTTAACGTATTTCTTTATAGTTATTATTATATATTGAAAGTCCTGCAACGCTGAAAATGATAAAAAAAATTGATTTTCATGAAGTAAGTAGTAAAGATCGACCCATATTTGTGTACGTATTTCTAGCTGTTAATAAATATTTGTGAAGAAAATGAACCAAAAAATTAAAAAAAAAAATTAACTTTTTCATAAGTAAATGAAATTTTAATTCATTTTCCTGCTGACATTTCTGCAGACACAAAGGAAATTTAGCATAAAGTAAACTAAAATTTAAAAAATAAAAAACTACTATTTATAGTTGAAATTTTGAGTATGTGTTTTTTTTTTGAAATGGGTAAGTACTGAGTTCGATCAATATTATATCAATTTTTTCTTATCTGAACATTATATTCCAAACACAACTAGATATTAAGTTTTTTAACCCATAAAATTTTAATTTAAGAAAATGTTACTTTAATTAAACCTAAATTTTTTGTTGATAAAAAAATATTTTACAAAAAATTTTTTTTTTGGAAATTCATATTTAAAATATGTTCATGTACATATGTACGTCATATCTAAATTTTTATTTTTTTTTTTTTTTTTTTTTCTAAATTAAATTTATATTTTTAACTACAAACATTTTCCAGTGCAATACAAAATTTTTACAGTGTATGTTCTAGCTGATTTAAGTGCCTTTGTAATGGTACAAAAATCTTTAAAATCGGATAAGCGATACGGTAGTAATCACAATCTTACGCCCACATTCCAAAACAATTCGAAAATGAGGTTAGGGTTGTATAGGTGGAATTTAGCTGCATGCAAAATTTCATCAAAGTCTTAAGGAGTCGGGTTCAATGCATATCGGTTTTGATATGAAATTCATCATATGGTTCAAGGCTGAATACAATTTCTTAAAATTCAGGGCGACTATAAAAACATTTGTTTTTTTTAAACTAATTTTTAATAATAAAATCTACATAATATTACTACTTAGACTACAGATTTCCAAAATATATGTCAGGCCATAGCTCGCAGGGACGACGATCACTTTGCACAAACTCGCGTATCCAACGATTGAGTACTAAAAAAAAGAATAAATATAAAAAAAATCTATTTTTATAAACTGATTAAGGCCAACTTACCCCACTTTGAACCTGCAATGATTGGGCAACCACCATGCAGCGTGCGGCGATCTGGCACACCGCTCGCATGTAAATTATACCAGAACACAGCGGCGCCCTTCTTCGGCAACAGCAAACGTTTAAGGTAAGGAAAAGCAGTGCCACCGCCTTGTTCCACATCAGTTAACTGCAAAAGAAAAATTAAGAAGAAGAAGAAGAGTGTACAAATAATTTCACTAAAATAATATAAAGTTTAAAACTGTCAAATTTTACTCACATAAAATAAAACAGTACCGATGCGATTACCCATTTCTGAGTAGCTGCAAACTTTTAAAGCCTATTCAAAAAATATAATATTTATTTTAAAAAATTTTCAAAATATTTTTTTTTTTTTACTTCATCATAGAAATAATCGTGATGTTGCGCATAATGTCCGCCAATGCCATAATTCTGGAATTGATGATCTTCAGCATAATTCATATTCAAATTTGTCATATCCTCAACGCGCACATCAATCGTTGCCAATACTTTATGTGTAGTTTTTGGCATAAATGAAAATTGACTCGTACGCACTGGTGAGACAATCGACTCATTCACACCCATCACTGTGGCACGTTCAATGCGATCGTTACTCAATTTACGCATTATTTCAATTTCAACATTCGACAGCACATCATAGTAGATGACGAGCAGTGGATCATGATTTAGTTCCTCCACTTTTATGGGTGCTATTTGGAGAAATGCATGTGTTTCCGTTAAATAACCACAACGTAATGGGCGTTCTTCTGCGGGACTCTGTGTAATCAAACCATTACAAATATGTTTGTAACGTGTGGCTTCATCGGTTGTGAGTAGATCGGTTGGAAGAGGCTGTGAAAAAATTTGATTTATAAATAAAAAAAGCTCCCAACTTATTCATACATACTTCGTGCTCTTCGTCGAGTGCGAGACTCGCATTTATATTTCCTTCATTGCTCCTTTGAAATGCTATGTATTCTTCTATGTAACTCTCCGCAACTGGATGCATTTGCACTAACTCTGCATACGTTTGATTTGCGCCCTTCAAATCACCTAAATCTGCTTTAACTTTTGCCAGCAGCGCTAACACATTTGCTCGCTCGATTCTTTCTGTAAGCAATTCTCGCTCACTGGAAAGCGCGCTGCTGCTGGTTAAACGTGCCAGCGCCTCTGTAGCCCAAGCGTGTGTGAAGCGCGTTTTATTTTCTTTCGCCGCATATTTGGCTATATCGTAACATAAATTGGCATCCAGTTCAATGCTTTTGAGTATAATGAGTGGAATTTTAAATTCTTTTTTTATCAAATTTTGTTAATTTTATTTTCAAGTAGACTCACTCATATTTAACCCCATCTAAAATACCTTGAGCCATGTCCACTGTTTTCAGCCGGTAGACATCTTGTATACGCAAAAAGCCTTCAATAGCGCCATCTAATTCGGAAGCAGCTGGGTATGTGTGGGCGTTCTTGTACTTTTCAATGTTAGTGATGGATTCTGTTTTAAGTTGAAAGTGCGCATGAGAAATTAGTTTTTTTATTTCATACTATATTCTATAAAAAGAGGTCCCCCCCTCAGATTTTTTGGCAAGGTCTTGAAACATCTGTAAAATGATGGTAATGGGTACTTTTAAGCCCCAACCATTAGAAAAATTTTTAAATTTACTTTCTCTAGACTTTTGTTAAAAGTAAAATTTTCAATCCGGAAAAATACATACATCAAAAGCCAAGTGTTTTAAAAAGAAAACTTTTTTTTTTTTAAATATACATAGTAATTCATATCTAAAAATTTAAATTTCATATTTTGTGTAGTTAAAAAAATATCATTTTCAACGGTTGGCCTGTGAAGTATTTTCTCAGTTTCATATTTTATTTTTATCAAAAAATTGATAAAAAAAATATGAGTTGAATATAAACGTTTTACAGTCTATATATTCAAAGGCTGATTTAAGTAGCTTTTCACTCCCACAATTTTACGAAAATGAAGCTACTAAAAACGAGGTTCTATTTGTGTAGATAAAATGCAGCTATATGCAAAATTTCAACAAAATCTAAGAGCGCCGGGTTAAAAATGTACCATTTTCATATATTGAATTTGAATGTTTTTTGGAATAAATATGTTTCAAAACTCCCTACTTGTATAAAAAAAATGCTTTGAACTAAGGCTGCACAAAACAGCAGATCACGTCACTGCGTTAAAACCTTGTTGAAACAGCAAGGCAGGGCACGCGCTATATGTATGTATGTCTACTGAAAAACAACAATAACAATATTAATATATGATATATTACTTTTTCCCGAATCAAGCTGCATTAAATTTTCAATACGTTCCCAATCCACGGTAAGTCGCTTCATTAGTAGATATTTATTCACAGGACTATCATAGTAATTTGAACCTTCTTGAAGTGCTTCATAATGATCGTTCTCCAATTCAGCAAGACGCCTGCAAGACAAGTAGAATTTTGTAAGCTTTACTTTTATTTCGGAAAACTTTTTTTAATTTTATTTGAAGTTTACTTTGCTTGTTGGGTATAAAATGCTGCATTATTTCAATTCTCCTCATAAGTTCAAAACTTTTACTTACGCTTTTAAAAAGTCCAATTTATCTTCATTAGCTTTTATAAATTTCTGTGTTTTATTTAAAAAAAAACTTTCAAATTCCACCAATTTTGACATTTGTTGCACCGATGAATAAAATTCTGGTTTTGCGGCTAGCACATTTTTAGCAGTGTGCAGCAGCAGCATGCAGTCGATTAAGAGAAAAAAGTAATCTTTTGATAACATAGCTTTAGTTATATAATCCAAGAAAAAAACGATAAACATTAACTACACCAAGCGCTCAAACGCCACAAAAACACGCATGCGCTCCAACTCAACTCAAAAAACTAAACAAAATTGAAGTCTCAACTAAGTCTTAGCTACTAAAATCATAAACACCAACTAGAGATCAATGATCTAGCAGCATCCACAAAAAAAAAAAAAAAAAAAAAACATTGTGCAAAAATTTATAGACGAAAGAACGATAAGCACTTAAAATGCGAGAAGAGCTTAAAGAAAGTTCAAGTAAACTATAAACGATTGAGCTTTTTACGTTGTTTAGTACGACAAGTCAACCGGTTTTTGATTTACATAATATGGTTATTCGTGTTCTTGTCACGTTGAACTTGCTTAAGTGAGCTTTCGGGTCAATGTGCCGGTTAAAAATGCAAACAACATATTGTACATATGTACATATACTTGGGTGCTCTGCAGCGAAAGGCTGTAGCTAGTTTTTAAGTCTCACTTGTGTTTCCCTGTGGAGCTTCTAAAGCAGCTTTGTCGTCTAGATGGTGGCAAAGTCGTACCGCAGGAAGTATTTTAAAATAGTATAACAGTGTATCGGATAGTTTCATTACAAAGTCCAAAAGCACGAAAAAGATAGAGATCGCCAGATCCACTGAAATAGTAACACGAAGTCAGTAAAGCTTTGTAAAGGAGGCCATTTTTTTCAAAGTTCGAATTTCTGCATTTCATTTTCGGGAATATTTTATTTTTGCAAAACTTAGATGGGGCCTATATAAGTATATTGTAGATTTGTCGTTTAAAAGGGATCTCTATCGGTACATGGAACAAAATTCGAGCTGTAAGTGCACTGCCATAAACCATCCCTGGTCCTTGCCGCGTAGTTCTGTTCGAAAGAAATTTCGTCTTTTTCCTACTCCCTAGGAAATTTTCTGGTATAACTTTTGTGTTGTTCAATTCCCATTCTGTTCACTTCGGATTTCATTTATCCCCCTTTCGATTTTAGAAAACTCGGTACTCACTGTTTCGAGAAAATTCTATTCGAGAACAATGTAGAACTAAACCAAACAATGGTTGATTTGCTAATGAGGTCGATATTTCTTTTAGTTATTTTTGTTTTTAATTACAATACTTAAAAAATATAAAATTTAATACAAAATAATACTTTAATAATGCTGATTTCATATGAAATAAAACTATTTATCATAACAAGGCAGTCTGAAGACTTGATTTCGCTCACGTATCCATTTGTTGGTAACTGCAAGAAGAATAAAATTCTTACTCAAAAGACAGCAAAAGTCAAAAAAAAAAAGTATCAAAGAGCAATATTTACCCCACTTAGAGCCCACCAATACTGGACAACCTGAGTGCAAAGTTCTGTAATCAACTTCATAACGTTCATCGAGATTATACCACACCACAGCTGTGCCTTTCTTAGGGAAAATCGCTTTTTTGATATTTGGAAAAACTGTAGCGCCACCCTGATCCACATCGGACATCTAAAGCAGAATGCGGATTAAGAAGTGATCCAATGAAAGAGTACACGTTATGACTACAACTTACATAAAAGAGTACAGTAGCCTTACGATCACCCTGCATCGCCACAATGTCGGATGTCTGGAAATATAGTATAACCAATTAAGCTGAAGTTTGCTCTAGTTTAAATCACGCAAAATATATTCTTACCATAGAAACATTGAAGAAATCATAATGCGTCGCATAATGTCCACCCAAACCATAATTCATCACTTGCAACATCTCCGAACCAGTCAAATTGAATCCCGTCATATCAATAATACGTTTATTTATACGTTTCGTAATATTATTGTGCTGATCATAGAACCAAGCAAATTTTGATGTACGTCCAGGCACAACTTTACTTTGTTGCATTTCTTCATTGTAGACAGTGGCACGTCGCAAGATGGGTCTCGACATATTTTGGAGTGTCGTAATTTCTAAATCGCTTATAACATCATGATATACAACCATATATGGATCAAGACTGATGATCTCCATTTTCATGGGTGCCAATTTGAGGAAATGTGTTGTTGTTGTATTATATACGCAATATAAATTGGAACTTTGATTCCTATATTCACCACGACAGCCACGTTGATGTGCATTTGCCTCCATTACAATGTGCTGAGGAAAGAGTGGAAGAGTGTTGTGGTCACAATGGTTGTGGTTTTAGAAAGGAATTTGTTTTTTGTTTTTTTTTTTTTTTTTTTGTTGACAAAATTGGAATGACTTTTTCGCATACAATAATTTTGAGAAATTTGTGAGCTACAGAACAGAACTTTAAAAAACTGTTTAATTGTTTTTAATACTCTTTCTTAACTCTTACTGCATTACTTTTCATACATCCATGAACATGAAATGGTGTTATAACTTGGGTCCGATGTTTGTAAATATAAGACGAAGAAGAGATAGCGACCAGTAAAGATCAGGGCGATGAGTTGAGTCGACTTAACTATGTCCATCTCTCTTTATGTTTGTATGCAAACTGGTCCCTCAAGGCGCCGCCATTTTGGAACTAATCATTTTTCGGAAGGGACACGATCTGACCATTACAATCGATAAACGGGTTTTGACCTATTACTCTTACAATTAGAAGATAACGCAGATTGGACTAACATAACATGTAGCTACCATATAATCGATTGTTCCGATAAATGGGGTTTGAGCTAGGTATACCATTCAATTAACAGTTTCTGACAGTTTAAAATTCTCTCATTTATAGTCGCTTGCCATCATCATATAGTATTTTATAAAAAGTTTAGCACAAACTCACTTTTTCGGGTATAGGATTATAAGTATTAATAAATAATTCCAAATCATTCCTTTTTTGAATGAGCTCCGAATTTGGTGATGATGTCACAGGTATTTCTAGTATCACATTTAGCATTGTCAACGCATCTTGATGACGACCTAGCAGCAGAAATATTATTTTTTAACATAAGAAATACGAACTTGAATGCAACTCTGCTTACCTTGTTTGAGTAGTGTCTCAGCATAGAGCTCCATAATTTTCACCTGAGTTAAACGATGCAAAATGGTAACTTCGTCTGGTTCGTGTGCATGTATTGCGGTAAATAGCCAATAGCCAGCGTTAACAAACTCTTCACGTTTAAAAAGTTCATAGCCCAAAGTATAGCAATCCAACGCTGTCAATTTTGTGCTGAACAGAAAATTAAAAAAAGAAAAAAAAAAAAATGTTCACATACATATACATATTTCTTATACTCTCCTTATACTACTTACTCATATTTCTTGTTATTTATCACACCGCGCAGCAAGTCTTCAGATTTGAGATCATATGTCTCCTGCAGACGACCCATTGCATTGATTGCTTCTTGTAAATCATCAACTTTTGGCAAATCATGCCAATGTTTATGTAAAATCTTTGTTTGTTCTATGATACATAAATATTTTTTAAAGAGAATGAGTGAAAAATAGTTTAGCAAAATGAACGCCTTACCGTCTCCAACAATTTTCTTCATAAAAACATCCAAATAGACCCAATCTTGTTGCAGACGTCGCACCAGCGAAAATATGTTTGTTGGTATGGATATATAATAGCCAGTATTTTCACGTGCCTTATCATTTTCTTTACGTAGCTTTGCAATGATTCTAAGTGTAGAAGAAAAGGTTTATTAATAGAAGGTAGATCATAAGAAAACAAAAAAGAAAAACAATTAATGCGGTTTAAGTTCCATTACAAACGATCATTGAAAGCGTGGTTGTAAGCTTTTATGACACTCGAACACTTACACGACTATTATAAAAGTTTATAATTTTTTTTTTTTTCAATTTCTGTCTATCCGTCTGTATGTTTGTTCGCGCATCACTCAAAAACCGCTGCATAGAATTCTATGGAATTTTCACAGTTGTATTGCTCGTTATCCAGTGTAAATTTTAGTATGCATTTTAATGCACTGAAATGTATTATTCCCGGTTTACACTGTGTTGCTAATAAAAGTTGATTCAATTTTTTTTTAAATTATAGTGGAATTCAAGCTCATTGTTCATTATCTATACATAGTAAAAACCTGTGTAGGTAGTCATAATTGAAGCTACACTACTTTAGATATTAATTTCTGCCTGTTTGTCGGTATGTATGTTTGTACTCTTATCACTCGATAACTACCACATGGAATTCAATAGCGTTTTCTTTGATGTATTGCTGGAAGCTGGAAGTCTATCTGGAAACATATGTAGATCATATTGTTCAGTTGCTGTTGTATTTGATGTTTGGAAGCAACTGTTGAAGGAGTGATTTTGTGCAAAATGCGGGCATTTGAATAATTTCAATAAGAGCTTCAACTTTTTTTTTGTGTATCCTGGTTAACATTATCTATCATTATTTATATCTCTCTTATTTAATCCAAATTCGAAAAATGAAACATGATAATGTATATTAATTGTTCTATCATGGTGTTATTTTTTGTGTGTTATTAACTTCTTTTCATTTAAAAAAAATCTTTTTTTTGTGTTTATTTCAATGCATTTTCAAAAGCTTATGAAAGAAATTGAAAGTCCAGATTTGCTCTACTAATCGTGACTTTCAATTTCTGTTATGACGGTCAAAGTTTAAGTAATGTGCTCTTAATGACTTTTGTTTCCAAATATACTGGAAAAACTTTTCTCGCACCGCGGCCAAAAACAATCAGAATTAGAAAGTAAACTTTTTAATGCAATTTCGTACTTAATTACGCTTAATTAGTTATATAGTTATAAGCTAACGGATTATGCCGTCATATAGCGAGTTCAGTTATGTAAATAGTTTACTAATTTAGTTTGAAATCCATAAGGAATTTGATTTAGTTTTCCGTTTCATGTTTTTTGCTAATGAGGTTAGCGTATTGACTGCTCCCATAGCTTCCACATGTGTACATTATTATTTTAGTAATCTCACTCCCATATTACACAGTTCGCATGTTGTGCAAGTATTTTCTTCACCACTTCATGGTCAACTACACAACTACCGTTAAATCTTTCCTTTCAAAAATGTTACAATTTGGCTAGCCAACAGCTGATTGAGTTTAGCAAGTGTTCACATATGTATGTACATATGTATGTAAGTTCAAACAAGTATAGCGTGGTAATGAAAATTTGTGTTATCTTGGCATGTTAATGCTTTATTTGAAAATTCAAATGGTTATTCAAAGTTATTTTATTTTTTCTTTTCTTTTACATCCGCATAGTTTGCATTCAAATTTTCTTCCTAACATAAGCGTGTTCATGGCATTCGCTTTTTTTAAAACTTAATGGAAATTTAATTTGAAAAGCGTTTCATAATGTTTTCCGCACCCCGCTGGGCCTATTCAATATGAATATTTGTTTGATACGATTATAAAGCACATAATGTGCGCTGCTCTTTTAAGAAATGCCGGTAGTTAAGTAAAGAGAATTTTGGTAACATTTAGCTTTCTTGAAACACTTCCAATAGAAGATATTATTCACGGACATATGAAAAAATAAAACAATTCACGACTACAAATGAACTAGAATTTTTTATTTAATTATTATTTTTATGATTTTAAATAACTTTTATTACTTTTTAAAAGTTTTTATTTGAGTGGAAATCCAAAAGTAAAATTAAATAAAATTTCACGTTTATTCAAATTAAAACTTAATAACATTTTTTAAATTCAAAAGAGGACTTATTCCACTCTTAAGAGGAAAAACTATTAAGCATTTTCTTTATTCATCAATCCATACCTGGAACACTAAAAATAAATCAGAAACAAATGTGCCCATATCTGACAAATTTGTGTATGTGCCTTCGTCATTTATTTTGGTATACACAACTCCTTCATCGGGCCTCTTTTCTCCACTGCCTCTTTTTTCTGACTTTATTTATCTTTCCCTAAAGAGAAATATTTCTATTTCTATCTAGCGCTTTATCTTCGTTATATATTCCCTAAATAGATCCTACCACATACATATCGCACCCTAAATCAAAAACAGTCACAACTCAAAATTTTTTTAGGTCGCTTTCTTGGCATAGATTGCCTAATAAAAAGTAGTGCAGCCAATACATACAAAACTTTTCTTTTTGACTACTATCGTTACTCTTTAAAGAGCACAGTGATGTCAAGTTTTTAAAAATCAAATCACTTTTGTGCGATCCAGAAGCAATTAACTGAAAGTTACTCGGATTTTGAGTTGTGACTCTTTTTGATTTAGTGTGCGATATGTGAAATTCATGTACCTACGTACGAAATATCATGTAACTAGGGTAAAACCGGGATAGATGCCCCAACGGGATAGATGCTCCATATTCAAAAAATTTAACTTCCCGAGCTCGTGACTAACAATTAATTTAATAATTAGCAGCCGCAGCCACAGCGCATTTTAGTTGTCTAAGGGCTTCTTGCAGTGAGCACACGTTTTGTTAGTATAAAACATTTTGTTTGCGACGAAATTGGAATACCCGTAAAAGTTTTAAAGGTAAGTATTTTGCTTTGTATAACTTTATAACTAGTAATAAATTCCTTATATTTTTTAGTACCTTAATAAACTGATTCATTAAGACTGCATCTAACTAAAAACAGATGTTTTTTTGTTTATAATTTATTCAAAAAATTCGTAGGCATCCCTATCAAAAAGGATAGTTGCCCTGATTTTTCGAGGGATAGATGCCCTTAGGGGCAAAGGAGTAAGTATATATTTTTTACATACTTTTGGAGTCTGATATATGTTTTATGTACTACTTTATGGACTTTTAACTGTTTTCAGCAAAATTATGCCGCGAAGTACAAAAGGAAGGGACTACAAAAAGCCTGCAGGCCGCGTTCGACGAAATGAACAAAAATACGATGGGGATAAACGAAAAAAATATGGGATTCCATCGAGGACATTAATTCGACGATATGCTGCTAAAAAAACAGCAAAGGCGACACTGCGTATGTATTCAAGATCTTGTAGTACCTACGGGATATAATAAACGTTTATCTAACTATTGGCTGCCTCTAGTTTCCTATAGATTTACTAAGTAGTTTTTATTTTAGTGTAAGAATGTATGTAAAATGTATGTTTATAAAAATTTAATTTTTATTTTTTTCTAAATAAACACGTACCTATAAAATTGAATTTAATAAACATATACAACTACGCATGTCAATTTTTGAAAGCAAACGCTTCAATTTAATAAGGTAGGTGTGGCCATTGATGTACCTAATACTAGATTTAGGTATCTTCTAATGATAGTAACTAAAAGATTAAAAACCCATCGTGACGTCACAGGGCATCATAGCTGAGTTGTTAGATTTCTAACAGCGGCGTTGGTGCAGACACGGGTTCATATCCCAGTGTCCGAAAAGGGATCTGATGATAAGTGGGGACACTTTGAAACATGTAATCCTATCCATCGCTGTGACTAGCTTTGTAATTTTTTCTCCAAATATCAATTTTTCCACAAAATCGAATGTAATAATTGAAACCTATTATTATTGTTCACTTGGTCTCGAGCTTGCAAATGTTACAAATACATGTTTAATTTATTATGGTTTTGAGTAGGGGTAGAGAACTACGTTGCGTTCGATTTGTGTTTTTCGCTGACATGACATAAAGGGTATCTATCCTTCGCAATATTTTCATGGTGGTCATCCCCCAAAAAGGTTTCAGGAAAAACTAAGTTCTGGAAAAACTGTGTAAGATAGGTAAACCAAAATTTAAATAATTAAAGTTAAAATATTGAACTAGCTATATTAAAAAAAAATTATTCAAATAAAACTAATATTTTCAAATTTAGGCAGCTTTTCCAAAAAGTGGGGCATTTATCCCAATTTCACCCTAATAGTTTCGAAGATATAACTGATTTAACTTTCTTCTAGTTTGAGGTGGAGCAACGCCCATTTTTCCAAAGCTGAATATAGCTTAGCATATGCGTTTAGTGTCAGATCAGCACCAAAACTACATACATATATACGAGCATATTGAGACAATTTTATAAAGATCAGTGGTCTATATTTTTGAATCAAAAGCCATTGGCTCAATCTCATACCATCTTCCAATGATCTCGTTTATATTTTTGTTAGGTGTATGTTCGACATCAGTCTGTTACCTTCCCGTAAAGGTTTCGGCAACATTTTGGTACTTTGTTAGCATTCTACTTAGGATAGTACTAGAACTATTTTTGAATTAATGCGATATCATTTCGGAATGTGTTTGGCACCATATTGATATTTCTACATTTTCGTGATCATTCGACATGATGATAAATGTTCAATGAACTGTTTCAAAAAAATTATCATAAAAGGTATTAAAATAATTCCGAAATATCACCAAAATATTTTCTAACTAATTTTGGAAAAATCTTGTGAATTTTAAAGAAATCACACCAAAAAAAAATCGTGTTCCCCACACCAGCTTAAAGTAAATCTAATCGAAAATAGGTATATTCGGAAGAATGGTGATAAACAAATTGACTGACACTTATACTAATCAGTAGCATGAAAAATACTTCGTAGCTATAATTTTGTACGAAAAGCTAAAAGTATTTAGCACATAGTAAATTGGACAATAACGCGGCTTTATGCTTCTCGAAGGTATACGTTGCAATTTCATTTCTATTATTATCACTTCAAATTTCAGGTTAGATTTTTTTTATGATAGCTTTCCTTTATAATAAATTGGATGTGCTCATTTTCTCGGAACACACTTAAAATGCTATTTCAGACATACAAACAAAATTAGTTAAATAGATAATTTACGGGAAGTTTGTTAATGCATTTCAAAATTCTTTTGAGGTTATGTTTCGTTTTGTTCTTTATTCGCCCCAGGAAAGTTAAAAATAACAAAAACTGAAGCTGTAAAGCAATTCATTTTAATTTTACAAAAAAAAGAAAAACAAAGTATGAAACTGCAACACTGTGCATAATACGTAAGCAATAGGGTGCACCAAAAAAAACTCGATTTTCCTTTTTTTTTTTTTTTTTTTGGGTGCACGTGAAGTTGCAAATGTAGTATATTGGGAAAATGTTAGTTTTTCATATGTGCATGCCTTCCCCAGGGCAATTTATCATTTTTTTCTATCAGTTTCTCAGATATTGATTATATATTTTCATTAAAATTTTTTCCACATTATCTACAGGAATTTGAATGCTCTGCAAGGAAAGTTTATCATAACACCTTTCACTAAAAATCGATTTATTTTTGCCCACCCTAATACGAATGTAGGCAGTATGCAGTAATCACTGCATTTAATTGACACAACAAACGCTATATTAACGGTGATAAGTTTTGCAACATAAACATGGCTTTCATTTCTTGTTTTTGTTTATTATTTTTGGTTCATTGTTATACAAATTATTTTTGTATCAAAACATTTTGCACTACAACGACAATTTTCACTATAGCTTTTAGTTGGCAATGCTGTTAACAATTTTGTAATTTATTGAAATAATTTTTTGTTTTTGTTTGCGCTACACAAAAAGCTGTTGAACTGTTTGAAAGTTTTTTTTTTAATTTTTCGTTTTTTGTTTCTTTTGTTTTCTTTTGTTTTTAAACACTAATTCACAATATTCCACCTGCGTATGAATAGCAACTTTTCCTCCAACTCCTTGGCGTAGTTATCCAAATTTTGTATTAAAAAATTTTCAGTTTCCAACAAGCGTTCCAAACCGGCAATCGATGTGGTTAGACTACCAACATCTTCATCGCTTTCTGTTGTTGTGCCAATGCAAAGGCCAAGATCGCACAACAAAAACAATAACCCGTAAATAGTATAAGACATGTGCATTTCTTCCGTATGCAACAGCCACCACTGGTCAATGTGCGTTGATTAAATGTGGTTCACACGATTGTCGGCAACTAAATGAAAACGAGAGTTTGACCTAAACACTTAGAAGTGTTGTTAAATAGTACGAGTTTTAAGAGGCACTACTAAAGTTTAAGTTTGTTAAAAACGTAAAATTATTATTATTTTTTGCAGAGCAAATCAAAGTTATGAACATACATACATACACACACACATTAAAACAAATTAGATTGTGCTCATACATATGTACATATGTATGTTCATATGTATTGTATTGTTGTTGCACACGCTAGACGAGATATTACCAACGGTAACTGTTTGAATATATACATATATACATATATACACTTTATGTTAGATATTTCCTCTTTATCGTTTTGAGCGTGTGTGCCCTTTAGATACTTTTCTTTATCACTCAATTTTTGTTTGAACAAAACGAAATAATTAAAAATTGTTTCTACTATTGCGGCAACAACAACAATAATAAATAACGCGAAAAATCACAGTGACGATTTAAACTGCTTTCCGCTGAGCAATGACTAACAATACTGTTAAATTGAAAACGAAATTCATAACTTTTGGAGCATTTTCCACATATTTCACAAACACTCACAACAGGTGCGCAGCAAGTAAATTTATCTTGTGGGGTGTACATTATTATATTTTCGTTGTTGAAGGAAAAATTAATATATGGATGTGTGTATTTAATCTTTTTTAATTGTTTTCAAAACCTACTCATGGGAAAACCTTAAAAAAAATTTAACGAATATAAAATAAAAAATTACAAAGTCAAACAAAATTTTTTTTTTTTTTCAAAAATTAAACATTGGGAAATATTTAAAGTAAACAAAATTTTATTTTTCTTATTTTTTTTTTTATTTTTTTGTTAATGTCTACAGCAAAACCAAAAATTAATTAATAAAAAAAAACACAAATAATTAAAAGTAATCAAAAGTTCATATTATATTTTTCATTTTTACTGTTTTTTAATTGTTATTTTGATTGTTTTCAATAATTAATTATGGAAAATTTAAAAAAAAAAAAAAAAATTCAAATCAAATAAAATAAAAATTTAAAACAATCAAAAAAAATTGTTTCAAAAATTTTAAAAAAAGTTTGAGTAAAAAAAATTTATTTTTCTTAAATTTTTTTTTATTGTCTGCCACAAAACCAAAAATTCATTTAAAAAAAAAAAACAAAAAATAATTAAAAGTAATCATGTTATATATTTCATATTTACTGCTTTATTTTAATTGCAATAGTTTATACAACGTTTATTATTTAAAATAAAATAAAACTAAAATATTTCAAGAAAAGTCACAATCGTTGCAAATGTTTTGCCCAATACTGTACAGCATTAATGTTTAAAATTTGGTTTAAATATTTTTCAAGTTTAGTTTTTCCTTTTAATAACAACTATTTACTTTTAAAATTATTCATTAATGAAAAAAATATATAAACAATTATTTAAAAATCTTCGCTATCACCACCCCAAACCCCCTCCGCCGCGAACTGTTACCTTACACCACCTGCTTACATACACACATTATATGCATGTAATTGCCCGTAAATTTGTAAAGTTTTTGATTTTCGTACAATCGCTTTTCTATGCAAAAGAAAAAAGTTGGCTAAGACATACATACATACATTTCTACACTTTTCGTTTGCTCAAAAATGCACTCAATGTGTGTATGTATGTCCACATCTGAGCACACACATATGGATTTACTAGAGATTTCACTCAACGTCGATTAACCATTGAAACGCCTCTGTTGCAATTTCTTTTCATATCTTGTTTTGCTTTTATTAATTTAACTTAATTATGATTTGAAAAAGCAAGTCGTATATCACGGAACATTGCTTCATTTGTGCGCTTATCAGTTGTTTGTTTTGTTGCTGCTTCCTCAAAGAGTTGTGCGTGCAAAAATGCACATTGATTAGGCATAGGTGTTAATATGTATGTTTGTTTTATCGTAGAATAGATGTATGTATGTATGTGGATCAGTGATGGGAAGACAAATACATACTTACATACATATGTACAGCTCAGAAAACCAAAAGCTATGATAGAGCTTTAAACATGTTTTACCGTCCAGTTTGAAAAAAATTCCATCACCTATAATTAAAAAAAAAATACCTGAACGAATATTACAGAAAAGGCCCCACAAAATTGCTGATCTCGTAAAAGTTCCAAATACAGTTCCAAATGATCTAGAAAATATCACAACAACTCAGAATTGATTCCTTAAACTTCCCGAAATGGTCTCAAATAAGTCTCGAAAAGTTCATAAAAAAGTCCCAGAAAGACCTGAAAATAATCCCAAAATCCATACCGAAATGATACCTAATAAATTATGAAAAAATACCGAAATAATCCCGAAAAAGTGCCTAAATGGTACCGAAAGCAATCCCGAATATATTATGAAAAAATACCGAAATAATCCCGAAAAAGTGCCTAAATGGTACAGGAAACAACCCCGAATAAGTTATGAAAAAATACCCAAATAATTCCGAAAAAGTGCCTAAATTGTACAGGAAACAACCCCGAATTCATTATGAAAAAATACCGAAATAATCCCGACATAGTGCCTAAATGGTACCGAAAGCAATCCCAAATAAGTTATAAAAAAAATACCCAAATAATCCCGAAAAAGTGCCTAAATGGTACAGGAAACAACCCCGAATTAATTATGAAAAAATACCGAAATAATCGCGACACAGTGCCTAAATGGTACAGGAAACAACCCCGAATTAGTTATGAAAAAATACCGAAATGATCCTGACATAGTGCCTAAATGGTACCGAAAGCAGTCCCGAATAAATTATGAAAAAATACCGAAATAATCCCGAAAAAGTGCCTAAATGGTACAGGAAACAACCCTGAATTAATTATGAAAAAATCCCGAAATAATCCCGACATAGTGCCTAAATGGTACCGAAAGCAATCCCGAATATATTATTAAAAAATCTCGAAATAATCGCGACACAGTGCCTAAATGGTACCGAAAGCAATCCCGAATAAAGTATGAAAAAATAACGAAATAATCCCGACATAGTGCCTAAATGGTACCGAAAGCAATCCCGAATAAGTTATAAAAAAATACCGAAATAATCCCGACATAGTGCCTAAATGGTACCGAAAGCAATCCCGAATAAGTTATAAAATAATACCGAAATAATCCTGACATAGTGCCTAAAAAATACCGAAATAATCCCGAAAAAGTGCCTAAATTTTACCGAAAGCAATCCCGAATATATTATGAAAAAATCCTAAATGGTACTGAAATTATCTCGAAATGGGCCCGAAACTTTGGCGAAATGATCTCCGAAAAATATCCCCAAATGATCGCAACCCTATCTAATTCTCCTACTACTAGCAATTTCCTAGACTTATGTAACTTATAACACCACCGCGGCCAAATTTTAACAAACCTACACCAACTGAAAAGAAGAATAAAACAAATTTGTGTTATATCACCATAGAAATGTCACTGCTTATTTGCATTCATTTTGGACACTTGGGTAAATAGACAACTTTCATGTTTCAAACTTAGAACTACCAAATTGTGATACAAAAAAATGTTCAACTCAAAAGAAATTCAGTTGCACTCAAAAAGCCAAGCCGCTAACATTCTAGTTCTTATCAAATGAATTTATTACCAAAATTAGTTTTTTATTTTTTAACATTTTTTATTATTGAAAATGTCAAAGCTGATTATTACACATCGATCGCAACACTGCATGATCTGCTGGAGGCTGAATTACGTATAATGTCATACCTGGAAGAATACATGCAAAAGATGGAAAACACGAGTCGCCAAGTCGATGAGTAATTTTGATAAATAAAAAGAAATTGTTAGCGGAAATTAATACTTAGAGAATTTCTTAATTGTAGGAAACTCAATGAATTGGAACGTGCGTCAAAAGAAGGTGATGAGAGTAACGAATTTTATGAGAATCCAATAAATGCATATAAAATTATAAGCCGCTTGGCGATCGATTGGCAAAATGTGAGAAAGGCGGTATTTGATAAAAAACCTGGAAAGAGTAAGTGAGAGTTGGTAATGATAGAAAGCAAGATTTAACTCGCCCTATATCAATCTCGCTGCATCTTCCCATCACCCTATTTCCCTCTCTCCTATCGCTCCACATCCTCTCTTCACCCTTCCATCATTCTCTCCATCACATCTCGCTCACATTTTATTTCTATTCTTTGCCTCTCATTTCAGCCTATTTATCAAATATCATGCAACTTGTGAATACCGAAGGTTTCGCTTTACCAACACGTGAAGATGTAGTAGGCGCAAGCAAAGGTTTGGCACGTCTTCAACGTACCTATCATCTGGAGACTAACGATGTTGCTGATGGTTATCTTATGGATATAAAGTATGCAGAAGAGATAACAGCTAGCGAATGTTATGCGCTGGGTCAAAGTTTGTTTGAAGCTGCAAATTATGAATATGCAGCTGAATGGCTTTTACAAGCGCGTATACGCTTAGTTGGCGAATTGAAGGCAGCCAATGGTACGCGCCAACTTGGACAAGTTACGGATGTTCAAATACTTCTAAAATTAGCGCCAACTATGTACTACTTGGGTGAGTGTGGTGAAGTGGGTGCGAGTAGAATAGAAATTAAAAGTGTGCTATATTTTGTATTTTTTCTCTATATCCCTCCCTCTATTTCTCCCTGTACTTGTATATTTATCTTAGGAAAGAGCAAATTGGCTATACTTTTCAATGATGAACTTTTGGAACAAGATCCAACGAATGAATATGGTTTGCAAAATATGGAGATTTATTCTAGAAAAGCTCTCGAAGAGCGTCATCCCACGCCTTTTGATCAGCCTAACAAAGCTCATCGGGTAAGTCCACAAAATTAATTTTCACACGTATCATTCAAATATACTCCTGGAAAAAAAATACTTTTGACAAACTTCATGCTAACCGAACCTGTTAAGTAGTGATTAATAATCACAATGATTACCGGTTTGATTGATTACTTTTTGGAAAAGCATAGTAATGATCGATTAACCATCGTTTACGAGTTTTAATGATCGTTTTAATGGTTATTCTAAAAAACAATCATAAAACAATTATGATTTTTTATGATTTCAACAAAATTCTAAAGTAATCAAATATAATCAAAAGTAGTGCAAAAAAATTTGTTGATTACTTTTGATTATTCATTATTTTTTTATTGTTTTTCGTCCATTGTATGACCGCGGCCATTTTTGAGAAAACCGCGAAATAACCGTGTTTTTTACAGTTTACTTCACGGAAAAAATCAATCGCCGGGTTTCCGACAACTGCGGAGGGGACTAAATTATCAAAAAAATTAAAAATAACCAAAAATAATCCAAACTAATCAAAAACAGTTTTTTTCGATTACCCTTAATTAATTCTGTATTTTTTAGATTATTTTTAATAATCGCGAAAAAATCATAATTTATTTTTTTGAATTTTTTTAATCGTAATCAATTAATAATTGCCCTTTTTTTTAAAAAATTAAAATTAATCATAACCGATTAAAAAAACGATCTAATCAATTGATAACTAATAACTAATCATTTTTCCCCTTCTTCCTTTACAGCCAACCAAAATCGAAAAACTCTTCGATGAGGTATGCAGCGGTGATTTACAACAAACACCACGTGAGAAACGCAAACTACGTTGCCGTTATGTACACAACAATGTGCCATTCCGTTATTTAGCGCCATTCAAAAAGGAGGAACTAAATCATGATCCATCAGTGGCATACTATCATGAATTTGTTTCCGAAAATGAAATTGATCGCATTATTGAGGAAAGCGAAGATTCGGTGCAGCGTTCCACAGTTGGTAATTTGGAAAAGCCAGTTAAATCCGATGTACGCACAAGTCAAAATACTTGGCTCTATTTTAAAAATCACACATTCTTGAATGACATTGCACAACGTTTGAAGGATGTAACCGGTTTGAGTTTGGAAAGTGCTGAGCCGCTGCAAGTAGCTAACTATGGCATTGGTGGTCATTATGGACCACATTACGACTTTTATGTGGTAAACACGTTTGGTTTTCAAATATAATATCATGAAGGTATTAATACTTGTGCTATTTACAGGGCCAAAGTAATGATTTTCACGGTCGTGGTAATCGCCTTGCAACAGCATTGATTTATGTGAGTTTTCTTTGTTTTTTTTTTATGTAATATCAAACTTTTTCTCATTAAAACTCTCTCCCCGGTAGATTAACGATGTGGAAATTGGTGGTGCCACAGCTTTTCCTTATTTAAAATTAGCTGCTGATCCCATAAAGCGTAGCGTGATCGTTTGGGATAATTTACACAAATCTTTGGAATTGGATTATCGCACAAAGCATGGTGGTTGTCCGGTTTTGGTTGGTTCAAAATGGAGTAAGTTTGCCTATTAATCATACCCCGCCTTTGAAATTGTATCCCAATTTTTTTTATTCACAAATAATCTTTATCTGAAGAAAAGTGAGCTTGATTTTATCAGAAACTATAGATAATCCAGGAACCATTCCCTGCGGAATTACTTTGTTTTATCATCCTCCATAAGGAGTTTCAGAGTAATCCAACAATTATCCTCATTCATACAAAAAAGGTGGTCAGACATCCGCTGATTGTATCACCTAATCCATAGCGGAGTACTCCATTTCTTTTCCTTTGAATACGCTACGGATCTCCCACTTGAGAGTAGATACGCTCAAAATGTTCCCAAAGCATTACTACATGGAGTATGCAACACCAAAATGAGAGAGGGAGTACACCTAAGATAATAACACACTATCTAAAAAAATTAGAAATTATATTATTATTTATTTTTTAAATTGATAAATTCAAAACGCTTATCTTAATATTACTTTTCTTTCATTTCCTTAGTTTGCAACGAATGGTTCCATGTAGTTGACCAGGAATTCACAAGGCCTTGTGATCTAGAAAATGATGGATACAAATCCCTACCTTTCAAGGAATCAAAACAGCGTTGATGGAGTGTTACGATTCCTAATTAATTTTCCACAGCTAGATTAATATAAACACGTTAATCTCACTGCGAAATAAATTATGTCTGTCACGACTATATTCCTCATTGTTATAATCAAGGACTCCAAACCAAAACTCAATAAGTTATTTAGAACACGTTTGTAGATAAATGAAAAAATATAATTGGTGTAAAATGCATAGATAATTTATTACATGTTGTTAAAACCATATAACCAAAAAATTATAACTAGATTTGAGGTTATAACAAAAACTTGTTTGGATTTATTTCGTTTTGGTCTAGAGTTGTAATGTAGCTTTTATTAAATTATTAGAAATGCACAATAAGACCTCATTTTTTCTTAAATATAACCAATTTATACATTTTTGAAATAAAAAGGCTATTTTACTGTTTAACGTTCAGCAGTTAAATGTCAAAATTTTATTTCCCCAATTTGAACAGCTGATTCAACTTTTTCACCTCACAAAGCATTGTTGGTATATCGCTGTTCGAATATAGGGCTTAGTTTTTAGTAACACATAACAATCCCGAAATTAGACAATATAAAAGAATTAATTCATAATACTACTTACTTGCCGATGGATTCATAGCAGCGGAACTTTATTTGTACAAATGTTTTTTACGTTAGTAATAGATGTGTACTTAAATGTGCTGTGAACGAATATGTTTATTGTTTACATATACATAGTATGTATGTATGTAAATCTGTATCATTGCACTTGAATTCTATTTTGAACTTGTCGGTACCTATATATGTACATACATACGAGTATATCGGTTAATATGCATGAATACTTTTGTACTGTTATAACGTAAATGTGTAGATAAACCATCCAGCATCAGAAACTCGTTCAATTTAATATCATCCAACGCCAAAGAGCAAAATCAAACACAAAAAAATAAAAATTTGTCTTCAAGTCACGTAAACCTCATAATCGAAAGAAGATAGCGAAGAGTAACATGAGCCATTTATCAACGGCCCACAGTAAAGTTTTTAAATTAAAATTTTTTTTGAAATCAAATGTCTCAAAAACGAGGAAAGTCATAGAATGCGCTTGCGCTCCAAAATTAAAACTGAAGACCGTTTTTAAAGAGTTTTAAAAAATTTAATTAAACAATTTTTTATTTTTTTTTTTTTCAAATTTAATTTTTAAATTGGCAATTTTTGAGTTCAATACCGGGTGTAAGTACGATTTCACACACGAACGTTGCATCAAAAAAAATCTTGCATTCGCATTCGCGCATATACACACATAAAAAGATGCGCATTCGCGAATGCATTCGCTTATCAAAACAAGAGCTATCTTCTTGCCATTCATCGTCATAAGCGAATGCACATGATTCGTGGAACATTCGGAGACGGTTGAAGAAGTAAATTTTGAAAAATTCTACTGCAGCTAAGCAGACCAAAATGTGAACCAAAAAAATAATTTTCCGAGGACGTGGGGTATTTTCGGGATCCATTGGAATATATTCACTAATACTTTTATTAGGTTCTTTCCGGGACCATTTCTGGATTGTTTTCGCAATTTTTTTAGAGATCATTTTGGCCCTTTTTCTAAGTCATTTTGGAATTTATTTGTTGATTAAATTTTATTGTAATGATTTAATTTTGAAGATAAAATTCATTTCTTCAACAGTTTCCCTCTCCTTTGGATTCCAAAAAAACCCCTCTTCGATATAACGCCTCATGCCGTAATATATTCAGCTCAGTTAAGTTCTTCCCGCCCTCCATAAAATCCTCAACCATCCTATCGTGGTATGTTTTTGTTTCTAAAATAACACTAAATATGCAAAGAATTGATTATTAATGCAAATCTTTGAAAAGCTTTCTATTCATTGTCGCTTGAGCTTTCATCAATACAGCTGAATTTAGCAAAATTAGTATTTTATAACTTTCTACCAATTTAGTTACTAAATAGTCTTCAAACGAGAATCAACTGTAGAAGTAGTGTGATAATTAATTAAAAACTTTGATTTTATGTTATTCCTCTTTCCACACAACTTCGCATAATTATGCAATAAGATTTTGACAAGAAACTTCTTTAAACCTTGAACTTGACCAATGCTCAGACAGCATCTCATAAAAACATTCTACAAATCAAAATAATTTCCACCAACAATTTCAATACAATGCCATTGACCCATAAACGTTTTAAAGCACCAAAAGTGGATGAAGCAAGAATCACACTAACAACAACAACAAAAGCAACAACATGGTTTACAACGACGTTGCCGATTATGTTAATTACATTGTTGATCGTCGTTCTCAGCACAACAACAACACAAGCTGAACAAGAAATGGACACAGCCCCCTTTGCAGCTAATCAATATGACCTCAATCAATATTTAACAACACAAAAAGTACTCATTGATACGCTGCGACAATACATTGAAGTGCTAGGGGAAAAAATTAAAATCATAAAAAGGTAAGTTATTTATTTGTTGAGAAAAAAATGTATTTACAAAGTTGTTGATGAGAGTGGAGTTAGGGATGGTTGAAAAAATTGTTACCAGATTGATGTATACATTTTTATATTGAAAGTAGGCATGGGACTATTCGAATAAAAATTATTCGAATAAACAAAACTTTTATTCGGCGGGTACAAAAAATTCGAATAGTATTTATTCGAATTTTTTATTCGTTTATTCGAATATTATTATTTCAATTTGAAAGGCAAACAAATAAATACCAAAATATTAAACGATTAATCGAATTGTTGGATAACGAGTTTTGTTTTAGTCGATCAATCGAAATTTTTGATTAAAAACTTTTTTTCTATTAAATTTACAAGAAAAAGTATTTTGTTGAGCGAAAATTTAATTGTTTTTTGAGGTCCGTATTTCTTCGAAATATGCAGACTATAAATAAAATAAATTATTATTGTTATTATTTTTTAATAATTTTCATTGATTATTTAAAGTTTTTTTTGCATAGAAAGTTTAGATAAATATTTGCAGCTACTAAAATTATTCATTACAGAAATTTTAGCCATTGTTCTACTAGCCTATTGGTTAACAGAACGTATCGAGTTGATCAATAAGAACACCTACCATAGTTGCCTGGCGATAAAAAGTTTTCTTATTTTTTTTTTTTTTAAATCGTAGAACTCACATTCGTTTCGTACTCCATTTTCCCAAAAAGTTCCATTCAAAAAGCGTAAACAAAATTTTTCTTTTTAGTTTAATGCCAACACCATAAACTTCCTCATACACTGCTCGCGGGCAAATGTTAAAAGTTAAACTCAGCTTAAGTTATCACAAACTCTTTGAACTTTTCGCTTACCAGTTCAAATAAATCGCACGCTCACTTAACTTTTATTTTTCGCAACCAGGAAAACCAACGAAATCAAAGCCATCAATGAAATTGCGCTCACCGATGTTCATAAGTATGTTAACAATCCTTTGAATTCGTTGACCATATTAAAGCGCCTTACAATGGATTGGCAAATTATACAACAATACGCGCTCAACGTTGACAGTACAACAGGTTAGTATAATACAGTCTGAAATAACAAAGCGCTGTGAAACGTTTGTTAGCCAAATTTCAATTGACGTCAACAAGAAGCTTGAAATGCCAATCAATGTTTAGGCGAACAGATGACTCTGCCAAAACATTCAAAGTCACAACATTTACACAATAACAAATGAAAGCATGCAAACATACAGTGGTGGCTGTATAATTAGAAACGTTGCATTCAGCAAATTTAAATCAAGGCGAAACTTTCTTAAGAAGGCTTTCGCGATTTAGAATTATTTGAAAAAGTCTTTCGGTGGGGACTGCTATCGATCAGCTAGCAAACCAGCGGGCTCTAGTTGATTTTGGGAGAAGTATGGGTGGCTAGCAACTTATGGGTGTGAGCGGATCTACTGCCCTTAGTAGAGTTCATTGCACTCATAGAGTCACATTTAGTCCTTTTATGAATTTTTCGATGAATTAAAAGCAGATATTATTTCTCCTACTAAAACATTTCTAATTATAATGCCACCACTGTATATACATAAGAATGGTTGCGCACAAAATTCTTAATCTACCACTATTCATTCATTACACAACCATACATAACGCACACACCATTCACAGAAATCGTTGAAAATCTCAGGAGTAAAAGGAAATCATTAAAATTCCCCGACGAAAGTGATTTCGATGAGGCTGTCACAAATCTGCTACGCATTCAAGATATTTACCAGCTAAAGCCAGAACGTTTGGCTCTTGGCGAAGTGAATGGCATAAAGTTGGGGTAAGTCAATATGAATGTACATATGTATGTATGTGCACATGTATTTGAGAATTCGTGCTATGTGCACGTGCTGTGTAGTTATTGAGTGCCAATGTCAAATTGCAAAAGCACTAACTTCTATATACAGGGTGCATCATAAGAAAGAAATGGGTGAATATTTTCTTAGATAAAATGTGTATTAAAGATATCACGACTGCAGTTTTATTATGAAGTGTGAAATTGTAAAAAGTAATCATAATTTATCGTCTCTGCTGTGGATGCTACCAGAAATTTTTTTTTTTTTTTTTGTTGCGCAGGTCTTACTTTATTATTACTTTTTTATTCCAAACAGGTGGCATCCTTTTTAAGTTTATACTTAGTGGCAATACTTTGGTAGAAGAGTTTCAACTATGGCATATTCAATTCAAAAATCATGCAAACAAGTAAAAATCTCTAGAAAAGTTGGCATGCACAAAAAAAATATGTGGCAACCCCAAAGTCAGCTATTGCTATGATCGAGTTTTTTTTTTTTAAATGCAATGAAAAATACCTTGCGCTTGGCAGGTTTATTTTCAAATCATATTTATGTAATTAAAAAAAAATTATAAATACAAGTAGATACGTTCTGACTAACAATACTGACATATATAATTAGGTTAATATTGCGTTGAATAATCTATTAAAAATATCTCATAGAAATGTTTAAGCTAGTTTCCGACAACATAACTAATATATAAAAAAAATAAAAACAAAAGGATAAGGTGGCAACCCTATATTGACAATACTCAGAAATATTTTTGCAACTTTAAAAAATATAAAATAACTTTCCTTTCAAAAACACATTGAGAGATATCACTTGATTTGTAAAAAATTTCAAATACATAGTTGATAGCTTTATAAAAATATTCACAATGGCCACACTAATGTGGAAAATTCACCAAAAATTGTATTTAAAATACAGGTGTACATATATGTAAAGGATGGCTACATAGTTTAAAGTTATAATACTGTGAATAATATATTATTTTATATTCTCCCGCGAGTAAAAACTATTATTTACATACATAAAGCTTGAATTATTGGTGCGTTATCGGTAACCTCATAAAACAGCTGATTCGACCCACCCTCTGAGAAACAATGCAATCAATTATGGGTCTACTATCTCTAACGTAACCTTACCGACCAATTTCGTGTGTGTTTTTCTCTTACGTTAAGGATACGACTAAACGCACCAATGACTCTAGCTTAAATCTAAATCCTGTAACACACTCTCTCCAACGTAAACTATGCCTCACCCTATATATGCTTGGAACATTGATTTTTGATTTATAATTGGTGTGTATCTTTGTAATCTATTTGTACGTTTCGATAGCTCAGTCATGTCCTGGAGCGACTGTCTGGAAATTGGTCTTAAATCAGTACGAAATGGTGATTTTATGATTGGTAAATTTTGGATGGAAGTGGCATTGAGTAAACTGCCTCCTAATGAAGGAGCTACATTTGAGCTGGCGGCGAATGTAACGGACGAGGTGGCACAAGCAAATGGTGGCAACGGTGAGGGAGACAAGGCACGCTTTGATATAATGGAAGCGCTGATGAAAGCCGAATACAAAATGGGTGGGTATAAAGAGTTTTGCGTTGTGCGCTTATAAAGGCAAGACAATAATGCCTTACAGTTTTGGTATTTATGGGAATATTACGTAGGAAGGTAGGCATTGACAGGTACACATCTTTCTATTTATAGTTGTAAGTAGAATATATGGATGGAAGCAGGGATCGTAGATTTTTATAAAAAATTGTATTTCATTTTACACAGATTTAATTTTCTTGCATTTCCAGGGTTCTTCCTAGCAAAAGAAAACAGATTTTAAAATTTTTGTTCATGTGTTTGTTCGCGCATCACTCCAAAATCACTATATGGAATTGAATCCAAAGTTTACGCATGTTTTTTTAGATATCCAACTTAAGGTTTAGGCTCCGGCTTTTAGCAAGAAAATATTGTATCCTACCATACACAGTAGTGGCTGTTAAAGTTGGCTCAAAATATTTTTCAAACCAGAGAGGCAAGTTGAGCTGTTAACCGCTGAAGTGGAGGTTACCATATTAAGAAATATTTAAAAAAAAAACGCCGTTTTTTAGAAAATTTTGTAAAATAGCCCTATTCCTGGAAGAAGGCCCTATCTCAGCTAAATATTTATTCAAATTTACTTTACATTTGAAAAAGTGCCATATTCGAAAAAAATCTAATAGAGATAGAGTTTCAAGAATATTTTGACTATCGAGATGCGTCTTCCAGGCTCTGAATGAAAAATATTCAGAACTGGATAATTATTTTATTATTATTATTTCTCTTTACCAGTCCCTTTCATACATACATATAAGCAAATAAAACATTTACATTTGTAAACATTTACAGCAGAAGTTATAAAGCTGAGCTTCTATTTGTTTGTATGCATGAATTTGGTTTAATGCAAATTTCGTTAATTTAAGTAAATGAATAAAATTAACACGAATTGAATTCAAACACTTCAATTGAAAATCATTGAAAATCCTTACAAACTTTTTATCGCATTTAGGTAATCTTGATGTGGCGCTCGATATGGTTAATGGACTGTTGGAGAAGCATCCTAAAAGCAAACATCTACGTAAAAGCAAAATTGAAATTGAAAATGATTTAAAAAAATCTGCTGGAAAGTCACATAAAAAGTTGAAGGGCAAAAGCAAACGATTGGTAAGTAGTCAATTGTGCTTTCATTTGTTATAACATGAAAGCTTTAACTTTGATTTTATAAACCTCAGCACCTGCTGAGTGCTATCGAAACATGCCCAATGGGTGCTATCGAAACATCGCTACTCGTGTTAATCAACTTTGCAATTTTTCTCTAATTTTCAATTTTTCCCAAAAAACTGGCAATAATAATTCACTAATAATTATTGTTAACTGGTCTTGAGCTCATAAAAATTACAAAAAAAAAAAAAATGTTCTCCCTAATGAGTATAAGAGAGGACTTTCGTGTGTTTTCTAAGAGATTTTACAATTTTAAAATGTCTCAAAATTGTCTTATTTTTTTGTATATCATAGGTTTGAAAAATAATTACTTGCGAATTTCGCATATTATGAGGAAATGAAAAATACGTGTCAGTTTATAATAAAAATTATTTCAGTCCAATCTATTTTTTAGTTGTAAAAATGATATAGAACGACCCTTATAAAATTTGAAATTAAAAACATCGGCTTAGAATCGCGCGTCTGAAGAAAGTGGGGGTGACGAAGAATTTTGAAATTTTTATTTTTTTTTTTTTGTTATTTTTGCGATTGTAAACAAAAAAATTTATTTCACCCATGCAGCTATAAATTGCTACAATGAAAATTTTAAAAATAGTTTATTAAAAACTTTTTTATGAAATCAAAAGTTCCATTAAACTTTAGATTAACAAGGATACTCACATTTATTCACATCACATTTGCATCATGTAATATTCATATCTACTCGTACATTTTTTGATAAATCTGCTGACATCATCAAATAAAATTAAATAATAGCGGTTTCTGTGTCCAATTCCCCATCGATCTTAGTGCTCATATGTTTTCGCGCATGGCTGTGTATCTAAGAAAATGTTGGAACATGTTAAACGATGTTGTACTTGAGCAATATTTATCATCTTGATGACTCTGTGCAAACTTCAGAAATGTTCTTGTGATGACACACATTCGTATAATACAGGACTAGTTTGATAAGTCGCTGAGATTTTGAGCGGAACGGAGAGTCTTAGTTTTTGTTATTTGCAAATACTCAGACAAACATGGCAGAACTACATAGTTTTCAAACAAAGTGATTCCTTTAATGAAAAAAATCAAAGACTTATCCAATCACCACTGTAACTATAAGAAAACACATTAGCAAAGTAAAGACTCAAAGGCGCACTGCTTCAACGTTTCAAATTTCACAATCCATTGTCTTTGTACATTTCTCTTTCCATGTGTGTGTATGTGCGTGTATTTGGGTGTGTGTGTGTGTGTAAAGCATAAATCAAGCACCAAACAAGCAAACGCTAAAAGTTATTCAAATTTATTTTTTACATTACAGAAAAGTGAGAAATCCGTTGAAAAATCGTTGATTGAAGAGATTTGTCGCGACACAACAACAAACATTGTTGCAACCACCCACAATAAGAGCGCCGCCAGCCAACACAACCAACATAATTTCATCAGTCCCAAGAAATATTGTCGTTTCCTAAGTGGTAATCTGCCTGAGTTGCTACTACAACCACTCCAAGTTGAAATTCTTAACGACAATCCCTACATAGCGCTCTACCACAACATCCTGCGAACACAAGAAATCTCTGACTTGCAAGAGCTTATCGATGAACAGCAAAATGTCGCAGATTTCACTTTGACGAAGTCGTTAAAATTTACAAACTTAGCACAAAAGAAGATGGCGGGGAATGTAGCGCAACGTCTACAAATCGCTACGGGACATGCGAGTGGAAATTTTGCAAAATGGCAAGTGGAACGTTGGACGCATGAAGATGCTGATGTGTACGCGCACCCCTTGCTGCCAATGTCAACTGAAATGGTTGCAAATGTATTGTTTAATGTAAGTAAATGATTTGTGGTGATGTGGGGTGATGTGGTGAAGTGTGGTCAAAGTAAATTCCATTCAATGCTTAACATTTCTGTTTTTGCAGTTACAACCATCCAAGTTGGGTGGCGCTATTGTCTTTCCACAACTTGAGCTCGGTGTATTCGTACCACAGCGTGCGTTATTGTATTGGACACAACTGAATGAGTATCATGAGTATGATTATCGCAGTAAGCAGCACATTTGTCCAGTGATTGCAGGAATGCAGCTCAGTAAGTGATTTTTAAAATTTCGCACGACGTTAGATTGAATGTGAAAGGATTTGTTGGGTTAATTCTTTGCTTTTTGTTTTGCAGCGGCTTACACCAGCATTCGATGCATTTAGCTGCATGCCTCAAGAACAAAATTCTTCTCATCATAAAATTTAATGCTTAACGAAAAGTTTTAGTTTTTGTAAAACGCAGATCAAATAAATGTGTTACTTATTTAGATATGTACTTACTTGGAGCTTAATAAAAAAAATTAAATTGAATTAAATGGAATAAAATAAAATAAATTAAGATGAAATAAAATAAAATAAAATAAAATAAATTAAGATGAAATAAAATAAAATAAAATAAAATAAAATAAAATAAAATAAAATAAAATAAAATAAAATAAAATAAAATAAAATAAAATAAAGTAAAATAAAATAAAATAAAATAAAATAAAGTTAAATTAAATTAAATTAAATTAAATTAAATTAAATTAAATTAAATTAAATTAAATTAAATTAAATTAAATTAAATTAAATTAAATTAAATTAAATTAAATTAAATTAAATTAAATCAAATTAAATTAAATTAAATTAAATTAAATTAAATCAAATTAAATTAAATTAAATTAAATCAAATTAAATTAAATTAAATTAAATTAAATTAAGTTAAATTAAATTAAATTAAATTAAATTAAATTAAATTAAATTAAATTAAATTAAATTAAATTAAATTAAATTAAATTAAATTAAATTAAATTAAATTAAATTAAATTAAATTAAATTAAATTAAATTAAATTAAATCAAATTAAATTAAATTAAATTAAATTAAATTAAATTAAATTAAATTAAATTAAAATAAATTAAATTAAATTAAATTAAATTAAATTAAATTAAGTTAAATGAAATGAAATAAATAAAATAAAATAAAATAAAATAAAATAAAATTAAATTAAATTTAAAAAAAATAAAATAAAATAAAATAAAAAAAATAAAATAAAATAAGAAAATAATAAGTAAGAAAAGGGCTGTTTTCGGCTGTGCCGAAGGCTTTATACCTTTCATGAATACGCATATCTTTTTTAAGTGTCCTACATGGCCAAACCACATTTATCGGAGCAATCGGTTATATGGAAGCTATATGTTATGTTTCTCCGATCTATATGATTTTCATTACACACATCACATTTACAATAAGTAAAAACCTTGCAAAATTTTACGTTCCTAGCGTCTTAACTGCAAAATTTATAGCCCAAAACCCATTTATCGAAACTATCGATTATATGGGAGCTATATGTTTTGTTTGTCCGATCTGTATGATTTTCACTACACAGGTTACAAATATAATATGTACTAAACCTGCAAAATTTCACTCTCCTAGCTTTTTGATTGCAAGAGTTATAGGCTAAAACCCATTTATCGGAACAATCGATTGTATGGGAGCTATGCGTTGTAGTGGTCCGATCTTACTGGTTCCGACAAATGATTAATATGATACAAAATGGCGGCTCCATACCAAATTTCATCGAGATATCTCTAAAATTGAGGGACTAGTTTGCGTTCAAACAGACGGACAGACGGACGCACAGACGGACAGACGGACATGGCTAAATCAACTCAGCTCGTCGCCTTGGCCATTTTGGTATACTTAATGGTGGGCTATCTCTTCTTCTTCTCATACTTATAAACATCGGACCAAAGTTATAATACCATTTCATGTTCATGAAAGGTATAACAATAGAAAAGGAAAGAAATAGAAAAGAAAGGAAATAAAAGGAAAGAAAATAATTGATATTAAATAGCTGCCGCTATCTCCTAATCCCTTGCTATATTCTAAGAGGCAATGCCGACATTGCCGATTCTGAGCTTTTGCCACTGCCGTCTAACAACAATCTCCTTAATACTAAATATCCTGGCTACGCCACAACCTTCCCTAACGTCTTGCGTCCTAGTACACCTGTATATAGCTGGCCATACTCATAGGAGTGGCAATAGTGATAAATCAGAATAATTTTAGTTAGGAGAAAATATTTTATAAATAAGCGTTGGAATTGGAATGAATTATAAAGAATTGACAAAGAGAAGATAGCCATGGTTGGTAGGATTAGTGTTTACTAACGCATTACCATTACCGAAAATCACTTAAATCACGATTGCTATCCTTAAAACATACCTTCTTATCATATGCTCATTATCCTTTGTTTACTTATCCAAATCTATTGTGTCGATTGGCGATTCCAGCTAACATGGGGTCACACTATTGTTAACAGCTTTCAAAGCTTTGTAAAGCCATAAAGCAAATCTAATGTAATAAAATGAGGATAAAATCTAATTTCGTTTATGAGCGCAGAGAAAACAAGTTTCCACAATGCAAGAAAAGCTACAATGGTAGTGTAATAAAAAAGTTAGGAAAGAATTATTTTCCCCGATGATACCTAATATGCAGTAATTTAATGCTATAAATTTCAGGCTTCTTTAAGCTAGCGATGAAGGTGAATTTGCGGAATAAAAACACAATTCTTATTAAGTTGAACAAACTCCATTCACCGGTATACATAGCTTTTTCATAATTGAGCGGAGCGTAAGAACTGTAACTGAAGGGCAAAAAAATACGTCCTTAATGAAACAGCAACAAAAAGTTAACGAATTTAAAGCAATCAATCGATAAAGTATGTATGTATGTAAATAGTCAGCAATTCGAATTCAGTAACAGTTCCATTGATGTAATTATTAATTTATGAAGGTAAATTTACAAAATGCGATCCAGCTGCTGCAAAGATATCAAAGAATAAGAATTACTTTCACTCTCCATTTTCGTAAGTGAATTTGCATATTCTTTATACTTACATATTTAAATATTTACTGCAAACGTAAAATGAAAATGATGATGATGATGATGATGATGATGATTGTGAACAATCTTTACCGGTCCTTTAAGAATTTCGCCTCTTTTATGAGCTTTTACTTTAACACACCAGACAAATGAGATGGATTTTGAGGAAGATAAGAAGAGCGTGACAGCTTTTAAAGTTTTACTATGCTATTAATTTTTAATTTTAAATTCTTACTGATTTTCTTCCTTAAGTGAAGCCTATTTCTTGGCCAATATTTAAATACACTGCGAGCCAACTGAATAGGTTTAAAACAAAGTTTGCTTGAAATATCTTCTTCTTTCTTAAAATGTCTTCTAAACTGTACAGCTGTGTTCAATATAATAGTAGTGAAATTAAATTGCATATCTTTCGAAGAAGCTGTGTTTTTAATAATTTTCTTTTAAAATATAACGAATTCTGAGACAAGTTCCACATAAAAAGAAGCTTAAAGTTTAGACAAAGTTGGAGAAGATTTTTTTGGAAATATGGCCATTAAAATGTGAAAATTTCTTGACAAAATTTCTAGAAAATTTGTGAGTACGCAGTTTTGTACACCAATAAATTTAAGTGTAATAACATGCTAGGTAGAAATATTCAAAAATTTTAGTTTTTTCGTTTTTAAAATTTTTACTTAATTAAAAAGCACATTTAAAATGTTACTCATACTAAACTCATACCTTTAAGCACATCACTAGAAAAACAGTAAATAATTTAAACGATTTTAAACCACGCCCACATACATTGTGTTATAATTTTTCACTAAAACACGTTGTGAACTTTTTTATTTGAGCTGCAGTGTATTTGTGGTCAGCTGGTTAGGCTAACATCAAGTTTATCAAACTATTTAATTATGCCATAAAAAGCACATAATTTGTATTTTGTTGCTATTGTCTTGTTTTATTAACCGTATAAAATTTAACTACCAGAAATGACAAAAAAAGACAAAAAAAATTGTTTATGCCAAAATTGTTATGCAAAATGGAGATAGACGTTGGTTGTCTTTTATTTATTTTTCGCTGGATTCTTTATTCGAACAGAAGACATTTTGTTGTTGTGTTTTAAGCGACAAAATCAAAAGATTTTGGGGAGTATTGCCTGAGACGTACATATATTATCAGATTTACTAGACCTATCGATATAGGCGTTTTATGTCGATTATTTCTAAGCTTCTTATTTATAGACCTCACATATACATATATAAAAAGTAAAAAAATTGCTAGATAATGTCATGCAACTGAATTAAGATACCACCGCCTTTGGTTACTTAGAAGGGATCACAACATCTGCCAGCTACGGTTTAACGCGTTAATAGCTTCCATGGCCAAGCCAGCCGCTCATTTCAAATATTCTGCGAATTTGAATTATTTAAACAAATAAAAAATCTAGTTTTAGTTTCAATAAATTAAATTTTTAAGTGTTTTTATTTTATTTATGATTGCGTAAATTTGAATATTTATGTATGTCTATGACGCATGAAGAACTTGTATGTGTCTAAAACCTGTGCGATTTTTCATGTTTGCCAATTTGCATTCTAAATTCTAAATTCTAAAAAAAATGAATACTAACCATCCATCTTCAACTAATGATTTTTGAAATTTATTAATATATATTATTATGTGTGAAATTGTATAAAACTTGTATTAATGTCTTAACCCTTTTAGATGCCTAAGCCCTTGTCCTGTTTGGAACAAAATGTTAAACAAAAACAAATATATTACAGAACAAGAGGGTTTCGATTTGATTTTGAGCTGTCAAGGTTTTTTTTACTAAATTTAAGAAAATAGATAAGTCAACCTGTATATTGGTAAAAAAAATAAATATAAATGATAAAGCTCTTATAATTCGAAATTTCTAAATGTATGTATATAATTTTTGAAAGCCATATAAACCAATTTTATTTGTCATAAGTTTGTAGTTAAGGCTGAATATTTTCTATATATTATATTAAATATGTATGTGTATTAGAGTAAACGAGCGCCCTCAGTATTGAGAAAAATATTTAATTTAGAAAAGTTATTCCTACCATACACTTTTTATAAAGGTTCCCTGGTCTCTTTATGGGGCATGTTGCTGATGTTCTAATTAAGCTTCTGTCACAGGAATCAATAAACAAAAATTAAGTTGAAGAAGGAGTCCTGATATACGGTGCTTAATAAGGCACAATGACAACATCAAGCGATGTGTAAGACAACTTTCCCTTTGCCATGGTCCAACTAACAGGTGACAGCTGCTCTACAAATACACAGCCACGCCTACATTTTCCATGTATTTTGTTTTTGTAATTCATAGGTTTAATGTCAAAATTGCATTGAGAAATGAGTGTACTGTGAAAATTCGAGAAAACGTAGAAATCAGCTGGTCTAACAAATTTAGTAGCAAAACTCAATGAGGCATATGTGAAACTTTTATTTGAATGTTATTTATAAAAAAAAAAAATTTAAAACAATACCTAATATTAGTTCTAACACTGAAGTTGATACGCTTAACTTAACAATTTTCGAGCTCAAAACCGGTTTCAACTTTATCAGGTAGGTAGGTACAAGATGATCAGACCTTTCTAATATTTTCGTTAACAAAAAATTTGGTGATTGATAAATCATAAAAAAAAATTATTTTTATTGGTTCGGCCATACTATTCAAACAAACATATGTAATACAAAAATTTTTTTCTTCGTTATTTTTCGATAAGTAAAATTTCTCAAGAACACAGAATCGTTAACTAAGTCTGATTTCCGAAGGATTTTTTAACATCTACTATAATTAGGGGGCATCCATGGGGGTTTTGGGTGCAAACTCACCAAATCCTAAAAGTCATATTTTTTAGGAACTGTGAATAAAATATGTACTCGATATTTCATACGAAAAATTTTGACCCCCCTCTCCCCCTTACAAAATTCTGGATCCGCCACTGACTATAATCCCTAAACTAAAAACTATACAACGCAAAACCTGCGACTCTATGAATACCCTTAATAATATTTCATATAAAAAGTCATTGACTCATAAAACGTGCCTCGCGATTTTTCCCAACAGCAACACCCCGCGCGAGTATAGCTTGAGATGCCGCTCTTTAATTGCGATTTAACGCCTTCAATTGCAGTTGACATTCAATTAAAAGTCCATAATAAAAAGAATTGTACATTTCCCTGTTTAAAATAAAAACATGCTTATCAACAAACACATACCAACTTAAGTGATTGTATGCACTACATTCTTATATATATATAAAAATCTTTTCAATATTTACAATTACATTTATTACACATGTAAAAAAAGATGTTTACAAAACAAAAAACTAAAAATAAAATAAAAACAAATGATTTCAATCTAGCATTGAGTTACAAATACGAAGCAAGTACCAACACTTTCATCATAAATAAATATTATTTTTAAGTTACGACATTGACCTAGTATATAGCAGCATGAGCAATTCAAGTACGAGTTGTAAGTATGTATGTATGTTAGGATGTAAGTTTAAATGAATCTGGATTATAAGAATTTTTAATTAGTTCACTTCTTTTACATAATTCAATAAAGCAACACACCAAAAATTCAGTGTAAACATATTTTGCTGTCGGTTAACGGGTTAAAGACAACATCAAAAAAAAAAACAGCACAAGCAACATATTCTCAATCTAGATTCTAGAATAATTTAAATTCAATTCACCGCTATCACATTTGAAATCGAAAGTCAAAGCAAGTGCTGCTGTGTTTATATCTGTTGTATATCTTCTTTTAAAACAGCGAAAAGATTAGCAAACATGAAAAGAAGATGCTGAAAAAGTACACAAAGAACATACATACGTCAAAAACCTTACCAACGTCTCAAGTAGTTGTGTGTCTAACGCGACTACGCAAAGTTCAGTCAAAGCTTAAGCGGCAAAATCTAATGCGCATCCAAAGCGCCGACTTGCATTTGTAATCTTCAGCCGTGCTGTGATGAATTTGTAATACGATATAACAAGTGATGTGATAAAAAGTGAAGAAATAAGTGTCAATGCGGCGCGATTTGCAAATTTAAATAAACAAGAAAAAATTCTTAGAAGAAACTAAGAGCAAAGAAATTGACTATAAAATAAAATTAAAAAATAAACCTTCAAACAAATGTGCCTGTAAAGGAAAGTGAAAGCTGAATGTGAATTTAAAAGTGATAGAAAATTAAAAAAAAAAATTATTTACAAAAAAATCGAAATAAAAATAAATATAAAATATTTATTCACAAAAAAAATTTTAATAAAATTAGTGTAACTTCAAATGCATTTTAGCAACTTCACATCTTGCAATTAATTGTGTTATTTCAAATCTTTAAAATAAAAAAATACACAAAATGTCTAAAATAAGATGGAAACTTCATATTACGTTCCTGGTTGTAAGCTGCCTACTAAACACTTGCTGCGCTCAAATAGATTACTTTTCATCAATTTCCGGCTTAGAAAATTTACTAAGAACTGAAGAAAATTTATTGCAAAGCTTCCGGGAGTATGTACGCGCAAGCAAACATCAATTGCAGACGTTGGAAAGGTGAGAAAAATTTAATTCAATACGTTAGAGCTAGAGTTCGCCAAGCATTTGAAATTTAACCAGCAAAGCGGTAGGATATATTTATTTTTAATCATCATTTATTTTACTTTATTTTATTTTATTTTATTTTATTTCATTTTATATTATTTTATTTTATTTTATTTTATTTTATTTTATTTTATTTTATTTTATTTTATTTTATTTTATTTTATTTTATTTTATTTTATTTTATTTTATTTTATTTTATTTTATTTTATTTTATTTTATTTTATTTTATTTTATTTTATTTTATTTTATTTTATTTTATTTTATTTTATTTTATTCGCGAAGCATTTGAAATTTAACCAGCAAAGCGGTAGGATATATTTATTTTTAATCATCATTTATTTTACTTTATTTTATTTTATTTTATTTTATTTTATTTCATTTTATATTATTTTATTTTATTTTATTTTATTTTATTTTATTTTATTTTATTTTATTTTATTTTATTTTATTTTATTTTATTTATTTTATTTTATTTTATTTTATTCGCCAAGCATTTGAAATTTAACCAGCAAAGCGGTAGGATATATTTATTTTTAATCATCATTTATTTTACTTTATTTTATTTTATTTTATTTTATTTCATTTTATATTATTTTATTTTATTTTATTTTATTTTATTTTATTTTATTTTATTTTATTTCATTTTATATTATTTTATTTTATTTTATTTTATTTTATTTTATTTTATTTTATTTTATTTTATTTTATTTTATTTTATTTTATTTTATTTTATTTTATTTTATTTTATTTTATTTTATTTTATTTTATTTTATTTTATTTTATTTTATTTTATTTTATTTTATTTTATTTTATTTTATTTTATTTTATTTTATTTTATTTTATTTTATTTTATTTTATTTTATTTTATTTTATTTTATTTTATTTTGTTTTGTTTTATTTTATTTTATTTTATTTTATTTTATTTTTTTTTATTTTATTTTTTTTTTTATTTATTTTATTTTATAAAACTAACAAAAATTGGGTATTTTCTGTGTGTAAATTTTTACTCACTCCGTAAGACGGGGTAGCCTTCAAAAGTACCAAATCGATTTTTTTTGTTTTTAGTTTTATTTATTTTTTATTTGTATGGTCGAATATGTACAAAGTTCGAAACCAAAAGAGCTGCCATTTAGCGATATTGGCTCTTCTGCCAACTCATAGATTTTTTTGAACCTATGTAAACATATACATATGTACCTACATATAAGCTATATGTTGTATATAGTATTGGTTATATTAGCCAATAAAGAATACCTAGTTTATTATCCTGAAATATCAAGTTTTGTACATATTTGCATTGAATATGATGCATTCAAACTACTCAAGCTTGAAGTTTAGCAAGTTCATTAAGCGTTTACTCGATAATGAATGTTCAAGAATCACTATTAAGTTAGAAAAATTGCTATAAACAAACTATAATTTTAATTGTTTATTTGATGCAAATTTTTCTGGTTTTCAAACAAAAAGTTAAGCCATAAAAATGACAAGCGAAGATGGAACTGTTTTGACCTTTCAGGAATACCAAATACCATACTAAAAGCAAATTGAGGTTTAAAGAATTTGTACATAGGTAGCTCAGGGAACGTAGTAGGAGTTGTGTATGAAAATAAGGCTGTCGTCTCAATACCATTTTACTGATGTGACCGCCTGACTGGCAGTGAAATTCGATATCTCTGAACAGTAACTTGGCTTGGATATAAACTTGCTTAGTCAAACCGATTCAGATCGTCCTAATTATTTCGGTTCTCCTGTTAATGAAGAAAATACATATGTACATACCTATATCTACCATCCATTCTGAAGTAAACCAGAATTTTTTAAATGCATATATGTATGTATGTAATAATTCTAATTTACTGTGCAGACAAAGCTTATGACTTGAAGTCGCTTTAAAAGATAAAAAATTAATTTGCCTTGTAAATCCATAAGTTGTTCATCTAATTCTTATTATAGAATACAAATGTCATTTGAAAACCAAATTCGCAAATATTATTAATAAACGGGACTCATTGACTACTTATGAATATCGCCAAAAACAACATATGCATACTTCATACTAGTACATTAAGGTGGCCAGAGTAAAAGAAAAGTATACTTTTCTCATGTGGTTAGTGGTATTTATAAAGGAATTTTTTATGTGTTGCAAGGTCACCCTGTGTTAACTATTTTATTCACAAACTAGAGCATAACTGTGGGAATAGCGAGAAAAAATAAACTCAAGTGTAAGTGATATCACAGGCACAATCATAGACACAAACCGTCATTTTAAAATTAAAGCTCCGTTTTAGACATAAAATGTATTTTAAGTTGACTATGACAGACATGCGTGAAAGATCAAGCTATTTGAAAATATTTAAAAAAAACACCTATCTCAGAATTTGTTTCAAGAAGACCCTTTTTCAACGAAAATTTCATACACTTTCAGATGAGTTAAGGCATTTTGAATCGAATTTCAAAATAGGGAGTTATTAAAAAAAATCCTAAAACAGGGCATTCTTCAACCATATTCTGAAATAGCGTGTTTTCGAAAAATATTTTGAAATACGGCCTTTTCGAAAAATATTTTGATCTTCGACTCAGCAGTCGATTATACTCTATTTTTAAATATAAATCCGGTTTTCTGTATGCCAGTCGAACAAAAACGAAAATCTAATTTTTGTTTTTGTATACCCTAATGCACAGATATGTAGATAGATAACAAACAAAAATTGAAGAATCAGCGAAATGTTTAATCAACAAATTAAGACTTCATTAAACCAGCTTTTGCGTAAAACAATAAAATATAACGATAAACAGTAAAATTTTGAATTATTAATAGGTTGACTATCAGCACGTTTTCGAAAACTACTAAAAACTCTTTGATTAGCATATTGGCATTTACATACATACATATTTATGAGAGAATGAGCATTAATCAATCAATTGAACTTGTTTAAAATCAAGTTTTTGACAAAAAACTAAAAAAAAATCGAAAGTTATATGTTAAAGGTTCAACTTGACATAGAGAACTCTGCATAAACGTTGAATTTTGTTGCTATTTCATGGATTGTAAATGTTATGTAAATTTTACACGCAAGTAGGATGGGTTTGATTAACCCTATAGCTGCTAAGAGAGAGATGATTTTCTGCTTCTTTCAAAAAGATTTTGTTTTTCATTTCCATTTCCAGCGAATTGCATCGTATTGAAATGGAGTATGCGCAAGCTGCTCGCAACACTGAGAACTATCTAACCAATCCTGTTAATGTTTATCGACTTATGAAACGTCTTACCAACGATTGGACAATTTATGAGGAGCGAGTGCAATCGGATGATGCAGCGAAGAGTAAGTACGATGAAATGATACTTGCGGAAAATTGCAATCAAAGCAAAAATACACTTCTTGCAGGCTTCCTAGAACAAATGTCTGACTATCGAGCAACTCTCAGCTTTCCCAGCAATGAAGATTTCAAAGCTTCAGCTGCTGCATTGGCGCGTCTACAAGAGACCTATCATCTGGATACAGCGCAAATTGCGGGCGGTTTCTTAAATGGCGTCAAATATGGGTATGAGTAAAGTTCTGTTGATGGGATGATTTCGTGTAAAGCTTCTAAAAAGCTTCGTAACATTCTAGAATGATGTCTATCAGCTATTCCGACGAAACTCCCGACGGGAGAAATGTAATAGATTATGAGAGAATTCGAATTTCGATGAAGTCGATAGGGATCACCGGGAGCTCCACTGGAATAACTGATAGACCCCATTATCTAGAGAGGCCAATAAATAAATGTATTTCTTTTCTTTTTTTGTAGCACTAGCATGACTTGGCAAGACTGCTTTGTTTTGGGCAAACAGCTGTTTCATCTGGAAGAGTACAATCATACAAAAATGTGGCTAAAAGAGTCAATGCAACGTTTAAGTCGTGAACCATATTATAGAGATCCACACACATTCGAATATATAGAGGACGTAGCAAATAATCTACTCAATTTAGGTAATAATAATATTTTTTATTTCTGTAATTTTTAAGTTAAATTTTAGGTTATGTTATAATAGATTTGTTCGGTTAACATTAGGCATGGGACTATTCAAATAAAAATTATTCGAATAAATACAATTTTTATTCGACTGGTACAAAAAATTCGAATAGTACTTATTTAAATTATTTGTTCGTTTCTTCGAAACTAGTCCCACTCCTAGTTAACATAGATTTCTCAAAATTTTATAAATTTTTTACTGAACAATGCTCTGCGGCCTTTGCAGCGAGAGAGTGCATTTTGAAATTTCACTGACAGAGATAGCTACAAGTCTTTACTGTGGAAATATAACTCCGTAAAAATTGTAAGTGAAAAACAGCTGATCGTGACAAGGGAAAACAACAACAAAAATTTAAAAATGTAAACCTTTAACCTATCAAAATTGCAACAGCTGCTTTTGCTGCAAGTTTTTACTTCGCTTGAAACTTTTTATTTTTTGCGTTTCGAGAGAGTTTTCCCGCACTCTCATTTTACTTACACTTTTTGCAAGTTTTTTAAGTGAACAAAGCTAATTTCTGCTTGTCAAACTTCACTCAGTAAAAATTGCCAATAACAAACAGCTGATCGTGACATAGGAAACTGACAAAAGACATTCAAATTTTGATCTACATATTAACCAATGAAAAAAGCAACAGCTGGTTTGCTTACAAGTTTTTGATAAAGCTTCCTTTGGTATATTTTCCTATTCTTTATTTTACTCTTTTTCTCTTCGTACTCTCTGTGAGATTGCTCACACTTACACCCATATGTAAGCGAATACTACAATAAATATCATTCTCCTTTATACCACAGGTGATCTCGAAACAGCGCTCAAACTCTCTGATGACATCTTAAGTCTTGATCCCACGCGCAAAACAGCTTCACGTGTCAGAAATTCAATTTTGAGTCCAGTCGGTGAGAGAAAACCACTACCAGCTAAAAATCCCTCCTATTATCACGTAAATTAAATCAACTTCCATTTCTTTTTCATTTTTTCATACAACACAACACCAAATTACATGTCTACATCTACTTTTCCCCTCTGTCCTGTAGCAAACCGAGGAATTCGAAATCTATAAAAAAGTATGTCGCGGTGAAACAAGCGCTCCTGCAGCACAATTACGTACACTTCGTTGTCGTTATGTGACCAATAATCAACCTTATCGCATTATCGCACCCTTCAAAGTGGAGGAACATAGTCTGGATCCGGTGGTGTTGACATTTCATGATTTTATTGCTGATACAAGAATTGCAACCATCAAATACTTGGCCACTCCACATATGCAACGCTCCACCGTACGTGATGTGGTCACTCTGTCAAAGGAGACTGACTTTCGTATCAGTAAAAATGCTTGGTTAAGCTATCAGGAGCATAAATATATGTTTGATATGTTGCGTGATTTACACGATATCAGCGGACTCGATGTGACACGTTGCGAAAAGTTACAGGTAGCCAATTATGGACTGGGTGGTCACTATGAGCCGCATTGGGATTTTTATTTGGTAAGTGTGGGCGACAAAGTATTTCATACACACACACACATACACACTCTCATATGTAAATGTATGTCGTTTATTTGCTTTCTTTTGCACCTTTAGGATAATGAACGCATACCGGCGGGATTGGGTAATCGGATTGCGACTGCTATATTTTATGTAAGTGTTTCTGTTTTTCAATCGCAAGCAAAGTTTTCATTTTAATTTCATTTTTTACAACACGCAAAGCTCTCGGAGGTGGAACAAGGTGGCGCCACTGCATTTCCATATCTGAACATAGCAATCAAACCCAAAAAGGGCAATGTACTTTTCTTTTACAATTTACATCGTTCATTGGCTGGCGATTATCGTACAAGGCATGGTGGTTGTCCTGTGTTGAAAGGATCCAAGTGGAGTGAGTAAATGCATTTCTAGGAAATTTAAGATTTTACTGCAATAGTTTATGTGAGGCAAGTGGGAGTATTCACGTCAGCCTGGTTATAAAGTTTACTGGTGATTGAACATTATTTCTCTCTTTCGTTTTCCGGGTAAAAGCTAAGTTTATAGCTGTGTTCGGTGAAGTTACATATTTAAAAAAAAAAATATGTTAAATTTTATAAAATTTTCACTTTAAAGTAGCTGGGTTCGGTGGCAAAAAATTTTATAAAATTTTTACTGTGAAAGTGTTCGGTGGCACAAAACACTTGCAGCGAGAGAGCGCATTTTGACATTTCATTGACAGAGAGAGCTGCAAGTGTTTACTGAGGATTTTTGGCTCCGTAAAAGTTGCAAGTGAAAACAGCTGATCGTGACAAAGGAAAGCAACAACAAAAATTTTAAAATTTTAATTTTCAACCAATCAAAATGGCAACAGCTGTTTTTGCTGCAAGTTTCTACTGGCTCCTGTTCGGTCACAAAGTTTTACTTTTTGCGTTTCTAGAGAGTTTTACATCATTCTCATTTTACTAACACTTTTTGCAAGTTTTGCCACCGAACACAGCTAGTGTTCGCTGATACAAAGCACTTGCAGCGAGAGAGTGCCTTTTGACATTTGACAGAGAGGTACAAGTTTTTACTGTGGGAATCGCACTCCGTGAAAAATTTATGTGAAAAACAGCTGATCGTGACTTAAACTTTCAAGCAATCAAAATGGCAACAGCTGCTTTTGCTGCAAGTGTTTATTGACTCCTGTTCGCTTGAAACTTTTTAGTTTTTGCGTTTCGAGGGAGTTTTCCGTCATTCTCATTTTAAGTTGCAAGTTTCTGCTGGGAAAATGAATACACCCATTGATTTTTTATGGGAAGTTTTATCAAATTTTGGAACTTTTGTTATTTGTTTTGGATGGGTTTTAGTTTAATTAGTTATTTACATAAATATTGGTTGTGCAATTCATAAGAAAATTCCTTTTTCACCTTCCTTTTTTTCATGATCATATGAAACTTTTTTAGGTTTAGGCACGAGTAATCGATAAGAATAGATTTTAGACTGAGCCATGCCCAACTGCCATTTGTTATTTATTAAATTTTTCCAATGCGTTCCTTGATAAATTTATATATATTTTTGTTTATATTTCAGTCGCTAACATTTGGATCAACGATATAACTCAAGCATTCTCTCGGCCGTGTCTACTGCATAAGGATGATGAAGTTTCAAAACCATATCAAACAATAACCTAATTTACTAAAACTTGGATACTTAGTTAAGAATAAAATTTGCTGTGAATACATTTATATAGAATTGTAAATACAAATATTTTATAAATATAACAAAATTAGTACTTTTGAAAGACCTCGGTTTGGGTATTGGAGTGGTTCTTCTCTGGTTTAAAAATCTTGAAATTATCGTATGCTTTTTTAATTTTCTGACTTTCCGTTGGTTTTCGAAGGAGCATCAAGAGATATTTCCATTTTTGTCATATTACCCTGATGGTTATTACACCTAACACGCTTTTTGGCCTCTTAACATATTTTAAGGTTCATCTATGTACCTACATACATTTGTTTTATCAAAGCTGAGTAACTATCCCTTTATTACAACATATGTATGTACATATGTACATAATTCTTTCACACCTACGATTCCCATAATGTGTAGGTACACAGATAATTAACTATTGTGGCCAACATTGTTACCATCATTACCAATGACATTGTTGTCTATTTCGTGCATCACCTACAATTATCTATAACCATTCACAATTTTATAGCATTTTGTGGTCAATTTGGTCCGTACTAACTAAATTAACTTTGTCGTTGAGCAGCTAAAGGTAACTACTAGAGATGGTAATCCCGGGGATCCCATGCATATTAAGGTGCCGACCCTGCTCTTTTACAAATCCCGGAATTTTCGGGATTATAAAGAAAAAAATTTATTAAAAACTAAATGTGTGTAATATATTTATAAAATGCATCATAATTTTTTTGTTAAAGCACAATACTATACTTTTGTTGTTGGCTTTATTGAAGCGGAACATGACTTTCAAAAATTTAATTATTTGTAAAAGGTTTTTTCGGTTAGAAGTAGCGCAAGAATTGCAAATGCGCAAAAAGTAAAAAGTTTCAAGCGAACTAGAGTCGGTAAAAACTTGCAGCAAAAGCAGCTGTTGCCATTTTGAACGGTTTAAAGTTCAAATTTTTAAGTTTTTGTTGTTTTTTTCCCTTGTCACGATCAGCTGTTTTTCACTTACAATTTTTGAGGAGTGGAATTCCCACAACAAAAAAATATATTTTAATGTACGCGAATAAAGCTAATATCTATAATCTTAACAGCTGATTAGATTATTTTTATTATTTATTATTTTTATTTTCTCTAAACTGTACTGTATTCAGTAAAGTTTTTTAATAAAGAACATCCAAATCCGGGTATTGTAAAACAAGTTCCGGGAATGTGATAATTCAAAAAATTCGCATCCCTACTAACTACCTCAACATGAAAGGTCTGGGGCGTATGAGTAATTAAATTACTTAGTAACACACAATATTAACGCAAAATCATTAAAAACTGTTTAATGGATGCAGTTTATTTTTTTCTCTTTTGATTAAAATAGCAAACCACCACTACTTATGTTGAAAGTTTTAAAGTTATATTTGTTGTTTTTTTTTCTCATGAAAGCAAACTCCATATTAACGTTTGAAAAAAGCCTACAAAGCTTACCGTTTAACTTTTAAAACTTTTAAGTTCAAGTCTTGACAGCTACGAAGTTGTGAAAGTTCATTGAATAAGTTCAAAGTTCAAGTTTAATATGCAGGCAATTTTTTAATGACAGAAGTACACTCGGAAAGCTTGACGACTACTGCCTAGCCTAGCAAAAACTTTGTTTTATTAAATTTTCGGTGCTAAGTATTGAGCGTGAGACCTTCCGTATGATAGCCAAATACTGCATGCCATGATGAAGTTATATCATCTTCTTGCCTCTGACAACTGGCCTTATATCGGTCGCCACAATGGTTGATTTATCATTAATTAGCTGCCAATAGGGTTTCCACGACAGCCAAGTTTAGTGGACAGAAGTGAAGTTGGTGTGAGGAGAGTCTGATCCGTCGTTGTTATCGGGATTCAGGGTTTGACCTGTTACAGTATTAAAATATTATTTGGGCTAGTGCGACTCACGATATTATGTGAAGCCGGACTTCATCAAAGTGCTTACGGAGATGTATCCCTGCTTTCTGGGGAGACGCATTCTCTTCAAGTAAATGCTTGTTTGGGTGCTGTGGTTTGCAACAGTTCGTTCGAATGTCAAACTGCCGGTCACGTATACATATCGCACCCTAAATCAAAAACAGTCACAACTCAAAATTTTTTTAGGTCGCTTTCTTGGCATAGATTGCCTAATAAAAAGTAGTGCAGCCAATACATACAATATTTTTCTTTTTGACTATTATCGTTACTCTTTTAAGAGCACAGTGATGTCAAGTTTTTAAAAATCAAATCACTTTTGTGCGATCCAGAAGCAATTAACTGAAAGTTACTCGGATTTTGAGTTGTGACTCTTTTTGATTTAGTGTGCGATATGTAAAAAAAAGTGGATCACTTTGGGTCGAGGTTGTTGTGTGAATCTTTTTAAATTTTTCTGCTCAAGTCCGATACTGCCTTCGTCAGTAGTAATACTTTTTTGAGGCACTTTAATTTGATTTTTCCTGTCCCAATTCTACAAATAGCAACCCACGGTAGAATACAAAGCTCAGAAGTTATTGGTTGTATACTTAGATTTAGAAACAAGTTTATGAAAAATAACAATTTTTAATAAAAACTATAATTCTTATTCCTATACTACCTACACATTTAGTATAAACTATCTATAAAATATATCGCTTCACTATCGCTGCCGCAAATAATCTTCGAACCGCTTGCATCGAAAGTATTTATTGACTTCCTCAAATTAGATATCAATGAGGTGACATTAATACGACTCTTTGCACGTTCACCATTGAGCCAAGGATTAATATTTTCAGCTGATGTTTCCATATCCGTTATATTCGCATTGGACTGTGTCATCCACAGCCAAAGTTCACCAGTTTCTGCAGCTGTAAAAAGTTTCGACGGTTCTGTAGGATGAAAACCAATTTCAGTTATAGCGCTTGTATGCGCACTTAAATAAGATGCTGGATAGCCAGGTTGACGTAAATCCCATACTGTTATAGAACCTTCTTCCGAACCCGCTAAGACAATATGCGCTTGTGTGGGATGCGAAGTGAGTGCAGACACATAATTTGAACGTTTCTCCTCCTCGCATGAAGTCATAAATGCTGTCACAGCTACTTCATCACTTGAAGCTCTTACATCAAACATACGTATGACACCCATACGATTTGCCGTAAGCACTTCATGTGGGTTAACATATTTTACAGCTGTGAGTGCTATACTATCCGCTTCGATGGTGCGATGCACTTTATGCACATTATTAGCATTGACGATATTCAAAAGCCCATCTTCGCCCACAGTGGCTATTTCCTTATCATACGTTGAAATGCCGGTGCATGGAGCTGCATCTCCGCTAGTATCAAATTTGTGTAAAATGTCACTTTGTGTTTTCTGTTCTAATTGATCATCTTCAACGGCGCGCTTCACTTGAAGTATGGTAACCCGACCTGTTAACATGTAAATTTAGATCAACTTATGCACAATATTTTACTTGTTCATGGAATGTCTTACCATCCCCACAGCTGACCGCACACAAATCGTTCGATATGAATTCCATGCCAGTAATGTCGCTTGGAAAGGATTGCTTGTCACTACTACGTGGTACAAATTCGTTATAGTCATCAGCATATTGATTTTTCTGTAAACTCCATATACGCACAAAATTTGAAGGCATATCCCAAGTGCCAGTCAAGAACCGGTCGCTCGCTTCCACCTTATCCGGTAGCCATCGTATCTTGGAAATTTTCTCCGAAATGAAAAATGTATTTACTCTGGTGTCCATAGTGCTTTTATTTTCTATTAAAATATTGAAATCAGTGTAGCAATACAAGCCGGTTTTTTTTGAGGTTAAAATGAAATTTCTCTGTTTCTTTTTGTCATCAGTTCCTCTTTGGTGTTATTCTTTACGGTATTAAGCTGCAAACAGCCACCGACGTAAAAACGGACGACGTGGCAGCTGACACGATCTACCTTATGAGAATTGCGTGTAAGCGATTTTTCACCGACGTTAGTGACGTACGTTTTACGCACGTCGCTACGTCAAAACCGAAAAATTTCTGATTTTTACGTAAGAAACTTGTCAGCTGATAGCTCTTCGCCACACAGTGTTGCCTATTTTTATATCCAAAACTCGATAATTATGCGCCAATACGCCCACGGCGCAATTATATTTAGACCGTAAGTGCGGTGTGAACAGATGGAAGTGAACAGCGAACACCCCTATACATACATAACAGTCTGGTAGCACGATAGGGTTGGCGGCAAATTGTTGGGAACAGATGTCTGCTCGGTCTGTTGTACACAAAAATTTTTGTTTGTGCAAAATTGATTTCAACCAATTATAGCTTAATAATTATCTAATCAATAAAGTCGTTAAAATGATCAGAAAACGTAGTGGGGATGAGGTAAGTGAGAATTTAGTTATTGATATTAGTTGCAGCTTGTTTATAGTTAAAAAATTTACAACCGTCAGCCCATCAAAGGGGAACCAGAAAACAAGGAAAATGCTCAACAAACAGAGAACCCGCCAAAGCGTCGGAGTGCACGCTTGACCCGTAGTACATGCTCAATGGCTGAGGATGATATTGTAATACCCTCAAAACCCTGGGAGACAGAATTCCAAGAAAAACGAAAACTACCTTTCATTAAATACAAAGGTGCTATTAAATATTATACAGAATCGCATGATATAGCAGAAGCATCGGATTTAATATAGTAAGTTTTCTTTAAAAAAATACAGAAACATTTTACAACTATTCAATTCTCAATATCGGTGCTTATTTTCGAATTTGTTAATCTCTTATTGACGATTTTTTACAGTCAATGGGTGGAAAAGCAAGAACATACGGACGTGGTACCCATGGCGTTCGATATGGAGTGGCCGTTTTCATTTCGTACTGGGCCTGGTAAATCAGCGGTTATACAAGTTTGCGTAGAAGAGAACTGTTGTTATATATTCCAATTGACAAATTTGAAACGTCTGCCAGCTGCGCTGGTCGCATTACTCAAACATCCAAAAGTTCGTTTACATGGCGTCAATATAAAAAAGTAAAAGTTTACGATTCTTATACAATAATAGTTGAATGAACACCAAAATACTTTTTACTTGCAGTGATTTTCGAAAATTGGCACGTGATTTTTCTGAAGTGAATGCAGACCATCTAATTGAAAAGTGTGTTGACCTAGGAGTTTGGTGCAATCAAGTGTGCCAAACTGGTGGCCGCTGGAGTTTGGAGCGCTTAGCTAATTATGTTGTGAGTAATATTAAATTATCAAACATGTAGACGTATCACGTTCCCGCATCCGTATAAAAAACTTACCCATTTCACTAATTCTGTAGAAAAGTAGTATAGATTTTATTGGTTATCATTTCAAGCTCTAAGTAGTTTGAAAAGCTTCCATGTTTCATATTGTATATCAATACTGCTACTTTTAAAATGGAGATTGGTTAAAAATCGACCAATGCAATTAAAATATATTCCTCTAAGGTAGAAAGTTAGAGAATAGCATTCTCTACAGAAAGGGGATATAGTTCTCGATATCGAGAAAAACTTTAGTTATCTAAAGTGCAATTTTAATTGGTTGCTGATGTGAACTTTTTTTTTATTTCTCCAACTCTACACGCTGTGTTAGCGGTTTTGTGCTTATTAAATAGATTAAAAAATATTAACCGCCTATTTTTCATAATTAATTTCATCAAAATCTTAAACGGGTATATCGTAAAAACTAATTTGAATCAATATCGCAAGAAAAACCCATACATTATAAGACTTTATAAAATTTAAAGGTGAAGCAAGCTGTGGATAAAAATAAAAAGGTACGAATGAGTAAATGGCATGTTATACCGTTGGATGAAAATCAGTTGCTCTACGCCGCTATTGATGTTTATGTGAGTAAAGTGTATTCAGTAATGAAATTTTTCCTATAATAAAAAAATATTTCTTTCCAGATTGGTCAAGTTATCTACCGCGAATTAGAGAAACGGGAGCAAATTAAACTTAAAAACGAACAAGAATTTTTAGAAAAGAATGGTGAACAAGCATTAAAAGTCGTTAAGTCATTAGGAGAAACCTTTTTAACTAAAACTGATGAGATAGCAAAGATCGCATCACCAAAAGATGTCAAAACACTACAATAAGACTATAATAAGAAAATATAGTACAGTTGTTTGATACTAAAGGAAATAGCATTTATATCAAACTGTTAACATATGCCATACTTATTAATGTCGATTTATATGAATTTAAAACATTTTTTATATGTACCTACAAGTGTTTGATTGTTAATATAATTTTTTTTATAACCCATTCTTAATTGACCAAAATGTAGTATATTTTTTTTTTTTTAGATTTAACGTTTAGTCTCTCAATCTCAATTAATAAATAAAATGTATGTTATCCGTATTATGAATTCAAATGTTTCTGCCCTGGACGTCGAAGTGATATGGCTTCAATGCGTCGTTTGAGTCCTTGATTATCTAGATCAATTTGCCTTTGCTTCTTCTTACGGTTAACGGCAGCACTGCTGAGACGAGTTGTTGGGGGTAATGTAGAGAACTAATGTTAAAGAAAAAACAACTGTAGAAATATGCTTGGTCTGCGCTTTCTAATCCTTACCTTTGTTGGTTTCGGGGAAGTCATATGATATGTTGGCTTCTGTGAGAGGATCTTTCTTAGCAAAATATGATTATGTCTTTCAATTTCCCGCATTCGGTCATTCGAAAAACTCCAGCTTTTCCGTGGTTGTGTGCGCATTCTACAAAGAATGTTAAACAAATTTAAATTTTTTTAATGTTCACAATTTCCTGTACCAAAATTTACTCACTTCAATTTCTCATTCGAGCCACTCTGTTTTAAAAAGTTCAAATGGAATGCATAATCGTCTGCATTAAAACTTGTAGGCGTTTCACTTGTGATATGCACATCAATACTTGGCTCTTGTTCATATTCGTAAAGTTCATTGTTAATTTCTTCTCGTTGATCAACACCAACATTAACGCTTTCATCCAAATCATCAACAACTGTTTGATATATTTCCACTTGGTCAGTATTTGTATCATTAAAGTTAGAAATTTGTATCTGTGGGAGCGTTGGTTCTTCCTCACAAGGCGGATGCTCCAACACGATTTCATCCTCATCATTCACAGAGCGTTTTGGCGATTCATTCGTAGCACAAGTTAAAGCATTAAATTGTTGTATCAATTCTTGTGCGATTGCTCTGGTCGCTTCAGATTTTGCATCATCATTATCTAATAATTCATCGTCGACATTCTCTTCGACTTCTGTTACTTGTGGCTTCGGAGAATCCTTTAACTCTGTAATAGATAATGGTTCACTAGGTGGAATACGCATTATTCCTTTCAGCTTCGCCGAGCTACCACGCCTTGCGAGTAGTGCAGACTTTGCAGGTGATACGGGGCTAAGTATAGCATCATCCATACACATTGGCTCTGTATTAATTTCAACAATAGTTTCGCTTATCACAACATCATCTTCATCCTCGGAAGAACTATCATATGCTACATAGTTTTTGTTCTGTAAAGAGTTTTTACGGCCATTGAAGCGTTCACGGGCATATGCATAAAGCTGCAATGGATATATCTACATATAGTACTACAAAAACAAATTTCATTACACTAACATTTGTTATTTACTTACGGTACTATTAGAAGGCACAGCTATCGGTTCATTTTCGCTATCGCTATCCGTGTCTGAAACTTCCGGAATCTCGTCCGTGTCATTCTCAAATGATTCATTGGCATATTTATCTTCATCCGAATTCAATGCATCACTCATTGTCACTGGATTTTAATATTTAACAAAATGGTATGTTTAGTTGTTGTTACTCTTGCTGTTTATTATCTAGAATAGTTTTATTTAATTTTCAAGCAACTGCAGCAGTGTGGAGTATTTACTGACTTCCAGTTTGTTAAAAAGAAATATTCTAAATTAAACGCTTGATACAAGATCTTTCTCAAAAAAATATTTGTTTTTAATTTTTGACAATTTTTACAACAACTACCTGTTAAAAGCAAAAAATACTTGTTATGCTTGTATAAAAGTTAGCGTTTCATTTATGGCCAACGGTAAAGCTGCTTGCTGTCGATTGTCTTACCAACGAATATTTGGCCGGGTGATGTAGGTTAGCGTAAATAATAACAAAAAACGTATTCAAGTTGAGTGTCCTTTTTTGAGGTGAGCGCTGTTTGGTGGTAGTTTTCGTGCAGGTGTTTTTCATTGTTTAATTTGATATAACAGTTGTCCTAATCAATTTGTTGTTGCACTAGCTAAAGTTCAGAAAATACATATGTTAGTTATATTAATACAATAACAATGCTTAATAATATTAAATACAAAAATCGAATTGCAGTTAAATTCCGGACTGGCTTTTCTTCGCGTTGATTCCATGTCGTTGACTGAGAATTGACATCTGTTATGACGCTTTGGCAGCCAAAGTGGCATTCAATAATTTTTGTTTTAGAAGGCATTTTTGTTGTAATTACTCAACCCAAATATTTTTGTTCTCACATGGAATAACTGCTTAAGTCGACAGGCGCGATTTAGACTGACGAGAAGTCGTGGATGTTCTTGAAATAGTACGCTAACTATAGCATAGTTAACTTTGTTGTTTTTTACATTTTTTTATTTTTATTAAAACCAAACTGTAGTTAATTCAAAATTTTTATGTTATCTTGAAACTTAAAATAGATGAAAACTTGCTACTGGAAAAAGTTTCAAAAGTCGACTTGTGGCACTTTAAAAAAATCTTGCTGATTTGGCACACATGCATGTTTCTATGTAGACACGTATGGAAACACAGTAAAGTCAGGGTCCGTGACGTTTAAAAGTTTTATGACAAATATTATATGAATTTTGAGGTTGGAAATGAAAACTTTTCTATTATACAATTTCAAGCATTTGTGTAGGAAGAAACGTTTTTATTTCATCCATACCTTGAAAGACTACTGTGCTAGCTTGAGTAGGCTACGCCATTTAGTTCGTCTGAATTCAAATTGCATGTTAAAGGTGGCTACACAGAGAACACTTGAACGGCAGAAGTAGCTCTCCCCTAATCGCGTGGACACTCCGCTTTACCCTCTGATTGATTTAAGTAGCAATAAATTTTGCAAAATAAACAAACCGATTACTATTTTTTATGAAAAAAGATCATTCGATTTGTCTGCACTGATACTCTGTAGTTCTATTCGAAACAAAATTTCTTCGCTTTCGAGTATAACTCATTGAAAGACATTTTCTAAAGAAAATCCTGAATAAAAGCAATATTCAAACATTCAAATAAAAATAACTTCAAATATCCATGTTTACATGTCAAAAATAAAACATTTCTTGAGCTTTTTATTGCGAAATAAATTATGATTTGATCAATATTGCTTTAAAACACAACGTCAATTAAATGCAGAAGTGAAAGTGAAATTTGGAGCTAAATCTAGGGTAACTTAATATTTAATTTTCCACATAAAATCCATAGGCCCATAATCATAATCATTGCTTAACACCCGGTTTAGTAAAAATATTTACTAAAAATGTTTTTAAAATGTTGGTCAATCTCAGTTATTTTAAGCAAAGATTTAGCTTAAATTAAAAGTAACAGGGTCCTCATATGAAAGAAAATAAAGTTGGTTGATGGTATGAAGAAATTTGTTTATGTTTTGCAAGATCACCCTGTGGCAACTATTTTATTCACAAACCATAGCATAGCTGTGACAATAACCAAAAAAATCCAAACTCAAGTTTGGAGTAAGCGTTGTAACATCGCACAATCATAGACACTAACCGTCATTTTAAAATAAAAACTCCATATTAGACATAAAATATATTTTAAGTTGACTATTTATTTTAGAATCATGTTTAAGAAAATAAAACTATTTTAATTTGACTGTGATTATGTGACTATGATCGTATACCTGGGCTAATGTTATGTTTAAAATTTTAATAGAGGAACGCAAAAGGGGGAAAATTTTTTAAAATTTTGTCTGCAATAAAAAAAGTAAAAATAACGAGAACCGATTGAACTCGACTATATGGTAGTGCTTACTCGTGACGGGACATCACTCGAACTGGTGAGATAGACTTCTGCCACCGCAAATCACTGTTCTTTTTCTGTGTTGAGGTGACATGCCAGGCATTTTGTGGCTTTAAAATGAGAAATAATATTTACGTGAGGAGACCAAAACCCAACTCATAATCTACGCTGCGTGATTTTCTAACAAATTTGCATTCTTTTTCAAGAGTTATACTAAAAGCCAATAACATTTCTAGGAATTTTCAAAAACTGAAAAGTATACGCGCCATTAATTTCTCTACCAATCGCACCCAACTTCAATTGTAAATATTGTGTGTTGGGAGAGGTAACGAAGTGCTCACCAACTCAATTGGAGTTTGCGCAAATAAAATTGTAGTAATATTTGACAAGTATGTAATTGTGCGAATGACAGCCAAATCGCGGAGCAACAAAACAAATCTGTCACATACAAATTGTTGCTACTTTGGGAATACAGTGCGTATGTGGAACAAAAGAGAGCGCACGGACAGCGCCTGTTAGCCAACTAATAAAACAGCGAGCACATTTTCATTCGGCCTATAAGACTCGTCGCGTGCGGATGTTGTTGGTGAAAATGCGCGCGTTACGTTAAACAACTAAAATAAAAAAGGATAAAAATCAAGAAGAAAAAATGTACATTTTTTTTGTGTGGTTTTTTTTTGTTCAATTAAACCACTAATTTGTGAAGAAAAAAAGTTTTGTGGCTTAGGGCATACATAATAAAATAGTTGGAAAGTGTGAAGCAAAAATAATTCAAGTGTAAAAGCAATAAAAAAAGTGTTTATTTAAAGTGTAAATATAAGCAAAATTTAAGTAGAAAAAATAAGAGAAAGCAAAATGAAAAAAAGAAAAATGTTTAAACATGCCAGCAGTTTGAGCGTACGAATGCGCTAAATGTACGAAAGTGGAGAAAAAGTGTCTGCGTTTTTTTTTTTTTTTTTTTGGTTGCTAAAGAATATGGCAATGGCGTAAATGAAAGGAAATTAAATGTTGCTTAAGTAAATTGTTAAATCAATAGCAAACGGTGCGTGCTAAACTCAAATGAGCTAAGCTGAGCTGTCGTGTGATGTGGTCTGGTGTGCTGCTGTTAAGGGCAACTTACTACCATAAATCATAATTGAATTGAGCAGCAAAAAGTTTTCGTACTAAATAATGCTCAAGTGGCAAACAAACGTGACACAAATGTTTAGTTATTTACACACATACATACAAACACATTTACACTCATACATATGTACGTTATTTGCGCTAAATGTACGCAAGTACTTATGATTATTACAAGACTCGCTACGGCTGTGTGTACTAGGTCAATGGCAGTGACAATAGAAATCACAATGGGCATATACTAATGTATATGTACACTGAAATAAAAAAGTTGAAAGTGCACATTGAAAGTAACATATCAAAACCACTTTCAAGCGATTGATGGTAATACTGTAAATATTACAGTATTTACTGTAAAATTGGCAGTAAAAACATGTGATTTTTGCATAATGATATGAGTCCACTTTAAAATTTACAGTAATTCATGTCAATATGATAGTATATTCGAAGAATGATAGGGGCTCACTTTCAAAATTTATATTACCCACTGTTGGACGAAAAATTACAGGGTTTACTATCAATTTGACGGCCGTTTACTGTAGATTTTTTTTTCAGTGTATATGTGCATACATACATATGTACATACAAACATACACACATACATATTTGCATTTATATTCATATGAATACTAATAAAGTTGATGGTATTTATTATTCTCAAACGCAAAATGCTAGAAAATAATGAAAATTGAAATTGTCAACAATAACACTTCATAAAATCCGCAAGATTTGTATAATCCAAGAGACAAAAGTATATCTACTTATGTACGTACGTACATCATAGTTTTGCACATTCATAAGTGTTGAGTAGCTAACAGCGCACACCCAAAACAAAAAAAAAGCAGGCTAACAAAGGCAGGCAAATGTTGTGGGGTAAATGGAAAGAATTTGAGCACAAAAGTTTTTTAGACTTTAAAATTCATGTGTCTGAACTTAGGACACAGAAAACTAAAAGCGTAACTGGCTGTTAGGGGGCTTAGAATATATACGAGAAAAAAAAATTCAAATCCACCCCGGTCTCGGGATTAAGGAATTCATTCCCACTACAGTCGGGCTGTGACCAGAGGATGCTTTTACCGGATTCATGTATAGCAAATGTCTGCCAATGTCAGTATAACCCTCTTTAGTCCGTCATGACCCATTCTATGGTTACTAAGTATGGCCAAGTATTGTCACTAAAGGACCAAGAACCAAGTACTATCAATACAAAGGAAAAATAGAAGCAAATTTTATAAAATATCGTTTTCTTTAAACCTCACATACAAATATAATAGGACCAGATGGATGTCCTCACTTGTGTAGGTAAAAATAAACAAAGAAACATGTAGTAGAAAAATATTTCGGTTCGAAAGCAGCAGATTTTTTACACTAAAAAGTGGGCGGTGTCACGCCTACTTCCACAAAATTCACAAATATATTTTTTTAGTTATTTTTTCTTTAAAGATTTCATTTCGAGTGCCAAATTTAATTGATACAGAAATATTTGTATATGCCTTTTAAATTTATCAGAACTACTTTAAAGAAGTGGGCGTGGCCATGGTTAATTACGTCCCATTTGCACACTAAAAGGAAGAGCTATGAAATTAACACTTCGAACAAATTTCGTTGCGACAGATAAACTTTTGTTTGTTTTGCTTATACAAAAGAGGTCGTGATCCTTACTCGATTTCATTCATTTTGCTTTAGAACATACGGTGTATCCCAAAAGTAAGTATGCAGCCCTTTTTCGCAGCTCTCACCATTTTTGGTTTCAACAAATTTATTTTAAATAATTTTTTTTAAGACAGTTTTTCATAACCTAACACATAAACTTTAAATTACATTTTAAAAATATGTGAAAAATTGGCAAAATTTCAACGAATTTTTATGGAAATTTTCAACTTTTTTCTCAGAATTTTTTAAATATTTTTGAGTATGGAGATTTGTAGGCCTTTTAATTTCAGAATAATAAGTCTTAAGTCCGTGAGAACTTCCCCTGATTTTTCGGAATTTTTTTTCTGAAGAGCTTCATTGTCTTTTTCCATATAAAAAAAATTAAGTTCATAAATGTATATGGAGGAAAATCCTAAAGTATCGAGGAAAAAAATTCTTAAAAATCAGGGAAAGTTCTCATGGACTTAAGACTTATTATTCTGAAATTAAATGGCCTAAAAATCTACAGACTGATAAAAATTTAAAAACTTCTGAGAAAAAAGTTGAAAATTTCCATGAAAATTCGAAATTTTGCAAATTTTTCGCAAATTTTTAAAACATATTTTTAAAATATAGTTTAAAGTTTATGTGTTAGGTTATGAAAAACTGTCTTAAAAAAAAATTGTTTAAAATAAATTTGTTGAAACCAAAAATGGTGAGAGCTGCGAAAAAGTGCTGCATACTTACTTTTGGAATACACCGTATCCTCTAAAGAGCCTGATACGTTCAGCGGTTTTTGGTTTATGATTAATAATATTAGTACATTTAACTGAATCAAAAGTGGGCGTTGCTACGTAGAAGACTGAAAAATCTACAAAAGTTCATCCAGATGTGTTTTTTTTTGTCAAGTTTCAAATAGGTGGCAAGCTTCTGTGAAAAAAAATTCTCAGTGGTAGCACCTAAGCCGATAATCGTAAAAATATTTAAAAAAAAAAATGCTTCTGTAATTGTACCAGCTTTGAACACTAAACGACCCGGCATGCCAATTACCCCCTTTGAACGGAAATGTTACCAGGCTCAGAATATTTTGCTGAAAGCCAATGATTGGCGTTGTGGTTTTGAAGTGAAATCACGGACTTTTCTTACTAATTCTAAGCGTTTAAGGTAATATAGTATCCAAATCAGGGTTAGTCGAGGACGATTCGAGCATAACTTTTCAGATTATGTCATGCAGTAGGTGCGATAGAGTTTATTATGGTAGCCACCGATTCGCAATAAAATTGATATCGAAGAGTCGTCAAGTGATAGCAGTTTCGGGAACAATGTTTGGATTTGTTTAAGTTCTACTATCTGCTCTATTATTATTTCTCAAAATGACGAACAATAAATATGAAGCCATTGGTTCCATTACTTCCTGATCGATCGCTGCTTTGCGCCCTTCGTACCCAGCGCAGATTTGGAGATCCAAACTGGTGTTGAGTAACCACTACAATGTTCTTTGGCGGCTTTTCCTCTTCAGTTGTTTACGCTTCATCTTTTACAGTAACAACAACTCGATATTGTTACCCACCCAATAGACATATTATCACGACGATACGATTCGAGATTTCATCTCACTAGGGAGCTTACTTCTAAGCTTTTTTGTAATTCTACAGTTTAGAAAAAAAAAACAAATTTTCGAAACATGATTTTATTGAGCTTGACTCGATTTCGACAAGGGTTCGCAAAATTATATTCGACAAAATTTACTTTCACGATTATGACTCCAACTCGAGGCGAGACTGAAAAATTATCATTCTTATTTTTTATTCCGAGTTCAAATTCTAGTAGTGACTGTCGGTATCTCGTTTCACATCATACCTAAATTCCAATTTTTTTTAGTCTGTCGAAAAGGCCTTCAAATTCTGTGAAACATTTTCTTGAAAATGATTAAGGTAAGAATTATGGCGGCTTCCAAGCCATGAACAACGGTGTACGGCTCATTAAAATCGGACTTAAAATGGCGACGTAGTGTCAAAAAAAGTAAATAGCACATCGGGGGGGCGTGGCAAAAAAAAAAAAAATTTTTGGGATCGCCTTCAAAATATCTTTAATCCTAGGGGTGGACTGGAAACACTTTTTTCGTCGATCCACCTTAATGTACATACATGATACTCCATAGATACCCAGCAACTTTCCTTTGAAACAAAAAAATAAACAGCCAATAATATAAAAGAAAATCAGTGATAAAAGAATAATTCGGCTTAACGCTCATAAAGAAAAGGCACAACGTGTCGTATGAGCAACCAAAAACTAGGCGGACGCATGTTAAGGGCAAAATGAGAGTCAGCAAAAGTCAGTGTAGTCCATTGAAACATATACAGATCACAACCTATGGGCTTGTAAGGCACACACACACATACAAATATCAACAAACACAAACACATTTAGGCTAAGTAATCGGTGCAAATATGGATGTGACGTTGTGTAGTCGAAGAACTTTTGCAGCCAAAGGATTGTGGCGTGTGTGTGTGTGTGTGTAGTAGTTTGTGCCTTAAAAATATAGAAATTATTTATACAATAAAAAGGTTAAAGCCTGAGCACACGAACAACAACAACAAATAATTTGTATATGCCGAGCGCTTAAGTTTTACATTTTACTCATTTCATGAAAATTAGATTCGAGTTGAGTTTCTTTTTGTTGTTTGTCAATTTGTTGGCAGTTGCTTTTACTGCAAAATTTTACTCAAAATAAATTGTTGCAGATGTATGTGTATGTATGTGTGTGTGTGTGCATGTAGAAGAAATCTGTTGCTTATGTCTTTTATTGATTTTTACTTGCTGATTGGTTTTCCAAAGTGCAACTTGCTAAATACGAGTAAGTCAGCCATAACTCATTGGGCACGAATGTGAAAGTATGTAGGTTAAGTTGAAGAGTGATCTATGGCCGTAAGTGAGGAAGAATGAATGAAATCAAGGAAATAAATTGCTTTTCAAAAAACTTTGCTCAAAGTGCAGAAAGTGTTGGAGGTTGGGTTAGGTCAGTTATTCAAGGGATTGTAAGCTAAAAGAGGGGGGCAAATTTGAATTGCGGAAAGTTGATAGTTGAGACCGTTTGTAGAAGTAAAATCAAGTGGGAATGCTTCTGATTGCGCTACAAACGACTTAAAAGCTTGCTAGAATTTAATCAATAGTGTCGGATCACCACGATGCTCGCTATATAAACGTGTAGTATAACTTTACCGCCACATTAAAGGGTTGGAGCTTGTTCTTGAGGCCCATCCCACTGTTGTAATGAGAAAGACCTTTTTGAGAAAGTTACAGCTGACTGTCTAATGGAAGTCCTTGCGAAATAAAAGGCAGACATCAACGCCATTAAAGAGATTTCATGGGCAAGGCGAAGTAGTGGTCGTGTTGATAAGGTAGCGTTGGATTTATGGGGGAGAGCAATTGAGTCGCTAAATGCTGTCAATGCGAATAAAGTCCAGATTTTTTCTATATTGTCAAAAGTCGCTGGGTTCTATTGTGATTTCTGCTTTTTCTAGAATCATTTTATCAGATAGGCTGTTATTTAACCATAACCACGCCCCTTTTTTCGATATCGAACATTTCGAAAAACTTTTAAAAGAAGATATGTAATTCAATCAGGAAAGTCAAAAATGAATCATTCCATTTACAGTTTTATCAAAATTTTGGAAAAGGGGCATGGCACCCCCATATGAGTGAAGTAAAAAAAATTTCGAACTTCGACTATGCAGCAAGTTTCAGAATCGTTTACGCTAGAATAATAAAACTTGGTACGAGGCACATTATTTTTCTGGCACATAAGTCAAAGAAAACTTGTTTTGACCACGCCCACTTTTTTTATAAAATTTTTGCTGAAAAATAGGTAGAAAGACTGATAGTACCATATCCATTGACTAGAGCAGGTTGCTTGAAAATATGGGGAAAACGGGCGTGGCACCGCCCACATTCAAATGAACAATACACCAGATTTGGATGCCGAATAAGAACAATACCGCTAACGCTAAAACGGCAAAGTAGTAGTTTCCTTGTTTAAGATGACTATTGGGTATATAATTTTCAGTACGCGGAATGAGCTTAGTTTATAGTTAATCAGGATTAGTCTTGACATCTGTCTGCGTTATTAGAAGTTTTGGCATTAATAACACAATTGAATGATTAAATTCATATTTTCCAAACAAATTTTCAATCACAACGACAAATTAGCGCTGCAAAGCAATTAAAACAATATAAACCATCTGCTGCTACAACTCTTAAGTATTCGCTAATCGTTTTCATCAACAGATTGCTTTTAAATTCTTAAATTCCTTTTGGCCATTTCAATTTCATTACATTATGCTGGCCAAGGTTAAATATTTAATGCATAATAAAAGTGGCTAAGCTATAATTAACACCACATTTTGTTTTAGATCTACCCTCAATTAGGGTTTACTTAGTTATGGCTTAATTTAGCTTATGCGCCAGCTGACCTCAATATTTTTATCGCCAGGTTGTGTGCTCAATGGCGTATAATAAATGTATTATATAACATAAATATGGGTTTTAGTAAAAGTGTAAGACTTATGGACAATATATGTATATATTTTATTAAATGAAATAAATCCATAGTAGGCGATAAGTAGTCGTTAATATTAAATTGTTTGCATTTGATGGGTAAAAAGCATTTCTATGAGATTGTGAAATAGCAAAAGGAAATGAGGAAAGGTAGTTTAAGTTCAAAGGAAATTTAATAACTTACCTGAGTACACAATTTTTTTTTTTTTGGTTGGTCAGGAGCTAAAGCTGTTTGTTCAACTAAATTTCTGAACTTCTTTCGCTTTAAAATATTTCTTAACATTGTAACAGATGTCTGTTCATTGCAGATTTTGTAAAAAAATTGATAGGAGGTATCATTATTGAGCAAATAAAATTCAAAGCAACCGTTTTAGGAATTTGTGTCTGTTTGTCTGTATGTTTGTGCGCGTATCACTCAAAAACTGCTGCAAAGAATTAAATGCAACTTTCCCCTCAGTATTACTAGACGTTTACCTTAAAGTTTAAGATATCTCTTAATTCGGTAACTCTATCGGTTTCGGAGTTATCGATCAATATTTGGACTCGAGTAACCCAAAAAATGTTAGCACATTATTGGTATCAAATGAAAGGTGCTAATGAGTGCTGCAATAAGCAATGGGATTAGGTTCTATGGCTCAACTAGTTTCGGAGATATAATGTTTTAAATCGGACGGCGTTACTATAAGCTTTGAGACGAAGCGAGCCGTGGAAAATTTTCCAAGAACTAAAGGTTTTGTGATGTTTTTGTAAAACAAATATAAATATATCAACCTAACCTAACATAGCACCAGATTTTTACCAGTTTAGTAGCTGCTACGGGGTTTTGTATGTGGTGCGATGCTGACTATTAAAATCTAGGTGCGACACTTTTAAATCCATTCACCACATTTCTAAGGCACTCAGCTGTGTAAATACCAGCTAGACAACCAGTCGTTAACCACATCATTAAAGCGTATAATGATGAAAAAGAGCGAGGAAAATTAGTTAAAGAAACAGCAGACAGCAGTAGTGGGAAAATAGCACATACACATGCATGACACACACACATACATACATATATACCTTATATGCATGTGAATACAGTGAATAGTGGCAGAAGCAGACCCCAATAAAATTTAGTTGCAAATGCAAAAGTGGTTAGAGAAGGGTCAAACGACAAGTAATTGTAATTAAGTTAAACTTGAGTAAATGATTACTGAGATTAGAATCATTATCGACTAATCAAGATTATAACAAAATTTAACAGATTCGGGATTTTATTAATAAGATTATGACTAAAAAAATTGTATTCTAAATTTTGCTTAGTCGATTAATCGCATATCACTTAGAAAAATGTGATCAGTGTATGGATTGCCTCTCATTTGAATAGGTACCAAATGGAGAGACTTTTTATGCCCTTTTGTTTTCCCCTTGTTCGGAGGGCAAGTCCAATATCTATCCTTGTGACTATGATACACAAATTATAACTGGCCTACCCCAACTGCAGCCATAGGGGACTAGCCATATAAAATCTAAAATAAAATCTAAAGGCAGATCTGTTTAATTTGATTAGTAATTAGTAAACAATGCATTAGATTGAATTTTTAAATTTTAAATTGATTACAGTTAAAAAAAAAATAAAAAAGATAATGTTATTTTACGATTATTAAAAAAAAAAATAAGAATAAAAATAAACAAAAAAAAAAATTTTTTTGATTAGTTTTGATTATTTCTGATTTTTTTTTTTTTTTTTTGATTGATTAGAAAATAATTATTGAAGATTTAAAAGTAATGCTAATCAATCCTGAAATGGATTCGCAGAAAAATAATCAATAAATCCGTTACGTTATAATCTTCATTTAACAGGTCTGTCTAAAAGTCGCTAAAGAAATTTTTTACAAATCACAACAAAATAAAATTAAAAAGAAAAATTTATTCTAGCAACTTTTTGTTGTAAATATTCAAATTAAATTGTAGGGCGTCTCTTTGTAAGAGTTTTTACTGTACCATTAAGTAAACTCACATTCGCTCACACTCTTACACAAATTTTCATTAACAGCATTTTGAAATTTTCCAACTAGCGCCATATGCGCGTAATCATGTTACACATCGAAACAAAACGCACGCCGCACACAACGCGGTTTAAATGTTGCAGCACACGTTGAGAGCACATGCAATTAAACGGTATAAAACGTTAGTCGTGTGGCTCATTGTTTTGCAGAGACACTACACCCACCATTCATTGTTTAAAGTGCAAGTGCGCCCTACAAAGTAAAACACACGCGGTTAAAGCTATTAGAGCGAGGCGCATTGCTGCAGCACATTTGTGGCGGCGCGTTTTCTTGTTGCGCGCGTACGCCAAAGCATTGGCATTCTACTCGTTATAGCGCGACAGAGTGCGCGCAACAAACACGATAACGCGTGATGTGCACGTACAACAAAGTCATTAGGAGAGCGAAGCTTTTATGACGATGCCAGTTAGTGCACAATCAGAACACACAGCCACACACACACACACAGCCAGCTTCAGTAATAATGCGAAATAAAGAATAACGAACGCAAGACGACATTTTTGTTGTTTGTCTTATCAGTGTAAGAAAATTGTCTTTTTCCCCACAGCAATTGCACTCGGCGGTTTATTCATAGCAACAGCAACGAAATCGAGAGAAAATGAAAAAGTTTTTTTTTTGTTGTTTCTACTGCGCACAAAAATAAAATTTGAAAAAAAAACAACAACAACAAACAAAATGGTCAACACAAGCAAGCACAACTTTTACATGATTGTTTCAGGCAAAATACCGACCTAATTCCGTAGCGCGCAGTTGGTCACAGGCTAAGGCCAACACTTTGCTGCCTCTGGCTTGTGCCGGCGGTAGCGTAAACATAGTTATTGTTGTGGTTTACTATGCACGTAGCACACATCAAACAACGTTATGGGTCTCAAACTTTGAGCAACAACAGCACGGAGAGCAGCGCCATTAACAGACATCCAACTGCAAAGAGCCAACACAGAAAAACCAGCAACAACAACAACAACAATAACACTACGAGTGCAACAACGTACACGCAAATTGACAGCTGTCATTTACAGCAGCAAAAACAACAAGCACAACAACAACAACAACAGCCAATAGGAATTTTGCGTCACACATGTCACAATCATAATCGTCGACGCAACGACAATCATCCACATTTTGCAATTGATAAGCTCGCACTAGAAAATCCACGATTTTCCGGCGTCAGTGGCATTGATAGCAACATCATTTGACGACGCAGCACACAACAAACAAACGACGACGACGACAACAAAAGCTGCCACAAAAAGCACAACAACGAAAACGCATCGAACAACAGAAGCGCAGCAGGCCAAAGCGTTGCTCAACAGCAACAACAACAACAAAAACCAATCGTTACATTTAGCGAACTCAACTTAGCACATCGAACATTCATATCGCCACCAATACACGCACCACACCTTGCATCCTGTCACTCCTACTCCACTTCCCTAACTTCTCCCACTTCAACATCCTGCAGCCATTGTCGTTTCCTCTTTAAGGCATTGCCACCATTGCCGCATACCACAACAACTACAACAAAAACAACAACAACAAAAACAGCACGTTGTTTAGCAACAAGACGTGCCTCATCGTCACCACCACCACCAGTGCCACCAATACGTTCGTCATCACTATCGCGCTGCTATTCGTTGTCTACCTCGTCATTGCACTGGCCAACATATCCACGTACAATCTCGCTGACGTTGTCGGTGTCGCCAGCCGCAAGTCATGTTAGCAGTAGCAGTAGTTGCCTACGGCACGCAACAACAACAACGACGAGAGGAACGGCGACAAAAACGCCTACGACGTGTACGAAGACGAAGGCGTCAAGTATTTGTAGTAAACGAGGAAGTACAAGTTGTAGTTACCGCGACGAAAGTGTCGAAGACGAGGACTACGAGGAAAACGACGATCAAGAAGAGGACGAGGAAGACGACCACAGCGTGGAAGAGGACGACGAGCACGACGACGACGACGACGACGACGAAGGGGAATCACTTACGTCGAATACTGTCATAATGGTTTTAAGCACCGAATGGTCACAAGTGGAAGTAATCGATTTGGTAAATGATGGCAATGGTTTGGGTTTTATATTGGTCGGTGGTCGTAGTACTGGTGTTGTAATTAAAGCGCTGACGCCGGGCGGTGTTGCCGAACGTGATGGTCGTTTACAATGTGGCGATCATTTGTTGCAAATTGGTGATGTTAACTTGCGTGGCTTCAGTTCCGAGCAAGTAGCAACGGTTCTTCGTCAGACTGGAGCTCAGGTTCGATTGATTGTTGCGAGGCCAGTGGAGCCGACAGCCATCGATTTACAAACTTTGGCAAGTCATGCGCCAATTATTCCAACTAAGCTCCTCTCCGACCCAGAAGAACTGTCCAGGCATCTCTTTCAAAATCCCAGCTTTGCTACAAGTGCTACAAGCGGCATTGGCGGTGTTGGCATTGGTGGCAGTTGCTTTCTACCACCAACGCCGGACACTGAGCTAGCCGATTTGCCACTGCCACCCATACCAACTGATTTGTCATTATCTGCTACAGCAGCAGCGCGCATGTATCCCAAAGATTTGGATATTGTACCATTTTCGATTGTGTCACCGTCACCGCCACCACAAATGCCTCCAGCGTTACCGTTGCTACTGGAACCGTTGCCGTCAATGCCACACGGCAATACAACGACTGCAGCTGCGGCGACAACAACAGCGCTCAACATTGCAAGATCTAACACAACGGAATCACTGCACCAACAACACTTTGATCTCACCACCACCAGCTGCAACACGAGTAAATCAAATATCAATCAGTTGGAACATATTGAAACTGTGATAGCTGGCGATGATGCTGGCAACTCAAACTATTCACCAGATGATGCAGATCGTTGCTCATCGGCCTCATCAACATACATCGATTCACCTGAAACGGAAACTTATGTAGTCGAGCTGCATAAGAATGTCTACGGACTGGGTATTACGGTGGCGGGTTATGTTTGTGAAGAAGAAGACCTATCGGGTATATTCGTGAAGAGCATAATCGAGGGAAGTGCCGCCGAAGTAAGCGGGCGCATACAAATCAATGATCGCATTGTCGCTGTGGATGGACGTTCGTTAGCCGGTGTCACAAATCATCAAGCGGTGGAGATATTACGTAACACCGATATCGAGGTCTATCTCACATTGGAGCGCTTTTTACGCGGACGCAAATACGAGCATTTACAAAATGCACTAACGGAATTGAAAGGTGATACACAATCACAAAGCTCACTGCCTCAATCGCCATCGATCGCTACACTTACATGGCTGCCACCACGTTCGGATGCGGATTCGGTAGCCACCGAGGGTGGTATTATTATGATGGAATTCGCTGACTTTCCATCGCGCGAAACGGTCGACTCAAACATGTCGCATATGCTCGATCATAGCGATCACAGTGGCATTAGCGATGCAAAAAGACAAAAAACACCGACAACGCCAGACAACAAAAATGGACGTATAGCCAATGGCAAAACCATGCATATCAATGGGGACGACGACGATGCGGCAGACGACAATGCCGCCGTCGAAGAGAATGTGGAAAGTGGCGAACACGCGCCAACAGCGTTGAAAGTCACACAACGGCAAGCGCCAATGCAGCAACTAAATGGCAGCCGTAAGAAATCGGTCATCTCAGTTATGGCTACAGCTGTGATCGAACCAAAACAATTACCAACGTGTTCTATGACGCCGGCGGTGACGGTGACAACAGCGCTTACGGTGCCCGCAACGTCAACGAGTGGCAATGCGCTTGCACCCAAATTAACAACATCGATGCGGATGCCAGCCAGTTTGGAGACGCTGAAGCTGACGTGGAAAAGTGAGTTCCCTGAAAGTGAAATTATTGTAGCCGAAATAAATAAACTTGCAGGTCTAGGAATCAGTTTGGAGGGCACTGTGGATGTTGAAGGCGGTATCGAGAAGCGTCCACATCATTATATACGCTCCATATTGGATGATGGACCTGTGGGACGACATGGTATACTTAAACCGGGTGATGAGCTGTTGCAAGTAAACGAATACAAATTGCAGGGTCTCAAGCACACCGAAGTTGTTAAAATTCTAAAAGAGTTGCCAACACATGTGAAATTGGTATGTGCGCGCGGTCCCACCGCACCCTCGATAATAAATACTTCACAAAATCCAGAAGCATTCGAAACACGCTCATTATTACCAGGCGGTCATCAGAGTTTACAAAATTTATTAACCAAAGCGCAATCGGAAAGTTCTCTTTACACATCGAGCACTGCCACATTGACCGATCAGCAACGTTCTAAATCATTGGAGAATGTTTCCGGTTTGGCGCTTTGGTGTAGTGATGTTACGACAATTGAAATTGAGAAAACCGATCAGGGTTTTGGTTTTTCCATATTGGACTATCAAGATCCATTGGATGCTGAAGGTACGGTCATTGTTATACGCGGCCTTATACGTGGCGGTGCTGCCGAGGCGACGAATGAAATATTTCCTGGCGATCGTTTGGTTAGCGTCGGTGAACATACTTTACATGGCCTCGATTTAGATGAGGCTGTGGCGATATTGAAGGGCATGCCTGTGGGGAGAACCAAATTGGGCATTTGTAGACCGCTCTCAACTTCGGATAGCAATATAGCATCGCCAGATGAGGATGGAGATTCGCCAAGCACATAGTTTTTAATGGGCTTTTTCTGTAAGTACAAAATATTTTATTGTTAAATTTTTCTATACGAGTACCATGTCTATATGCATATATTAGAATAAGATATTTAAATTTATTTTTTCCCTTCACGAATTACTGTTAGTACACAATTGTAGCAAAAAAAATATCTCACACATCTACTTTAGCAGAAACAACGTTTTTTATAAAAATCCTATCTCGAAATATTACTTCAATAGATTAAGATTGTATACTTTTGGGCTTAAAACAATATTGCTAACTAAATTCCTAGAAAAAATTTTATCCCGGATCTAGCAGCTCGAATTTTCAGCTCAAACATATAAACAAAGCTTTCAAATTAGGAGGCTGAGGCCTCGAAGCTTTAATATCACTTGTTATGTTTTTGGTCCAGTCTAAAGTATAATATAATTTACACAAGATTCAAATTAAAGGCATACCGGTTAAGTAATGATTACTATTCGTTTATTTGATTACACGTCTTTTTTATTTTTTTTTTTTTTTTTTTTTTGAAAAGTCTATTAATAAGCGTATCACCCATTTTTTTCGAGTTTTGATGATTGTTTCAAAAACTATTCCATAAATAAAAAGGATTTTCTGCTATTAGTCATCAAAAAAAAAAATAAAAAATTTTGGAAAATCAAAAACTATCATTTCTAAATGCTTTTGTTTTGTTTAATTACTTTTAAATATTTTTTCGTATTGGAGCTGACAAACATAACAAAAAAAATAAAAGAAAATAGAAATAATTAAAAGTAATTAAAAGGAAGTTTTTATTGTTGTTGATAATTTTCTGGTACGTACATATTGTTACAGACAAACAAGCAAAACACTACAAAAAAAATGTTTAGACCCTAAAAAATATTTTAAATAATCAAACTTTGTAAAAAGGAAAAAAAATCTTTTTTTTTCAATTATTTTGATTATTTGCTACTTTTTTTTACTTCTTTTTCAGCGTCAATCACTTAGTAATAAATAAAAAAAATTAAAAAAAGGTAAAAAGATTGGTTTTATTCATGATCCAATAATGCAGGTGGTGTTGATAGGCCAGCTGATTTTTATTTTTTTCTCAAATTTTGACAGTCAAACCATTTTTCAGTACGATTTTGACTATAAACTCACAAATTACAAAAACAAAATATGTGGAAAATTTTTGTGTGTCTGTATGTTTGTCGAGCTGCTACGACCTGTTATAGTTGGATCATGGTTATATTTTTTTTTTTGGTTTTGACTACTTTTAATTTTTTTTTATTAAGTATTTTAATTGTTTTTAACTTTTTTTACAAAAATAAAACAAATTGAAAAAATTGCTTAAGTCGAAATTTGTTTTAAATAATCAAACTTAACCAAAAATAAACAAATTCTGGTTGTTTCATAGATTTTTTTTTCTTTTAATTTTTTTATAGTTTTTAGATTATTTTGCTTGTTTTCTTCTTCTAATTTTACTTTTTTACATTGTTATATGTAATAAGCGAAAAAAATTAAAAAAAAGTGTTATTTTGAAGTTTTTGCATTAGTTTCATTGTTATTATATTTTTTTGTCGATTTTTTTTAATGGTAATAAATAAAAAAAATAAAAAAAAATTGTTTAAATCGAAAAAAAAATTTTATAACAAACTTAATTAAAAATTTGGTTTTCTTCGTTTTTGATAATTTTTTTTTTTAGATTGTTTTGATTACTTTGTTGATTTTTTTTCAATTGTAACCAATTAGTACATAACTTCAAAAAATTTCGAAAAAAAAGAATTAGATACTTAAAGGTAATCAAAAACAAACAAAATAATTTTATTTTTATTGGTTTTGTTTACTTTTTTTAATCTTATTATTTTTAATTTTTTCAATAGTAATTTTATTTTTGAAAACAATGAAAATAATCATTATTGATTAAAACAGCCATCCCATAAATTGATTACTCAACTCTAATGGAAATTTAACTAAATTAATTTAATATAATTAAAAACAGAAATTTTTAGAGTGATCTGCGTGAAGCCACATAAAAGCTCTCCGAAAATTTAATGAACCCACTCTCGACTGTGGCGCACCTTTTTTAAAACGCTTTTGCAACATTTTCCTTCTTTTCTTCTAAACCTTTTTAAAAGAATTAACGCCCTTCGCCATTACGAGAATCTCCATAATCTAAACATTTTATTATATTTCTTTGATCTACTCCACGCCTAAATGGTGCGACATTGTCAACAAGACAATGTCGTAAACTGATACTCATTTCTAGTATTCGTTAGTTAAACTATGGCTTCAGGATCGGTGACCCACTTTTCGTTATGGCCGACAATTCCTTTTTACGCTCCTCGTGCATGTTCCACTTGTTTGCTGCGCCACTAATGCCGGCAGCATTTTGCGCAACAACTGAATGCTTTTGTATTATTACATCTTTGCTTTCTGTTTTTTATTGCCATACAATGTACGTGGCTGTTTGTGTGTGTGTGTGTGTTTGTGTTGTTTGCTTTAAAATGACAATTCAACCACGTTCATGTGACACACACACACACACACACCTAATGCACCCACACAAACTTACAAAGCTGACACTGCACATCCGGCAACGTGAAAAGGATGCTATTTTTATTAAAACTTTAAAGCAATTGATATGTGTGCGTGTGCCTAAGTGTGTGTGCGTGTGTGTGTGTCACATATGTGAGACTTTTGTATGAACTGAGCGCAACACCTGTGGGATGGGTTATTCACTTTATCTGATGAGTTGCTACGCTGTTGTTCAATCTGTATGCATTGAAGTCTTTCAATTTCTCTCCATTGATTTCAATTCAATCTCATACAATGTTGGTATTAATTTCATGTTTGAACTGTAAAGATTTGATGGTGATATATTATCATTGGGGAATTGGTTTTTATAAGCAAGCACATAGTGTTATTGCATGTACTTTACTATCTATGCGTATTATCTGCGGAAATTGTGTGGCATTGTTGATTTTGCTGATAGCAGGTTTGATAATTTTTGGTATAAAAGCTTTTCAAAAGTGCATAGAGTTAAAAGAGAGAGAGTTAATCGACTGAAAGTCTATATATTCTATATTCAATACAGCATACAAACATATGTGTACATATGTAAATGCGCTGGGAAATAATTTCAATGGAATATATTTGAAAAGCGCGATTAGTTCAGTGGTGGGCACATAGAGAAGCGTCTATATAAAATGATATTAGTTTGTTATGCGAAAATTTATTAAATATGTTTTGTTAATATAACATGTAATAAAACTTTAGAATTGCTTCAGAGGCCCCACTTACTCATAATAATCTACCAAAATCTTTGAAAGGATATAAAACTTTTACTTATAACTGACAACCGCTTCGGCATTTTAAAATAACGATCAGCTTTTCCAATGTACTAGTCCCAAAACAAACAGTATTGTGAAATAGAAAGTCTGGAATCTCAAACTGCGATATAATATAATATATAACAGTAAGATCACTTTCGACTCCGCTAATAAATAATCTCTAAATTGCCCCAAGCACTCTCAAAATAACCGGAAAATAACCTTTCAACGGTCGTGCAGCAATATTGCATAGATTCCGAATTAATCTGGAAAAAAGTCTGGGTATGTTCCCTATATCATACGGAATACAACCAAAACGTGTTCCAAGAGTCAAAAAATCAGATAACACTACTACGAAATCGTATAGAAATACATACGGAAACCATCCAGGAGGATCCAGAAAATAGTCCCTAAGTTATCCCGAAGCAATATTGAACAAATCCGCAATGGGTATAGGAAAACTTCCATATACCTATGTTCCGAAAATACCGAACTTTTTTAGAATCCAATTTTTCTAAACTGATACTGACAGTTTTCAAAAACTCTTATCCTTAAAAATGGTTCAGAATCGGAAGATAAACTTTTAACTATTTAGAAACATTATAATAATTATTGAACAGATGTCGAATTGATCTGGAATAATTTCGTAACTTCTGCAAATCTTCCCTGCGCTGCTTATTTCCGGAACTTATTCAAAAAGTCTAAGCATTTGTTCTAAAATCTTCTTGATCTGGAATTGATGGCGGTTAAAGACTATACTGCTCCAATATGGTCCAGACATGATCTCTGACTAGTCCGAAAAAAACTTAGAAAGGTATAGAAAGTGCAAATTGCACGGAAATAAAAGTGAAGAGATCCAAAAAATTATGGTGGAAACTTTTAAAAAATGTTTTTAAAAATGTCTTAAGAAAATTTCGAAATCATGCTGAGAACAACCTTTATGTGTCCAAGAAAATGATGAAAAATAAAAGAACTATTATTCCAAATGTTCACCAAATAATGTTCAAAAGCTTCAAAATGAAGCTCTGAATCAAATAATACAACCCATAAATCATGCTTGGTCTCGGAAAAGTACTGTAAGTTATGCAGAAAAAGTTTCGAACGATCAAAAACGAAATTAACAACGCAATATTTACCTTCTGATAATATAATTAAATTAGTTTCATATCACTAAAAGTATAAAGAACTCTAGCCAACCCTGCTTGGAATCCATAAGAGTTCTAAATTACTTTAAGGCTCGCTTGCTTCATTTCACTATAGGGTATATATGTAGTATGGATATATATATTTACTATAAATGTCCGTATATAAAAGAGAATGTTTAAGTTGGCCATGATAAATGAGCAATACATTCGCGTGCCAACGAACTGAAACTTCAACTAGCAGACAACAGCCATGAGCCACTAACCACCACCACAACGAGATAATGTAAATTACGAAAGTTTTCCTTTTACCGAAGTAATCAAATTTGTTAATATTGTACTTAAGGTGTATGTGCGCCTCTGATAGTTAGCAGGCAAAGTATGATATATACAAAGCAATTTACATATATAACAGCGTTTATATAGACTACAACAAAATAAGTTGTTGGCTGCACGTTGCCACTCAAAAAAAAAAAAATAAAAAAAACCAAAAACAGAAAAATCAGAAAAGTAAAACTTTTTAGTCCCCATTGGCTACTTGCCACCACCAACACCACCATCATCACCACCAGCTGTTGGCCAATTTGTGTTTAAAGTGATGGCGCGCTGTTGCTTTTGACGTCTATAGCGTGTTTATTGTTGTTATAACTGTTCATTGCCTGACGCTTGTTTACGTAACGAATATCGAAATTGTTTGCAATTTGGCATTTACGATTGCCTTTTAAATTTGCGAGTAATTCGACAGACCGTCACGTCAACCATTTTGCATTAACATACTTGCATCTCATAAATATCTTTATTTGTTGTTGTGCTTGAATTGGCATACATTTTATGGTGGGATGATATTGTTGACGGAGGATGGGTTGCTGCTGTTCGTTGTGGTGGGTCGATAATCGCAATAGTTACAATGTTTATAGTTTATGCGATTGTAAAATAAATGCAAAATAACTATTTTGAAGGTAATGGAATTTTGAATTTGGAATGATCATTTTTGCATAACAAAATCAAATAGACGTGGTATTAGCTGAATTTTATGAAAAAGAGAGATTGGGTTAATGTCGATTATGATCGATTAAAATGCTAATCAGGTTGCAAAATATTGTTTAAAAGTTTTTTTTTTTTTTTAAGTAAAAAATAAATAAATACATGGTAAGGAGATGCTTTCTGTACTTAGCTCATGTCGACTCCTTAGTGGAAGATCACCCTAAAAACACCCTATCTGAGCTGAAAATGTATGAAATTTTCGTTTTTGAAACTCATTTTTAGAGGGTTTTTTTTTAAATATTTGAAATTTTGTGATCTTCTACTCAGCAGTCGATATGCTTATATCCTTCTCGTAAGGAAAATAAATTTTCCAAAGAACTTTTCTTTCGAATACTTATAGCGGCTGATATTTATTTGTCGAGAAAAAACTTTACTTCCCAATTTCTCACTCCAAATGAGTACTTATCGGCAAAAGTGATTTGGTTGGCATTATTTCCTGTGAGAACGCTGGCTCCCAAATATACAAAGTTCCCATATGACCTCTGCATTATTTTTGATTAGGAGGGTATAGGGATGTGAATAAATAATCGATATGTACATTTATCGAATCATTATTTTCTGTAAAAATCGATTTTGAGTAATCGGTTTCTCCCATTTGAGGGTATATCGCTAAAAAAGGGAATTCTTATCTCATGGCTTTTTTGGTTTTACAAAAAAAACCCAATAATTTTAGACCTATCAGCAATCAAACAATCTAGTTAAAAACTACCTCCAAACTATAATAAAAAAATGCATATTTGAAAAAAAGATTAATAAATAAATAAACGCCTTTTTAGTTTTTAGTAAAAATATGTTATGTACATATATTAGATAAACCTTTTAAAAAAAAAACTTTTTTTAAACGCTTGGCCTTTGAAGTATTTTTACAGCTTAAAAATTTTATTTTTACCAAGAAATGTTTTCGAAATCGCTCAAATATTTCGATTACTTGCCACGCCCACTGTTTATTAAAAATGCAATTTCTAAAAATTAAGTTGTGTTTGTATAGGTAAAATGTAGCTACATGCAAAATCTGAGGGGGCCGTGTTCAATTCACAAGCGTTTTGATATGAAATACATCAAAAACATTTTTATTTTTTTTTTATTTAATAAAGATATCACGTCTATCGCCCTGTAATGTCTTAAAAATAAATAAAATAATGAACTTGAAACAATAAGAAATTTAGTTTACTATGCAGATTATAAAATCAGATTAATAGAACTTGACATTGCTTACTTTCAAGATTCAGCATACACATACATACATATAGTATACATACATACATACATACTTTTGAAAGTAGTACTCGTCTCAAAGCATCTATTATGTATGGTCTATACAATGTGACCTTAACAGCTTTGTTACGACTAATATCTTGATGACTAGCTTATAAAACTGTTACGCACAGGATTACAAAAACACGCATACATACATAACTACATAATTTTGAAGTAAGTGTGTGTGTGTGTGTAAAACAATAAAAACCATAACGTGTTTAATTTCTACTTGAGGCATTCGAGTGTGCAAACGACGAGTAGCTTAAAACACGGAAAACGTTAGTGGCTTCTTCTAATCCGAAATTATCAAGATAATGATGATTTATCATCATTGTCATTATCATCATCATCATCATAATCATCAGTTGAGTTGTGTCGACAATTAGCATATTCTACAGGTTTGATTGTGAGCGCTCGTTCAACGTCGATGTCGTTCAAGTAATGAAGCTGATGTGGGTGATAAAAAGAAAGAGATGATGAACGACGTTGAAAATTTGTTGTAATATGTGTGCGTGTTTTTATTTCGTGCCTTACTTAGTGGGCACGCTTTGAAGTCTTCCGTATTGTGAAAGCAGGCACTTCGTTATAGGATTATACATGTGTTCTGCATAAGCTAGCTGCGGACGTGGACGTACGATTTACAATTATCATGCTGTTGCTTTTGTTGGGCATGCAGATTAAGCAGCGTTTTAGCTTAACAATAGCTCTAGGCAGCTTAAAACCGGAGCCGTTTTCAGTAAGCACTTATGAGGTTATTCTTAAGTAGTTTTGAGTTTGGAATCATGCGGAGCGAAAAACTTTAGGGAAAAGGCCAAGTAAAGGGATAGGAAGTAAACAAATCTTGAAAGAACAAGAAAGTAAGTGCAGGGATGAGGATGTAATCTTAATGGTTGAAAATGAGGGTGAGAGAGAGAGTTGTAGCAAAGGAGATCAGAATGAGAACTTTCTAGGAGAGAGAGCAGACAATTTTTCTAAATGCTAGTTACTTTGTTGGAAGGGTAACGTCTGTCGGTTTTGATAGCACTATTTTATAAAAGATCTTCAAAAAAAAAGTCGTTGGTAAAAAGATATTTCCTTGCACAAAAACAAAAATTGACAAGGGATGACGGAAAATCGTTCCAGTATAAATCTAGTCTTTGTACAAACTTATTTTGGGATCTAATGGGAGTCGCCAGGAGCGAAGGGGAAGCTTTCACTGGAGTGCGTAAAGTATGCGCGGAGGAGTGAGAGGTGAAAGTAAAATGGGAAGGAGAAATAACAAGAGGGAAATCGAAGAAGACGGAACAGCACAGATGGTAAAATGGGTTATGGAGAAGAGAGACACCTAGAGATAGCAAAAGGAATGAGGGATAAAGAGCAGAGTATGAGTAAAAAGGAAATTATTGAAGAAATTGTTCTACGAGGTTCATGATATACTATACGAACTGTCCGCTGAAATAACGGGATGTGTTTTGGAGCACCGCATAGTAAATAAGAAAAAGGACTACAATCGCTGCTTGATTATCGAAGTAAACTTACACCAACGTAGGGTTATTAGATGGTACACATGAAGGATCCTCTTTTTGACTTGATGTGGACCATGCTCCCAATCACTTTGATATATGTAGCTCCGAAAAGTTTGAGTCGAGCTTCTTCTTCCTTAATTTGTCACCCACTGAGCTGAAACAGGCACTCCAGCATTTAAGGTGAGCACGCTCTCAACTTTATTACCAAGAAGCTTTCCATGTACTATAACTTAAGCCAGTATAAACTACAGCCTTCTAACATTAACTTGCAACATTACTCTAGAATAAAATAGCACACACATTCAACACATCGAAAGTTCTATACTAAACTTGCAAAAGTCATGCAACGTAAATGTAATACAAGTATAAAGCAAAATAAATTTTATGAGCCCTAAAATGCCTATTCAATTTCCATGTTTTTTTATAAGTTCGTGATCACTAGCTAGATTACATGACTACCATGGGTATGTAAGC
>OX608079.1:115131479-115186479 GCA_951509765.1 Sphenella marginata
TCTGCGCTAAAGTGGTCAGTGAGCTTATTTAGAATGCTTGAAAACTGATACACTACTGAAGTGCCTTTGAAGACTACCGACAGAACAGATATAAGTCAATACGACGGAGACAAAATCAATTCACGTCGAGTTTTTTTTAAATGGGTAATTTATTAATACTTAAAAAAGGGTTGCCATCTGTTGAATTGTATTTAAATTATTTGACTTTTTTAATTTTTGATGCGTTATTTCCCAACAGTAATTCGAATTAGTTTATATCCTTTTTGAATGCGTTCGTTGCTTTGTGTTGCAGTATCAATCAAACAAGTTTGACATGTTCGAAGCGAACATCCCATTTGCTGTGTGATTTGGTTTGAATGCTTGAATTTGTGAATGCCATTTGTATGGATAAATTTGCCGCATTTGGATATTTTCTGTGAAAATCACGCATTTGATTCAGTAAAATCTGAGGACCTTTTGAACAATTCAGAACAATTCGACAAATTTGTAAAAAATTTTGCAATAATTTTTAGAATTTTTTTCGGTATAATATTTTGTAGCTCATTAAATTCTAGCACCGAAAGATACTACTTTGAATCAGCTAAAACTACCTGATTTTTGGGAATTTTTTTTCTAGTCGACGTGCGAATTTTCTTTCATGTAAAAAATTAAAAAAAAAAAAACGAGAAAAGACGAATATTTGAATGTCAAATATGGATGTAAAAATACTGAAAATTGAATGGTATAACTTTGTGAAAACTTCAGAACAATTCGACGAATTTTAATCTTTTTTTTTTACTTTTAGCAATAATATGAAATATTGAGCTGAAATATTGTTCATCTCAAAAGTTCGGAAAATATACTTTGTTATTGCTTTTTGTCACACATATGTATGTATATATGTACATAGACTCATTTAATAACTTCATTTGTGAAACAACTTGAGAACAATCCAAAAAATCAATTCAATCAATTTATCCACAAACTAAACAAAAAGTAACTAATTCATTTATAAATAGACGCCATGCTCTATTATTCATAGTAAATGTAAGAACTAGGCATTATTCTAATTATATATTAATATAAACATAGTCACACAAATAGTTTACTATAGATCAATAATTTCTAACCAAAGTCTTTAATTACATAAAACCAAACAACAAAAACTTCTAAATAAACAATTCATTATTTCCTTTTATGTGCGTCATCAGCCCACCACCCATTGTTTGATTAATTTTGATTTCAAGTATACTTTCATCTAAATAAAAGTATTTTTATTTTTTTATGTTTATTTAAATATATGTGCATACATATGTATTAAGTATTTTTGGAGAATAGTACCATGAGTTGTTTCAAGTATTTGAGTGTTTGTGTCCTCAAAATAGAATAAAAAAAAGGTGGATACAAATATATACAGTCGTGTTCACAATAATAGTAGTGTAACTTAATTGGATATCGTTTGAAGAAATACTCGTAAGAAGAAGTTATGTTTTTAATAATTTTCATTTAAATTCTAGCATGTTTTATAACAGAAACTACACAAAAATAAATTTCAAAGTTTACACAAATTTCAGAAAAACTAACCAAATTAATTTTTAGATTTTTTGTCCAGGATCTTTAGGATTATCTTCCACGAAGGAACTAAAATTTATTTTAACTTATTTTGGAGAAGCAGCCACATTTCAATACATGCGACGTAGTCCTATAGAAACCTTCCGCATGCTAAGTGAGGCAAATATTCGAACTCACATTTCATCCATTAACATACTCCTTTCAATTTATTACTCAATATCATGCGTAGTTTTGTTGTTTTTATGTGATTTGTTTTTTCCACAACAAAAAAAAAAATAAAGTTTTTAATAACAGGAAACGTACTATGATCAGAATGAGGTCACTTCACCGCATGCCACACCGACAAACTGACTGATTGATGTCAAAAAAATTTTATGGTTTCGCGTGCATGACGCCATTCCATTATAATTTCCTTCCTTTATTGCTGGCAGCGCGGAAGAAGGAATCATTAAATATGTATGTAGGTATGTGCATGGAACAGTGGTGCACAGCGACGGCGGAGTTCTGATACAAATGCAACTGGTAGGTAGACAGTCGAGCAGTTTGGCGAAGCTCCACCATTTTGCTAGTTGCAACGCTGACAAAGAGGAATGTTCAAATTTCAAAATTTGAATTTTTTTTTGATTTTGAAAATTTTTTCCAATTTTGCGTCTTGAGGCGTATTATCATAATCACTTGTTATGTTATTAAAATATTCCATTGGTATAAATTCTGCATTAAATAATATAGAATTCTTGGATTTTTTTTTAATTTGTTCTTCTCTATTTTTATTGCTTTCATTTAAAAAAGTTTTTTTAGGCAAGCAGGAAGATTTGTTGAAGGCTTTCATTTTTTGGATGTCACTTCTTCCGAGAATTGGCAGATTTTGTGTTTCTTACTCATACGCACTGGTGTCCCTGGGAAGAGTTTTCGACATTGAAGCTGACTAAAGAAAGTTCTCGGTTATTAAACGAAACTATATGAAAACGAAGTCGGGACTCAAAAGAATATTTGAAGAAAATATAGAGCTTTTCAATATTAAAATTTTGGCATAGCAATTTAAAAAATGAAAGGTCAAATAATAAATTCACAATAACAAAAAAAACATTTTGACGATTTCTACAAGTGTCAAAAATAAAAAAAATCACTACTATAAGCTTCAAATTTAGGGCCGAAATTTTTACAAGTTTTCTTTTTTTTTATATGAATCAACTAAGTCTAATGTACTCGCACGTAAACAGCAAAAAATTGAACGTGATGAGGGTTCGAGCATATAATTATTTCGTTGAAGAAAACAGCGGAGCTACCACGTCTCACATTACTTTAGTAGGTACTTAGGTACAGGCACTTTTGTGGGATACTCTATTTCCTAGTTTTTACAATAATGAAATATGAAAAAAAAAAATTATCACGAACAAATAAAAATAAACTAAAAATATTTATTGGTTTTTGATATTTTAAATATTTTTTTGGATTAATAAACTTTTTTTTTAAATTATTTTTTATTATCCTGGTTCGGTATTTTTTTATAAAATTTTTTTTTGATTGTTTTAATTTTTTTTATTTATTTATTATAAAATTTTTTTTTTGATTGTTTTAATTTTTTTTATTACATTTTTTAAATTTTTTTTTGCTTAATTTTTTACATTTTTTTCTTAAACTTTTTGTTTTGCATTATTTTTAATTTTTTCTTTTCAAAAATTCTAGTATATCTGCAAAACTGGCAATAATCTTTAATGATTAGCTAATATTTTTACATGTGCCGATTAGCAAAAATAATGAAAAGTATTCCCAAAAAAAATTTTTAAATAATCCAAAAAAAAAAAACTTCTTAGTTGGCATGCGGTTTATTTTTTTGCAAAAACTAATGAAAACACATAGTTTTTCTTTTTGCCAAGCATACTCCCCTTTAACCAGTGCAAAGGTAAAAATTGTAATTTGCCCTGAAGACGATTACCGACGGTAATTGAAATATATTGGCAAAAAAAAAAACTTTTTTGCCTATAAAAGTATGGACCTCAAGCCAGCGTTAGCGTAAATTTTTTTTTGTTTTGTATTATTTAATTTTTTTTTTAATTTCTTTTATTATTTTTTCATAATTGTCACATTAAAAAATAATAACGAATCATTAAAAATAAATTTAAAAAAATTAAATCGAAGCTAGAATAATCAACAAAAAAATATTAAAAACAGCAAAAAGTAATAAACAATTTAGTTTATTTGAAGAGAGAAGTTAAAAAGCAGTAAGAAAACTACCAAAAAGTAATCATAATTTCTTTTAATTATTTTTGATTTAACTTTTTTGAAAATAATAAATTAAGCTGAAATGAAATAACTCAAAACTAACTTCATATGCTTTCTGAACCACGCTTAAACTAAACATCTCAACTAAATAGAGGTATTAATGCTTCAAGAGGGCCAAAAGTTGTACTTATTTCTTTTTTCTAAACACTCAGTTTACATTGAGCATGCTCAATTAATTCTTTTATAAAAAGTTTCCCAATTTTCTAGGCCTACATTTCACAAATACCTTCTTAGAAATTCCCTCAAAAGCAGAGCACTAAGCTAAAAAAAAAAAACAAATAAAACGAGTACATATCGTGATTGGAATTTTATTATTCTACCATGAACTCTACGCCTCATCGAATAACTGAGTGTCTATTGTGGACATGACGAAGTTCACGACGAACATAAAATAGGCGAATGAATGTCATTGTTTCAACGTACTCAATGCTAAACAAAACTCCAACAAAAGGGCCTAACAAATATGATAATGGAATAATTTATGCTTTTGACATTTGTCAATCGGTTTGAAAGTACACAAATTCTATTTTTTCTTAATACAACTACACACAAATGGATTACTCAATGGCTACATGGAAATATGGAAATAAGTCAAAAGGAGCAATCTATGCATGAAGGAGTTGACTGAAAAGTGTGCATTCTGGCAAAATGGTGCTGAGCACAAGTGAAAAAGTGAAGTACAAAATGTGAATGAAAATTGAAATTGAAATGGCCAAGCACTTAATAGAGTTGAAAATGTCTGCGTGAGACGTGCAAATGCCAAAAGTGAATAATAAAATAGACAAACGTACTTAATTACATGCATGTATGTATGTATGTATAAATATGATTTGATTTGCTATGAAATAATTCACTTTGGTTCAAGGCTTGATCCATTTAACCATGCATGTATGTATATGTGTGCAGGTATCTGTGTATGTATGTATGTGTGTCAATAAGTACCACTTAGTAGCCCAAGGGAAAGCGTTTGACGTGTCATTGACATGCAATGTTGTTTTTGTTATTTTTTGTAACACGACCAATAACCGGTTTAAGTGCACAGAGCTCCACTTTTACCAGACTAGGCAATTAATTGGGTTATGGTAATTAATGGAACTTAAAATTCATGACTTTTAAGAAGTCTTATTAGAGCGGAGAGTTGTAATTAAATGAAGGGAAATTTATTGGTAAACACCTAGAACCCCAATAATAGTGGGGCAGCGAAGAAATCGAGTAAATCGGTGGGCTGGAGTTTATCAAAGCAATTCTCAGACAGTGGATTAGTGTTGGTGAGTAATGGTTGGGTGAATAAGGAAAGATATTTGAACGGTGTCTGGTGCCAAATTCCTGTCGGACTTGAAGAACTGGTTTAAAACCGATGGTGGAAGAATAACCACAAAATATCTTTCTTCCATAAACTCATCACAACTTTTCACTACAGAATGTATTTAAATATAAAATTCTGAGCCTAAAAATATGCAATTTTTATTGTCTTTATATTAAGTCCCTTTCTTACTTATTTGCTCAGTTCCATACGAAAATTTTGAATCTCATTTAACCTACCGTTGACCTGGTCACTTGAAACATGAAACACAGTTTTGAATTCCTTGCAATGTAAATGAATAAAAATCCGCTAGATGGCGCCCTTAGAAGAAATATGAAAATTAATACGAATTGTAATCAATTCACGAGTTTGAAAATAAAATAGTTGGTGTTCCGTAATCGATGACCTATGATATAAGATTTTCCACCCTTTTCAAGGTGAATGGAAGGAAGCTTGGAATAGTACGATCGAGTAGCATGTGGCGGGGATTGGTCTGAAATAAGCAGCAGAATGAAATGTCTAGGAAAACCTTGCTTCGGGAGTCCCTGGAAATAAAATGTTTTTCAGCCCATGGAACTTCTAAAATTTTTGAACTAAGCGGCACGTATAAAGTGAGACAGAAGTCTCATCATAGTCCCTAAAATTATAGCAGTTTAACATTTTTTTTAACGCTATGAGAAAAAATCAATATCGACAGCTAATTATTTGGAAGAAATATCTAAAAAAAAAAAACACAAACTCATCGTGATAGCGCTACAAATTTTGACTTGAGATAAGCATTGGCCATAACTAAATTAAGCAAGTTTGTATTTGTGTATGTGCGTGAATATCTTTCAACATTTTCCAACAGTTTTTCCAATGCTTGTGGGCGGCATAAATATAATTTATTTACACCAAAGTTCTGCCAACTGTAGCGTTACATTGTGGTATGCCAACGTAATAGCAAACAAAAAACAACCAGTCAACCAACAGTGAAAGCAACAGCCGACTCAGCAGGGAATTTTCACGTTGACAGACGGGGCGCGTCTAAAATAAAATGAAATTATTTATGTAGCCATTTTATAAACAACAACGTTTGGCGTTGTATGACGCAGAGGAAAAAAAATAAAATATTTAAAAAGTTAATTTTGCACTTCACTTTGGTAAAAGATAAAATTTCACTACTCATAAACTTTCATTTACATCAACTTCAACATCAACACAACAACAACAACTTCAACTGATAGCATTAATAAAAGTGGCGTCTCTCTGGTACACCGTTGCGTATGAGTAACAAAGTCAATTTGGCTAACCAAATGGCGAAGCGCATAAAGTTTGCTCATAATAACCGTCAGCGATAATCAGGCAATAGCTTGGAATGTTGTACGTAAATGTGGTCGTGTTTGTTGTAATTGTCAAAAAAAAAAAAGTTAAATGATTATGTTAATATTTAAGTACTGTCGGGTGCAATTAATAATACGCGATAAATGAAGACGGTGTGTGAATAAAAAAATGCATTTATCATGTCGTTATTAATATGTTTTGTGTAAATTTTATGATAAAGCTTAGCTTATATTTTTGCATAGAGAAAATATTTACAGGGTGTAAATTGTTATTTGTAAACTTTTTGGAAATAAATAATCTTTAGTTCAGGACGTCAAGGTTAACCAAAACATCCTCACAAAGCAAAAAAGTAATTTTATTTTTTTCATTTTATTTTACTTTTAAAATATTTTTATTTTATTTAATTTTGTTTTATTTTTATTAATTTTATTTTATTTTATTTTATTTTATTTTATTTTATTTTATTTTATTTTATTTTATTTTATTTTATTTTATTTTATTTTATTTTATTTTATTTTATTTTATTTTATTTTATTTTATTTTATATTGTTTTATTTTATTTTATTTTATTTTATTTTTATTCATTTTATTTCATTTTATTTTATTTTTATTCATTTTATTTTATTTTATTTTATTTCATTTTATGTTATTTTTATTCATTTTATTTTATTTTATTTTATTTTATTTTTATTCCTTTTTTTTATTTCATTTTATTTAATTTTATTTTATTTTATTTCTTTTTTTTTCATTTTATTTTATTTTATTTTATTTTATTTTATTTTATTTTATTTTATTTTATTTTATTTTATTTTATTTTATTTTATTTTATTTTATTAAATTTTATTTTATTTTATTTTATTTTATTTTATTTTATTTTATTTTATTTTATTTTTTTTTTTATTTTTTTTTATTTTATTTTATTTTATTTTATTTTATTTTATTTTATTTTATTTTATTTTATTTTATTTTATTTTATTTTATTTTATTTTATTTTAATAATGTTGTTTTTGGCGACCTGTTGTATTTTAACAATAGTTGAGATTTGCCGGCTTAAGGTCGTTAAAATTAGTGAAAAACACCACTTTTAGTTTTTTTCTCCGATATATTTCGGTTACTCAACGGTAACCGTCTTCAGGGAAATTTAATTCACGTCCGTTCGCTGTAACGTGGAGTTTGAAACTGTTGAAATGATCAAAGTCTATGGGGGTCGATTTTTCTGAAACGGTCTAATGCACACATTTAGCCTATACTTCAGCTAAGCCTTTGCCTGTTCAGCACTGCTTTCATTTAAGGACATAGTGTATTATTTGTTCGACGGATGATAAGCAACAAAAAAAAAAAAGACGGCCAGCAATGCCCTTGTCAAATGCGGCAACCTTTTCAAGATAAACCTATATATGTATGGATGTAAATATATATTCGTGTACTTGTAGTTGTTGGTGTTGGACTTGTCGAAGCCTTTGCTTGCTGACATTTTGCTTCAATTTGTTATTAAGCATAATTTAAAATCCTTTTGAATATTTTAATTTCTCCAACTTATAGCTTAGATTATTTTCAACAGGGTGCAGCGGATTGCCGCAGGGAATGATCAGAAGAGGCAAACAAAAAAAAAAAACTTGTTTATTCATCATCATTAATTGGCGCTTAACCGATTAAACGATTTTAGCCGTCACTTAACAAAGCACAGCTGTCATCCCTTCTTAGAGATATAACTAAAAAAGTGAAATACATTAAAAAAAAAGAAATACATTTAACTAAGCCATTCAGGGTTGGGTCACTTCGTGTGAAATGTTATGAAGGCTTTTTGGATTTGTTCTGTATAAATTGTTATACACTGAGTTGTTTTGATTTAAGTTTGTGATTATTGCTGGATATAATAGAGCTTTTGGCGGGATTCCTAAAATGTTCTCGATATATTTTTGAGACTTTTTCAAGCAGCAGTCCATAAATTAACTCATTTTGAATGTTTTTCTGCGTTTCAGTATTTATCGATAAAACAGTAAATTGAAAAAAATTTAAAATTTCCAGTAAATACCCAACTCAGTACCCTGTACTAACCTATATTTACTGCAACATACGACGCGTGTGGCAGGTCCACAGCAACATGCTCACGCTCGCTTCGCACCCCAAGAAATTTAGTTTTCCGTTTTTCTTTTGGTTTCATAATTAGTACTTGTTATTATCATATTGTTGTAAGGAAATTTAGTTCTCCTCCCCCCTCCTTTCCTATGAACAGATTATACCTCATTGCTGCACATATGTATACTAACTTGCTAATGATATTTAACATTGTTGTAGCTTAGTTCTTTGTGCGCTTTTGCCCTTTTCATCTTGCCCTTTTGTTTGTTGTGATCGTCGTGTCGTTGAGTTGAATGAGTTGATGCCATTGATGGGATGCCAGTGAAATGGCTTATGTACAGCAATTGGTATCATTAGCACAAAGTCCTTGTTAGCTTAGTTGTTGCAAATATAGAACATATCATTTGGTTTATACTGCGTTTGAAAAATATAGCAGTATCGTTAAAGTATTAGGAAATATTTTTTTAAAGTGGTAAAAAAACTGAAAAATTGTAACACATAACTATTAACTCAAAAAAGTAAAAACAAATTTTGTAGCCTATCATAAATAAATTTTGTTACCTAGAATTTTTTTTCTGAAGTGAGATTTCCATTATTTAAAAAAAAAAAAATTATTTATGCTTTATATGGAACAAAATCAGACAAGAATTTGATTAGTAATTAGTAATCAATTGGTTAAACTTTTTTAATTGTTTTTAAGAAAAGACAGTTATAAACTGAAAAAGATCAAAAGCAATAACAAATAAAAATCATGATTTTTGACGACTATTAAAAATAATCAAGAATAAATAATAAAAAAAAACAAAATAAAGTAATAAATCAAATAGAAGTAATTAAAAAAATCTATAGTATCAAAAAATAATAATAAATAAAAAGTAATCAAAAATATCGATAATAATAAAAAAAGCTTTATTGATTACTTTTGATTAATTTAAATTTTTTTTATAGTTTTCAATAATTGGAAAACAATCATACGCAACCTAAAGTAATGGTAATCAAGCACTAAATGGATTCTCGGTAATCATTACGATTAGTAATCATTATTTAAGGTCTGAGCAAAACGAAATGAAAACCAGTATAAAATTCCAAAGAAATTTTGATTTAAAATATTTTGACCTAAATTTCCTAAATTAACACACTCAGAATTGGTACGATTTTATGAATTAAGACTCAAAACTTCTGAATTGGGCCACTGTTTTTTAACGGTGACAATGTTAAAAAAAAAATAACTCTCGAAGGGCTACTTCGATTTCAAAACCAGATTATGTGGCTTTTTTCTGTTTGTTTTTATTTTACTTTTTGGATTTTGTTAAAATTTTTTATGAGAAATAATAATCATAATTTTAATGAAAATTATGTTTGCTTTTCAAATTGTGCTTAATTTATGAGAAATATCGATAATTTTTGAAAAAAAAAAACTAAAATAGATATTAATATTAAGTTCGTAAAACAATTTGCTTATTTTTTTTTTTTTTTTTTTTTTTTTTTTCATTTCAATATACATATGTACATCTCACTTAAGAGTCACATAAATCTATATTCTATTTTTATGTATGTACGTTAAATATTGAGCACACTATAATTATGAAACTCACTGTATATCTATATGAGAGTGTGTCCGGTCAAGTGCCGGACTATAATTAATGAAATGATTGCAACTAAATTTTGTAATAGCTTGGATTAAAAATAAGCAAAGTTAAATCATTTGATAAGCTTCTACAATGTCTTGTTATACGAAAATTACTATTGTTCAATTTAAATATATTAATTTAGAATTAGTTTCTCGAAAATGATTTGGATACTAAAACTTTTGCATATAAATTGGGTCATGCATTTTAAATATATTTCGATGAATGCAAACACCCTAATAATGAATAATTAAACTTGTCAGTTGGAGCTTAGACAGGTTTTGGTAATTAATGACTGTTTGTTGAGGATACAGCACCATGCTGACTGTTCGAGAGGGTAACGTTTATAGATCAGGTGTCTGTCAGTTGTTTGTAATACTCTTAGTAATTATAATAGTTGGCAACCACGTTAAAATATTCTCAGCAGAATATCCTACTTTGGATGTCTAAGAATGTGCTAGACTAGCCACATTTCAAATTTTGTTAAAAAGCAGGCCGGTTGAATAATGATTTTTAGTCTCAATGATTACCAGTTTAATTGGTTATTTTCTAGAGAGTTCATGATTTATTTTGCTGTTTTTTAATAATTATTATAAAATGGTAAACAAATATTTAAAATAGGTGGTGTAGTTTTTAAGTATTTTCAATTTTAAAAAAATTATTAGTTTTATCTATCGATCAGATCTGTTAAATAATTATTACTAATTGTAATGATTACCGGTTTGATTGATTATTTTGCTGAGAATCTATTTAATTTACTTAAAATTGTTAATTATTATGTTCCATTTAATTGAAAAAGTATTAAAAAAAAATCTTAATTTTTCCCAATGTGAAAAATAATCAAAAAAAAGCAAAAATAATCAAAAGTAAGTTTTTTTTTTATTATTATCGATTTTTTGATTTCGTTTCATTTTTTATTATTTACTATACTTTTTTTTTATTACTTGATCATACAAAATCACGACTATTTTTTTTAATCGTAATGATTATTAACGAATTGATTACAAAATAATAACAAAACAATTTTGATTTTAAAAGTTTTTATTAAAAGTAATAAAAAAAATTTTAATAGATAAACAATGGTAATAAAAAAAATTTTTTTATTGCATTTCATTTTTTTGTGATTACTATTATTATTTTTTTTTTTTGATTATTTTTGAATTCTTTTTTTTTTTTTAATATTATTTTGATTATTATTGACTTATTTTTACTATTTGATTTTTTGTTGGACTATTATTTAATTGGTTTTTTGATTATTATTATTTTTTTTTTGTATTATTATTTATTTGTGGTTTTTTTGATTATTATTTCTATTTTTTTTTGATCAACTTTTTTTTTTGTTTTTTCTCATTTTTTATTTATTATTTTTGTTTTTTTTTTTTAATTTTTTTTCTGCTGTTTTTTAATAATCGTAAAGATCATAATTTTTTTTTAATCGTAATCAATTTTTAATAGCTTTTTCGTGAAAACAATTAAAATATTCATAAACAATTAAAAAATCTGTCTTATCAATTGATTACTAATTACTTATCCACATTTTTTGTTTATGTTCCACAATTTTTTTGTATTATCCTGTGTGCCTCACTTTCCTAAGTTTTTTAATGAAAAACGTGCGTGAATTAGTTTTAAGAGAGGTCTTAATCAAATGCTTTTTAGATTTTTAACAAACTCAAGTTTTGTATTTATTTGACTCGAAATTTTTGTGCTTCTTGAATTCACCAAGAAAGGAATTACTTGTAAACTTGTACTTAAAGTTACATGCAGTTTTTTACGATACCTCCAAAACACACAGCGAAATCTAAGTGCTGCCACATAATTTTTTATTATAATCCTTTTTTAACCACCTTTTATTACATTTATTTTTATTTTTGTGTTAACTGTAAACCATTGTTTAAGTTCACTTTTTCTCACTCCCGGCCGCTGTGAGCATATGTTAATATATTTCGGAAATGACAATTCGTGTTTCACGCCAAATAGTCAAGGAACATAAAAACATGACTGTAATGTTGCATAGCGAAAAGAGTAAAAGTGTCCTTGTGCCGGCATTAAGAACCACATTAAAAGCAGTAAACAACAAAAACAAAAAAAAAAAAAACAAAAAAAAAAAGCAAATCAAATGAAATGAAATGAAAGGCAAATAAAAGGAATGAATGAGTGTGTGCTGAACCAAAGTGGAAAAAATGCATAATGAAAAAAAGGCAAGAAATTATGCGAAAAAGAAAATTCACGGACAAAGTGCTATGTGGTGATATTGTTGTACTTAAGGATATAATGAATTCTGTAGCCAACGTGCAGGTACCACAAAGCAAATCTAAGAAAATGTGTGCTCTGGAAAAAAGTCACAAGCCCGCACTTCTATGTAGTTGCTGTGAAAGTAATGCCAGGAAATAAATACTTAAATGAAAGTAGTTTTCGGACATGCTTTAAGTAGAAGAAATGTGTACGTTAATATGTGTTAAAAGTAAGCTCATACATACAACTACATATGTAGTGACACATACATACATACATTTATCATACACTTTATGCACTACTTACAGCTGTGCTGGCTGAGCTTTAAATTCTAACAGGAAAAAAAATGTTGTTATGCAAATGCTGCCTTAAACCGCAAAACTCTTTAGCAGACAAAAAAAAAAACAACAATAAAATAGAATACAAAAGCGTGTGCTAAGTGTGTGGGTGTGTGGGTGGGTGAATCCTAGCCAAAAATGTTTTTAGCAAAATGAAAAATTTTCGTCTGCTTGTAGGCGTTGTAAAGTACATATTTTGCGGTATTACGTTGTCACGTGCTTTGTTTTTAGAGATATCAAATTATGGTAATTTCTTTTTATAAATTTATTTACTTGGCAATGGTCTTTGTAATTTTTTATCTACTTTTTGTGGTTTGAAGGATATTTGCTTAGTAAGGCAATTCAAAGTTACTAAATAATGTAGCTTTTAAAGGACATTGGCGTAACTCACTTTGCAGTGGTAGTGATGTACATAATACCGTAATACCGGGATGCCGTAATTTTTCAAATGCAATTTTTAGCATCTGCTTAGCTTCTGAAAATAATTTTAAATTTTTGTTGATGTGCAATAATAGATAAATTAATAATGGAAATTAATAATTTGAAAATTAAAAAGGGCTTTCTGAAAAAGATTGCTTAAAATTTACGACCTTATTAGCATACATACGTTTTATGAAGGACACGTTTAAATTATTTTTATTAAAAATTAGGCACAAAATTAGCAAAAATTGAAAGAAATCTTATTTTCAGACTAGCTGAAATTGCGTTCATAAATTTGTATGGAGAATACAGAAGTCTTCAAGAAAAAAAATTTCCCAAAACCAGCAAAATGTGTCCCAAACTGAAAATTAACAACTGCTCATACCAAAATTGAATGAGCTACAAAATTGCATACTTCAAAAAATTCTAAGAATTCTGTGAAAAAACTCAAAATTTTTAAACACTTTTTTTTAAATTTCGCGATTTTTTTTTTCAGAAGAATTCAGAAGAACACAAAAAATAAGACCTGTCTGTATAACTGTTCACAACCGCTGACACCACTAAGCTACATCAATAAATGTAAATATTCATCACCATTCAAAACGCCACATTTTAATTTCTATCAAGCGTATTGCGCCATCTGATTTGTCCCTCTGGAAATCATCATTTCAATTGTCAACATTTCACAAGTTTTGATTTTTCATTACTTTTATTAATTATTACTTGTTTGGTAAGACATCAATCTGTTTGATATCTGCAACAGTTAGTCACACTCAAAATGAGACGATAATGCGTAAAATTATTTGAGTTTTAATTATAGTTGATAGTGATAGGATTATTACTAAAAAACCGAAACTGAATTTCAAAACTATTTTCCCTAGTTCTTAGTGATTTGCTTTCAAAGTTCTTAGTCATTTGCTTTGAAAAATTGTTAGCCAAATAATTGGAAAAAGCTTTGAGAAAAACATTTACTTAAAAATTTTCAAAAATTAGATTTACTTTTTTCCATTTTACCTTGGAGATTACATTCTCATATCTAATAACAGATTTTGTTCCAAAAATAAAAATAAAAATATTTAGAAAAATGCTTTCAAATTTGTTTTTAAACCAGATTTACTTGTTTTAATTATAGCTTACAGATTACTTTCTTATATCTAATAAAGGATTTTGTTTTAAAAAGTCAAAAATATTATTTTGTTTAATCTTAGCATGAAGAATACTTTCCTATATTTAATCGGAGATTTTGTTGCAAAAAAAAAAAAAAAAATGGGGAAAAAAATGTTTAATAATTTTCAAATATCAGATTTACTTGCTTCAATTTTAACCTGAAGATTACTTTCTTACATCTAATAAAAGATTTTGATGCAAAAAAAAAAAGAAAAATATTTTGAAAAAATTTTCAAAAGTCGAGATTTCAATTATAATTTGAACATTACTTTTCATATCTCATAAAAAATGTTGTTGCAAAAAACAAAAATTTTGAAAAATGTTTTCAAAAATTAGATTTACTTGGTTCAATTTTAACTTAAGATTACTTTCTTATAGTTGGTTTGTACAAAATATTTCTTTAAAATACAATTTTTTTGATTTAAAGAACTTTCAATAAAATTAATAAGCAACAATATACATACGCATCCTTCCCTTAAAAAAATCCTAGCTACACCCTTGCCCGTCACTACAAAATGCTCCGGAGATTTAAAAAAAAATAAAAAAAATGTTTTTGTATTTGTGCTTGAATGATTTTATGGAGAAACCCAAAATCGTTGATGAATGTAAAAAAAAATATTCCATTTTCATCAAAGTTAACGTTAAGACAATGGCTGACAGATTGCTCTTTAATCTGAAACGAAAATGACGGATATTTTTACTTATTGCGAGAAGAATATTTAATCTACATACATATTTTCAGCCATACAAATTAATGTTTGTAAGTTCGCAATTTCTATTTCGAAACTATGTTAGTTTGGCAAGGCATGTACACATTTACAGATGTTCGGACAAACAACCAAAATGGTTATGATGTCGCTATTTGGCAGTAGGCCAACTTAGACATTTGCGACCCAAAACACCCGCAATTTTGAGCATCTGTTACCAAATATAAAGTGAAAAAAGGGAAATAAAGCCAAGTTTTCTTTACATCAGTATATAAATAAAATGTTGATAAATGTAGTATTTTCCAAACTTTAGCGTCGATTCCTTTTTACTTTCATTCACTTTCAATTTGTTTCGCTACTGTCTAAGATTCAGTCAATTACAAACTTTATTTGTATACCCAGTTGTGCGTAGAACACATGGTGTTATTAGTTTGTTCACATATGGGCCTTAAGTAATGTCATCGGAAGAGGGATAAATCATTTTCTTTGGATATTCCTATATTTTTATATTCATGTGTTAGAAGCACATACGAATGGAAATATATATATTGCTCAGGATGAAACAAAAAATCGTCCTTGCGAAGCTTCAGCATGCAACCAAATAAACCTAATATACTAGCCTAAAATACTTCCTATATCTCAATATAGACCTCTGACAATGTATCAGTGAAGAGACCATTAAATTTCATCTATCAGTTTTATAGTGATGCGCGTACAAACATACAGACAGACGAGCAGAAATTAAAATCATTCTAAACTTTAAGTTGGACATCATTATTTCATCAATGAAATTTATGTTCAATTTCGTATAGCTCTTTATTACTGATGCGCGTTCAAACATGAAAACAAACCGATTTAGGAAATAGCTAATTTTAACAGAATAAGGTAGGACTGGGATCATTTCGGGTTAGTTTTCGGGACTTCTGGATTGTTTTCGTACCATTTCAAGACTTTGTGGAGATTACTTCGTAACTATTTTGGTACCATTTGGAGATTTATTTCTTGACTTTTCCAAGATTATTTCGAGATTGCTTTATTGACTTTTCCAGAACCCTTTTAATACTTTTCAAAATTTATTAGGTGCCATTGTCGTGATATTTCACGTTCATTTCGAATTGTGTTTGAGACTTTTTCGGGAACATTTAGGACCATTTTCTGATTGTTAATAGAACTTTTTCGGTACTATTTTGGGACTATTATGGATGATTCCAAAAAACTATTTCAAAATTGTTCCGAAAACAGTCCCGACATGATTGCGAAAAAGTAAGAATTTACCTTCTATCACGTGTGCCGTGCTAGAACTCTAGCCACGTTCTCTTATGTCTAACGTTACAGAGAGAATGAAAAAAACACTGCAGGAACATAGTGTTCTGGAACAAAAAAAGGCAAAATTGCCAAGTCGAGAAAATCATATACCTGGAGATTGAATTAAGATATAATTTTTTTTTGTATTAGTTTACTAAATATTCTTGAGTCGCATACAAGAGGGGTGCTCTCTAGAATTAAGGGGCTATCTAATGTGGGAATGAAAATTTCTCATTAGAGACGGCTTTTGTTGGGAACTCAGAGTCAACAATAAAAATGTTTCTTATTAAAATAATTTGGGTATACTGAGTTCCGCCTAACCGTTCAAAAAAAAAACGGATACATTATACAACTTCCCCTCAACTCAGTTTTCCTTACACTCGTACTCTTATCTCTTTTTAGTTTGTTTTGTGATTTGTATCTTTTTTTCTTTTTGTTTGTCTCACGATATCTCTGTCTATATATGTACTTATATTTATTTTTCTTTTCTTTTGTTGTTGCAGATTTTATCGCATTTTCGCAAATTTAACGTAATGACGCTGCCATGCGCACGGATGAATTCACTTCACTTCACGTTTTGTACGTTTTTTTGCGAGAATTTCACGTTCTACGTTCTAAAGTGGCTAAAGTTGTTGCTGAATACATAGTGCAATGCAAGTGCGGAAAAGCGAAACGGAAGGGCAAACGAATGCTCGAGTGTGAATACAGATTGCAATGGGGAGCTATTGAATGAGGGCAATTGTGATGCTGCCAAGTAACGTCAAAAAGCTCTGAAGTGCTGTAAATATTTTATTAGCGCAAGAAATTACTTAACAAATTAGTTATTATTTATTTGTAAGATTTAGTGCTAAGTAATTAGTTGTTAGTGAACTTGGAATAATAATAATTTTAACAGCTAGTTAATACGCAAAAAAAGGTAGCTGTGTAATTAAGTGCGAAATGATTTAGTTTAAATATTAAAAAAAAAAAAAAAAAAAAGGTGAGATATTCTAAGTAGGAAGGGAAGGAATAGGAGCTGGAAGCACGTTGAAAATTTGAGTCAAGCAAGTAAAGGTGCGGAGGAAGGGAAGATTAGCTTCCATAAATGAGTAAATTTTTGATGGGCTCTACTTCAAACTGGCCTAAAAAGTATGTAGGTGTATTCGAGAAGTAAAAGCTTGTGAATTAAAGAGACATTTCAAAATCGTTGCATATTTCTAGGAGCATTTTTTCTTTTTTGTTTCCTGGAGACTATAAATTCTTTTTTATTAGAATTTCTCATGAGAAACCCTTAATGAGGTTTTCTGTGCAACAATTTTGTATAATATTTTCGGGTTCAAACATTTTCTCCCTGCGGAGTCTAAAAAGTCATATTTTTTAGGAACTTCAGATAAACATTTTAGTAGATATTTCATAAAAAAAAAAATTTGGAAGCCCCTCTCCCAAAATCTTCTGGTAGACGGTACTCCAAAAAAAATTTGAAAAGTAATTTCCACTCATTCTTAAATATTATCTGGAATTTTCAAAAAAAACGCATTACAAAAATTTGGGAGTGGGAATATACGTACTTATTACCCTCCTAAGTGCCATGATTTTTTTGCGTAAAATTTTTTTAATTTGTACAAATTCAAGATCCGAAAAACTTTATATCAAAGTCTCACTAATTTAAAATTTTTTTTTTTTTAAGTAACAATTTGCTACCTCCATTTCTTTCAACTGAGCAGCAATATTTTGATTTCTTTTTGCACATTCTTCATCACAAATTTTAGTTAGATATTAAAGGGTTAGTTATGTAAATCACTGACACACACATTCACGATTTTATAAACTAAACAAAGTTACTGAAGTTGATTATTTTTTATATAAAATAAATTTTGCCTCAAATTAGAAGATTTGACTCGTTGCGTTACGTTTTACATAATAAGCCCATAAGTAATTTTTAGAGCAAATACAGCGTTGCAAGTATTTGTTTTTTTTAACATTCTCTTTAAAATATATTTTCAGTTAAGGCCATTTGGACTAACTTTATTGCAAGTTTATATTTGTATCTCCTGAACAGGGTCGAAAGTGACATTAGACAGGTGTGGTAAACAAAAAAATTTAAGAGTAACAATTTTTGAAATCAAAATACAGAAGGAAACTTTGTTAGCTAGACTTATTTACTGCACTAGCATACTTTAATTCATAGCTTTTTTCGATTTGTTTGTAATTGAGACATTTAAAAAAAATTTAGAGTTTCGCAAAAAAAAAACATTTTTTTTTTCTTTGTTGCCGAGTCTGATGTATTCATAATTAGTATTTATTGTAAGTAGACACCGACGATTTGTATACTTAACACTTACTTTTAAATGAAAAATGAAATAAAATCGTATCATAATAGCGTACTTAAAATTAACTTATAAACTAATTATGCATTGCATTCAAAAAAAAAAACATACAATACATAAATGATGAGCGCAAGCAAAACAAAAAACAAAAAAAACCAAAATCAGCATGAAAAATTCACACGCCTCAGCGCTGTAAATACCATATTAAATACTTATGATTAAATGCTTGAAAAAAAAAGAAAGAAAATATGTATAAACATTACAAAACGCGTATTTGAATGAAGTAAAACATAATTGGACTTGCATATTTCACTTTCATTGCAAAATAAAAAAAAATTAAAAATACCAAAAAAACAAAAGAATTTTTTTGCGCATAAATCACGTGCTGAGTTATTTAAGTCCATAATTACAATGAATTTAAAAGCGATTAACTTTAGCAGCATTACATTAAAGAGAAATACAAATAACTAAAACAAATTCTATCAAAAAAAAAATTATCAAAAATGTACGCAAAAATTTAAAATTGAAAGTATCTAAGCAACAAATAGAAATCTTTCTAAAATAAATTTATAAACATAAAAAACTGAGTTTAAAGGAAGCTTCATAGTGATACTAATTTTAAAAATGTCTAAAGTTTGTAAAAAATAAAACAAAACAAATTTATTTATATAGATAATAATTGCTGTATGCAAACAAAAGAAAAAACTATAATTAGGTATAACAACAATGAAAACAAATATTACTTGTAAACTATTAATTAATTAGTAATTAAAAAAGAGTTTTTGAACGCCTCTGTAAACAAACGAATATCACATAGACGTGCACATATGGACACACACACACACACACATATACCTATAAATGAACACGCCGCGCCATTCACAAACTTTCATACACACACACACACACTCACATACACTTATGTAAACAATTGAGCATATTAAATACATAATTAAAAGTTAGTGTATAAATAAACTAATTAAAATAAATAGCAATTGGTAAAATGAAAATTAAATTATTTTGTTGATTTAATTAACGAAAGCTTTGGAGTATATTTACATAAATACGATGGTAACAAATTGATTTGTGAGAACAAGAGTGCAGCTATTTCTTATAGACATATCAAATCATTTTAGTCATCCCTGACATCAATTAGAAAAATCAAGAGAGTCCTTCACCTGTCTCACTCTCAGCACAGGTCAGTTTGATGAAACCTTATGGTATAATATGACGCAGTCAACGGAGCGTTCTGACTTCAATTAGCTGCACTATAGGTAAAATGCTTACAGAGTTTATCGTGATCTTGATATATTCTCAAGAAGACTACATGTTGGCTGGAAAGTAATTAAAATAATCGATCTTGCTGGGAACTTTTTTCATAAAGTCGATATTGCGTCAAAAACTATAGGAATTTTTAGTGAAAAAATAGCCGAACTGATATATCACTTACGCGATTTTTAAGTGTTACCAAGGATACTCGTATGCACTTGACAGACGAGAAGAGAAACTTGATGTGAATTATTATTATTATAACTAAATCTAGATAGATATTGATATATCAAGTATTTCAAGATATATCAAAGTATTAAGGAGCAAAATAAACGGATTGATTAAGCCATGCCAGTCCCATCGACAACTGCAGTAAACCAAAGGAACTATCCCGAGAAAAATGGCCGAAGTCGGTTAAAGGCCACAACGAGTTTTTGTAAATGATGTTTAAACAAATCATTATTTCATTTTCGTTCCATGCTATTGTAATTCGCAACTACCTTATGAAATATTTTAATGCTATAGTTTATGTTTGCAATCCCAAATCGGAGGTTTACACAGCGAAAATTTTAAGGTCAATAACTACCTCAGTGCCAAGCAGACTAGCTCCCTTTCTATAATCAGAAAAAATAACTTAAATTAAAAAAAAGATTGTAATAATCAGGCGGTAACTATTATAACAACTTTTTCACTCTCTGAACACATAATAAAATATACAAGAAACTAACTTAAATAAACAACTAGCCCTCTATCTTATTTTATACCAAAGTGTTGTTGTCGAAAATATGTGTGCCCGTGGACTGCGTGCCTCGACATAAAAAAGGTTGCAAAAATCCATTCCAAAATTTGAACCGTATGTTGAGAGAGTTCCGGGAAAAAAAATTTGTATGTGTACGTAGAAAAACAAACCCAACAGGTTTTTTATAGAGTTTCGATTTCAAGAAATGAAAATTTTAGTCGGAGCTCTATTTTTCGAGCTCTGCAGTCGTTTTCACATAGTTTTATTATTACTTTCCTAGCTTTTTAACTTAAAAATTCATAGGCCAAACCCATTTATCGAATCTATAGCTCCATGTTATGTTGGTCCGATCTGGATCATTTTCAATACATACGTTACGCATATAATATTTACTAAACCTGCAAAATTTCACGCTCCTAGATTTTTGATTGCAAGATTTATAGACCAAACCCCGTTTATCGGAACATTCGATTGTATGGGAGCTATGCGTTGTATTGGTTCGATCTTACTGGTTCCAACAAATGATCCCTATAATACAAAATGGGGTCGCCATACCCAACTTCATCGAGATATCTCTAAAATTGAGGGACTAGTTTGCGTTCAAGCAGAGAGACGGACGGACGGACGGACAGACGGACATGGCTAAATCAACTCAGCTTATCGCCCTGATCATTTCGGTATACTTAATGGTGGGTACATCTCTTCTTCTTCTCCTACTTACAAACATCGGACCAAAGTTATAATACCATTTCATGTTCATGAAAGGTATAAAAATAAAACAATAATAGTTTTCATAAAAATTATTATTCTGGGCCTTGACCAGCTGATAGTTGAAATAAAAAATAAAAGCAAATTTGATATTTTCGGCAACATAAAACATGGCATCCCTGGATTAACATCGCTAGTATATACATATGTATGTGTATAAATGTGTCCCATATGGTTGAAATACTTATTAAACATACATATGTACATATGCACATATACTTGTATAAGTACACTGAAGGCACTGAGACAATCTAGAATTTATGCTCTTTCAGATTTAATTCACTGGGAAAGCATTAGTGCATTTGTACAAATGTATGTATGTACGTATGTAGTTGTATGCATTTATATATACTATGTGTATGTATGTATGTATATGCATGAAGAACTGTGCTACAAAGCTTTGACGACTTTATTTATTGAGAGAAATAGAAAGCGAAAAGCAAAGCATGATTTAACCCTCCATCGGTAAGCAAACCGGAAGTAAAAATTTATTGCTCTAAATTAAGCATATGGTACTGATTTTCCAGCATAAATCCAACTGTGTAGGTTTTTATTTTATTTCTTTATTTCATTTTATTTTATTTTCTAACTCTCATTGCCTCTAGCTTTACTATATTAGAGATGTCAATCCCAATTCTGAGACTAATGGTTCTATAATGATGGTTTGAAGAGTGAAATAATGGTATTATAATCGTCACTTTTCCCCCCTAGAATGAGTCTAAGCACTGGGGATGGCACAAAACCGGTATGCTACAAAGAAAGCTATCATGAGAAGCGATGAAGGAAAATCGTTCCAATATATTCCTGTATGGGGCATCATCACCACCATCATCATCAACACCATTATTATCATCATCACCATTATCATAGTCATCACATCATCATTAATATTCATCATCATCATCATCATCATTATCACCATCATCAGCATCATCGCCATCATCATCATCATCATCATTATTATTATTTTTTTTATTATTATTATTACTTCTATTTTATCATTATTACTATAATTATTATTATAATTATTATTATTATTATTATTACTGTTATTATTATTATTGTGATTATTATTATTATTATTTATCATTATTATTTTTATTATTATTATTACTATCATTATTATTATTATTATTATTATTATCATTATTTTTATTATTATTATTATTTATCATTATTATTTTTATTATTATTATTATTATCATTATTATTATTATTATTTTTATTATTATCATTATTATTATTATTTATCATTATTATTTTTATTATTATTATTATTATTATCATTATTATTATTATTATTATTATTTTCATTATTATTATTATTATTATTTTCATTATTATTATTATAATTCATTGAAGTCGTGCTTTATTTTAAATCAAAAATAGTGAGGAAAATAAAAAATAAATAATAAATAAAGCTTCGCAAAACAAAGAGATTTTATGTTTTTTTGTTTGAATTCTTTTTCTGCGCCACTGTATTTGCAGTATTTCAAACCGAACCTCGAAAACAAACACATTTAGCTAATCGGATTAAGCTCGTTTGGCACTAAAAAATTTAATGCCACATTAGTCTATATCGGGATTTTTCATTTAATCCCTCAACCATCTCTAGCACACACATATACACATACATAAATACATTCATACTTAAACGAAGGGAAGCCAGCTTAGCTCAATTGTATTGCAGTCAACGCCGTTCATGCGAGAATTTCACTGCACATTTTCCATTATGGAAAAAATGTCAATTGCACAGCGCCATTTCAAATGCAATCTCATCATCATAGCGAGAGCATTAGGACCAGCCAACATAAACGTTATCAGCCGTCGATGAATGTTCAATAGCAGGGCAATAGTAAGACAGTTTAACACTACATTCATACATATTTACAATACGAATCGATATGTCAGTATACGACGGCATTATTTCACTCGGATGTGATTTGATACGAACTTAACAATTGTGACAAAGTTTATTTTGCTTGGAGATAACCCAGTAAGTGAAAATTGTTTTAAATTACAGAAAGGACATTTTTTTTCTGGTACTTTTTTCGAAGACTCTTGACAAGGGTGGATCACTTTGAATAAAAAAATATTAAAAAAAAAAATATTACCAAACAATTTTTTATGGGTTTTAATAAAATTCACTGCGAATATAAGGCGCGACCCCATTTCCAATATCGCCTAATTTCCATCACATGAACCATTTTAGAAATATTCAGCCTCGAAAATTAAGTTTATATGGGAGGTGCCACGCCCCCTTAATATTTTCGTATTTTGTTACTTCCTAAACTTGTGTGTACTATTACAAACAAACCCTCGAAAAAAAGTCTCCAATTTTGATGGAAAAATTATTACTTAAAAACACACTTTGATTACTAATTAGCAATCAATTGACTAGACGGATTTTTTAGTTGCCAATGATTACTTTAATTGTTTTCACAAAAGGGCTATTATAAATTGATTACGATCAAAACAATCAAAAAAATGCATGTCTCTTTAAGACTATGTATTTAAGCAAATCAAAGAAAACATTTTTTTAATCAAAAATAAAAACAAAATTTAAAAAATCAGAAAAAACAGAAGTTATCAAAATAAATTAACAAAAATTTAAGAATATAATATAATCAAAGGACTTACAAAAATTTTGAAATAAGTCAAAAAAATAGAAAATATAAATACATTTTTTTTTGAATCATAACATATCAAAGAAAAAACTTAAAAAAAATCAAAAAAATAAAAATAATTAAATACCAAAACAAAAATATGCAAACATAATTTTTTTTTAAAAAATCAAAAATAATCCAAAAAAAACATAAAAACTTGTTTTGATTATTTTTAATAATCGTAAAAAATCATATTTTATTTTTGATTATTTATTCATTTATTGGAAAGTAATCAAAAAAATTTTAAAGTAATGGTAATTAATCATTAAATGGATACTCGGGAAAATAGTCAATTAAACCGATAATCATTACGATTAGTCTTTTAGTCTTTATTTAGCAGGTCTGGTAAAAAATCGTTTAATCGCTTAATCCTACATCCCCACACCAAATTATTGATGCTTTTTTGTTCACTGGGTATTTGGCAAAATCCCTATAGGTGCGTTTATCATTTGAGTAAAAGTAAAAATATACTCGTAACATTGCGTAGCACACCATTAGATGAAATACTATAAATGCAGTGAGTGTCACTTTGTTTCGTAATCTGACACACATACACACACATACGCACAAATGTACATATGTACATATGTATGTACTTGTAGTATAACTGCGTGACTGGCTTTTGTTAGTTGCTTTGATATGCACTCCATTTAAATTCAATTGCCAGTAGTTGATTCTTTCTTACATTTGAATTTTCAATGGCAGCTCAATGATGCTTTGTGGGTGCTGGTGCCCTATTTGAATGAGCGCTCAAATCTCACTTCCGTAGGTAGTACCTAATGCTTACGCTCGCCTGCTCTTTTCGGATTGCTGTTTGTGTGCCGCTTGTTGCTCTGTTGTTGCGGTAATGTTCATTTAAAATGGAATTGTCGTGGTAAAATGGTTGAATGATGTGTGGGTGAGAAAGTTGGAAAGTATAGGAATTGTTGCATCAAATTGAAATGATTTATTTTTTATTATGGATGTATAAAATTGTATCTCTTACAGCATGCCATTTGTAGTTCCAATGAGGAATAAGCGGTGTAGTGCTCAAGGTTTTGCAGCGGTGTTGAGCAGGTTATCAAATTATGGGAACGCGAATAAGATTTGGAAGTTCGCTTAGTCAATTTTACAGAAGCACGCCTTTCATCACTTTCTCACATCTTCGAAAGAACTTTCTATATAATACTTTTTTTTCAGATTCGATGCCATACTCAAGCACAGTTATGACAAGGGGGCTTATAGAGAGGGTTCTTTACTTCGGAACTAACTATTTGGTCCGAAGTAGCACAAAGACCTTTCGTAATCCACCTCTGTAGTCATCCCCTACTCTGTAGTTCCATTCGAAATATTTTAAAAGATGTTCTAATCGAACGCAAAAATTCGATTGTGTGTAGGTAACCTGTAATTCGTTCGAATTTACTTTAGAAGATTTCCGTTCGCTAAATTGTTGTCGAATAGTATTTGCTAACTTTCGACCATTTGGGCATATGTTTTCAAAATAGTGTGTACCAAATCAAACCCGAATGGAACCCGGAAAAAAATCGTTTTACACGAAAAATTCTTACACAGTACGAACCAATCGAAGTCGAACGAGTTTTCCTTCGAATAAAACGAAAGAGTAAGGGCGGAGATCTTTCGTGCCCTTTTTCTTCGAATAACAATACAAATGCGAATATGAACACGAATATAAAACCGAATACGATTGCGACTACGAATACCAATACAAATGCAAATAATTATCCGAATAGAAAAAGTAGTAACCCAAAAAAAAGTTGAATTATCTGTATACTCACACACACCTTCGCACACATACATACATCGCATAATATTCACAAACCATAATTTAACGAGCATTGAGTTGAGGCAATTGTTGCATGAGGCGTAGCGTGGTTATTGTGCGCTCTCATTCAATGCGTGCCCGTGACTCGAAACGAAGCGTATCGATCTAACAATAAAGTAAAAACCACAAAAAGCAAAAAAACAAACGAAGTGAAAAAAGTGAAATATTAAAAAAAAAAACAATTCCATTGTTTCATGCGCCTATGGCAGCACGCAAATTCCTGTCGCACCGTTATTATCCTTCGTGTTTTTTCGTTATTGTTCTGCATACGTACGTGCGCATATTTTATTTATTGGTAACGTGACTTTTCAGTGCGAACACGTTTTACAAGATAAATGCAAGAAAAAATTGTCGTTATTTTCAAATAACGTGCATACGCATTTTGATCCTATTGCTGTGGTTTTTATTTTTTTATTTTTTTTTTTGTTCCATTAAATTTATTTTTTCACAAACAACGTGCTTATTCATAAAATCAGCAACGCATAAAAAACGCTGAAATAGCAAAAATGGATAAACTTATAGAGCTATTTGTGGAGGCTGACCCATTTAGCACATGGTGGCCGATGATTGCGGCGACCGTTGTTGGTGTTGCTGTAATTGTGCGGTAAGTGTGTGTGCATGTGAAAAAGTTAAACAATTTACACCTTTGAGCAATTAATAATAATTTTGGTGTGATATTATTCAGGATGTCATCTGGTAAAGAAATATGTGTCCACAAAATGCAGTGAAAAATTTAACAAAAAAGTGTCAGTCGTTTGTAACCGGTTTCGCCTTTTAAAACGGTCTCGATTTCTCTCCTCTTCAGATCACTAAAATCGCTTAGGTTTCGAAAAAATATTCGGTTTTAATCAGTGTCGATTACGGTTTTGAAAAATTTATCGTTTTTAGCGGTTACGCTTTTGGTTCTGGTGCTAGCTTATATTATGAAGTGAGACTTCTTTGTCACCCGAGTAGTTAGCACGTCCACCGTATTCCATATATCTTATAATTACTTACACAATTTTTTGTTGGTTAAACATTCGAATTCCGACACCACACAAAACATTTAATTATGCAGTTGCAGAACCATAACTGAGCTATACTATTTGGAAACACCACCATTCCTAGTTCGATCCTTAAGCAATGCTTTCAACTGTCTACTTCAAGATGGCGTTGTTATTGGTGGTGGCAATTGTGACCAGAGCATTACTTGTCAACACATCCTCAACCGGTTCTCATTCGGACAGTCCAAAGACAGTTTTGAACTGGTTCCCTTTTGGATAGTTTAGGGTATTTCTGCTTGTGAATCAGTGATTACCGATATCCGATACTTTATAATGTCATTTTTGTAACCGGTACTGAACGCTTCACGAAGTGAATAGCTAAAGACTGTTCCTTTTGGAGACTGACTAGCTCGTAATTTTACAGCAGGGTGCATCTATGTAAATTTTGCTATTTTTTTCAAAATTTTTGGAGTTAATATGCAAAACATTTCTTGATATTATACTGCAACGAACATAAAATATTTGGATTTAGCACACAATTTAAATATATAATTTGTATATATATTTTTTCTATGTGTACTTTTTTATTTTTAAAGTAAACACGAAAGAAAAACTAAATATGATATTGGTTATTATTATAATATTTTCAAATATAAAAAATTTAAAAAATGCCAGATATTGACATCCATTTTTAAAAATATTCAAAAAATTTGTTGCCCTCATTTTTTCTTTTACTAAAATCTTTACGGTTGGCTGAAAGATTTTTTTAAATTTTTGGTCCATACTAATACATACATACATACATATGTATGAATGCATGTATAAATTGAAAATCGGTAAAGGAACCAAAAAGTAAAATTGAAATTGTGGTATGTTAAAAGTATTGAATGCGTTCATGTTGTCTGCGGCGATAAACTCATAATTCAGCAATTTCATGTAAACGCCTGTTGAAATGCATTTAAAACATTTTTAATAGTGCTTCCGATCTTTTTTATGAGTGAAAGTAAATTTGCTGTTTTTTGTGCAACATTCATGGCAGACAGCTGGAACAAATTGAAGTTTTTCTGTTATTAATATGATTTATGACTTACATTAAATGGCGCAAGGAGAAGCCAAACCAAATAAGACTACAGACTTCCTATCGTGGCATTTCGACAAACAAAGATCATGCTCGACAAAACTCGCATCACCATACTCGCCTAGTGAATATGGACTTCGTTAGGGGTATTCACACTCGGCCCATAAACAGACTTGGACGAGAAAAAACTCAAATTTTATTCAAAATTGGTAGCGAAATTTTATTAGTAAGAATATGGAAGGGTTTTTAGAACAGTTTTCAAGCATAAAAAAAATTGCTTGACCGAATATCACCTAAAAATTAATAAGGAGCCCTTGCCATAATTTGAGTTTTTTGTCATGCCGTCCCCATTGTGCAACTTTCAAACTTTTCCGTGTGATAATTTTAACTATAACAAAAACAATGTTACACTTCTTTAATATTTTAAACACAACTACAAACAAACAATTAATTTCACAGCACTCAGCAAATTTAATATAAAATCCATATTGTAACTTTAAAGGCTAATTGCATTTAATGCTTCGACAGCAAACCTAAATAAACCGAGAAAATTGAAATTATCGACGCTAAAGCTGGCTGAATTCTCTTGTAATTGCTAAACCGCAACATGCAACCAAACAATTACGTATGAAGCCACATTTGCATAAAGAGATACATGCAGGTGAATACAAAAGGTTCGATAGAAAAATACAATGGAAAATCTAAAATGGGAAATTAAAAACAAGTGAAATTAAGAATTCAACACAATGGAGTGATTTAATGAAATGATCTAAGTACACACATTTTAACATGTTCTATAAACCTGAAATGTTAGAATTTCTTTGGTTCAATGTTTGTAAGTATTCGGAGAAGAAGTAGTGAGGGTATATGTATAAGAATACGAAAGTGATGAGGACAATGAGTTGCGTCGAATTAGCCGTGTCTGTTTGGTCTGTTTATAAGTAAACTAGTTCCTCATTTCATCTACCTACTATGGTTGCTAATACCGGCATTCCACATCACATCTCAAATTTTTTGATAATAGCATCATCGAGACCTTAGGTCCATCGACCTATGTAAGGGCCACTTTTCATATAAGTGTAGCATACTTAGTACATAACAACAATTAATTAAATTATTTTTAAAATTATTAAAAGACCACTTTTTCATATAAATTTTTAATACATCGTATACACCGATAGAAGCTCGTTTCTGTAGTAAATCGATAAAATCTTCCATTTTATCATCATCATTAACATCACACCTACTCGATTCAAAATAAAAAAAAAAATTGTTGTCAACTATGTATGTATGTATACCTAACCTATGTATAAAGCATGAGAGAAAAAATTCTAACTTATTTGTTACAAAAAACGTAGGCTGACGGCACTACGACATCAACGCGGCTACATCAGTCGAGACGATCGATACAAATTTTTTTCCCAAAAGTGAAGAATTCGAAAAATTTTGAAAATTGTGGGGGTATCTCGATTTGGTATTAATAAAATCATTTTTTTCTTACTAACCTTCTTAGCCAAGCCCCTTAACAAATTAAAAATCATCAAACTTCGAGAGGGATTTTATCTCGAATAATCGTAAGATCATCAAACCTGATTATGACAGCACCTCCAAATAAGAATTTATCTTTAAATTGGCTCTTTGAGCCAAAGTAGAAGTCATTGCTGGTCTGCAAATAGACCAATCACTTGACGGTTTTAATTGGAATCTGTCAGCAATAACGTATTTCTGATGCTAGCAAGCTCTTCAGTTCTGAGTGTCTGCATTCTGAGAGACCTGCAACTTCCAACGAATAATAGCACGACGGATATTGACCACGCTTTGCTCGAAAGTCGAAGCAAGTCGAATGAGCACTAAAAGCGAGTTTGTTATCACATGCTAGATTTCAGTTTTTTGGGGTGCCATCTACATATGTCGAAGTCTAGTTCCATTCAAAATTTGTTATGGTATTATTGTAAACTTAAAAACCTCTCCCAAAATGTGGCTGAGTATGACAGATAAGGGTACCCTTTGGCGGAATGAATTCGGTACTATCGTGTGTACCTTTCCGAGGCTGCGCGACATTTCGCATTTTTCAAGTTGATTTACCGATATCGCTAGATGACTTAGTTTTCACAGGAGTTATATGGACTAAGTATGAAGGAATGGATATTTCCTTGGATCTTTCTATGCGACAACCAGGTACTGCAGTTGATAAAATTTGAAGCAACAAATTATCCACATTTTTCTTTCACACCTCGTAACTGCTCGCCGATGCGCTTGTAAGTAAATGTCACAACGCTTGTCAAAAGTATTCATTAATTAGCGATTTCACGCGCCGCCGCTTGAACACAAATCGGACATGTGAACGTGGTTGCACGCACCGGTGATGTGGGAAATGGGTTAAGCGTAGCGCATTGACACATTTTAATGTGAAACATCACAATCGAGACAGGACAACGGAAGGACACACATATGTATGTACATCGAGGCGGTTAACCGCATAACCATACCAAATCCAACAACAAACATAACAACAAAGTGACCAAATTAAAATGTTTATTTATTCAACCATTCGACAAGTTTGCACAAGAATAGAATTTCACACAACACAATGACCCGCTCACCATCAAATCCACACACACACAAACTTACAAATATCATATTAACCCACATTCATTTGCATTTCAACTCTTTACTCTATCTCTCTCTCTCTCTCTCTCCTTCTCTTTGCAGCACACTGATGAGTGGCCAACGTTGCCCTAACAACAATCAAATACTTGCACAAATCGTTGTTATAACGGGCGCGAATAGTGGGATCGGCTTTGAGTTAGCAAAAGCATTAGCAGCACGTGGCGGTCGCATTATATTGGCATGCCGTAACATGGTCGCAGCAGAACGTGCAGCAAGAATGATCAAACGTGAACTCGCCTCATACTGCATCAAACCCAAAGATGCTGAGTCGCAATACTTTGTTGAAGCGCGCTACCTTGATTTGAGCTCGTTTGATAGTGTACATCATTTTGCTCATCGCATCACTCACGAATTCGAGCGCATCGATGTGTTGATAAACAATGCGGGTATTATATTTGGAAGAGCGGGTACGCGTACCATGGATGGTTTTGAAGAACATCTGCAAGTGAATTATCTATCACATTTTTTGTTGACCCAACTACTCTTACCACACCTGCAACGTTCGCCAAGTGGGGGACGGGTGATAAATGTAACGGCACATGCTCATTTAGCAGCCAAAATCGATTTCGATGATCCGCTCAATGTGGGTACATGGTCGGTGAATTTTCATGCACGTGAAGCTTTTGCCCATTCGAAATTGGTGGTTTTGCTAGCGACGCGTTGGTTGGCAAGGCAATTGAAAGGTAAGTGAACTAAGTGGGGAAAAAGTGATGTCAAAGGGGGGGTCAATGTGGGGGGAGGGATTAACAAAAGTTCGATTTTTTTTTTGGTAAAATGTTAAGACTGTGAAGTCGATTAGATAGATCCGAGTCCTTTGCCAGATATAAATCCGATTGGAGTTTGTCTTGGAATTATAATGTGGAAGGTACGGCTGCAAAAGCTTTTCGATAATTACATTTTAGCAGGGAGGCGTTGGCCAAAACTGAGGCCTTCTGACAAGGGTCTAACACTGGCTCTATGAGGAAGTGCTCACGATGACACACTGCTCTGTAATACTTTGTTGGACCGAAAGGGCTCCTATCACAACGCTTATCTTTTCTTTGAAAAGTAGTATCGATAATGGAAAAATATCGATATATCGTTTGTATCGTCTAAAGTTGTCCACCTCTACAAGCTGACCTAACCTAACTTACCTACTCCACTGAAAATTTGCTATCGTTTTAAGATCTATTTTTAACATTTTCCTATTTCCTCTTTTTCGAGGAAACCCAACAAACTTTTGTTCCTCCCCACTACACTTAAAACTGGGACAAAGGCAAAGCACTCAAAGAAATTTTAGGCAGTGGATTGGCACACAGATGGAAATCAGATTGAATGTATGTATATTTTGGGGGCACTGTAACTAAGTATTGCCATCACATTGTGCTACATACAAAGTAGATTCGAAAAAGTTTTAGCATAAAACCTCATGGTCACGCCATTACTTTAGCCATTGAATGGCTCGGAATGTGCGCACCCTTTCCTTGTTTTGGTTTATCTGCCATTTTCGTGTGTTCGTTGTACTGGCAAATAGTAGGCGCGTCCTTCATCTGTTGTTTGCATAGTCCATCACCTCGTTAGCTTAGCTCTTGCCTGCCTGCCTAGGGGTTGACTAAAAATGCCTTTCAACTTGCTTGTTCTGCTTTGTTTGTTTGATATTTTTGGCTAGGCGTGGTGTTTATTGGCCTTTTTAAGTAACTTCAACACATTTTGGCAAAGTGTTTTTAATTAAATTTAAAACGTTTTTGCGCTTTTCCTATTTTCACTTTTATTTACGACTTTTTGTTTTGTTTACTTTCAGTTTGTTGTTATTGGTGTTTTTGTAATTTTCCAATGTTCATATTTCATGTTTTTTGTTTTTCATTGTTTTTGCAGGCACACCGGTAACAGTTAATTGTTGCACACCTGGGCTTGTGCGGGGTACGCGCCATTTACGCAAGTAAGACGATGGAAATTTTATTTACAAACTTTATTTAATGTTTCTTTCTTATTTACATTTGGTATTTATTTTGAATTTGTAAGCAAAATTTAACTTAATTAGTTTTAGTCATGCATTTCTTATTTCGAACAAATTCAAGTTAGGACGATACGCCGGTATTACGCAGTTCCCATATTTTTAGTTCGCAGTAGACGGTTGGACGGTTTTTTAAATTGGTAATGATTACTTTAATCCAAAAATAATCAAAAGAATATCAAAAAGAAAAACAAAAAAAACTATCAAAATGAGTTAACAAAAAAAAAAAAAAAAAAATAATAACAAAAAATTATCAAAAAAACAACAAAAATAATTTAAAACTAGTAAGGAAGTCTAAATTCGGGTGTAACCGAACATTAAATACCTAGTAGTGATCTGTTTTGGTATCCTAATTTACTCAGGCCTATTTTAATAACTGAAAATTTGTTATAAAGGCAACTGATTGTTTTCGATAAAAACACTTCTGTTGTGAGTGGTAAATCAAATTATTACCAAATAACAAAATATAAATACCTTTCCTCATGTTCATGAAAGGTATGAAAATAAAAAAAATTAATAAAAAAAAGGCAGTAGAGTGTTAACTACTTGCCCGTAAATCTTGCTTGTTTGTTATTCGATTTGCGTAATTTTTGGCAGGAGTATACTACATACTATTGGGAAGTATCTCACAAAATTTCATTGAAATACATTCTTCAAATTCCAAGCAATCGCTTTTGAAAATAGCAGAGCTTTTATGCTAAAAAGTGGGCGGCGCCACGCCTACTTCACCAAAATCCACAAAATTTGTATACAGTTTAGTTTTGGTTAAAAAGCTTATTATGTGTGTAAAATCTTATTTAAATAACTTATACAATTATGGAAATATCGCGATTTTAATTTTACGAAGAAATTTTTTAGAACTGTGTTCAAAAAGTGGGCGTGTCCGTTCACCGATTTTGTTTATTTTTACAGCAAAGAGTTAGCTTTATATGTTGAACACTTTCTCTAAATATCGTTCCAATAAGTCAAATTTACCGGAGTTATGGCATGTAAAGTTTTGTGGAATAATCCCCCATAAAGGGGCGGGGCCACGCCCATTTTCCAAAAATTTTGTGCTTTCGACTTTCTTTGCCCACGAACACTTCAGAGGTGAAATAGAAATGATATACAGCTAGTTTAGGCAAAGTTATAGCATATTCAATATATCTATGATCCTTTTCAAAATCTTTCGTATAAAATTGGGCGTGGACCTAACCCGATTTCAATAATTTTTTTTCGAAATATTGCTTGTATTAATATAAATATGTGTGCTGAATTTTGTTTTGCTATATTGAGCGGTTTTTGATTTATGATTAATAATATTTCCAAATTTGACTTAATCAAAAGTGGGCGGTGCCACGCCCTTTTTAAAAAATTTCTTCACAAATTTATTTTTTGCCTTAACGGTAAGGTACACACCAAATTTTATCCTTATAGGTGTATTATGTACTGAATAATCACTCTTTTTGTATTTTCGAAAATATTATATATATAGAAAGTGGGCGTGGCTTTTAACCGATTTTGCCTATTTTCAATACCGTTCAGAGATATGTAAAAAGGAACCTGCATACCAAGTTTCATTGAGATATCTCAAGATTTACTCAAGTTATCGTGTTCACAGACGGACGGACGGACGGACGGACGGACGGACATGGCTCAATCAATTTCTCTTCTCCTCCTGAACATTTTGATATATATAAGTCAATATCTATCTCGATTCGTTTATGCCGTTACATACTACCGTTAGGCGAATGAAGTTAATATACCTTGTGTGCGAAGCACTACTAGGTATAAAAAAAATTATGAAAAATAATCAGCTAAAAAATAAATAAAAGTATCAAATAAAATAAAAAGAGTGTCAAAAAAACAAAAAATTATCAAAAAACACGAAAGAAAAGAAAAAAAATTATCAAAAATTATAAAAAAATAGAAAAAAAAGAGAAGCGCTGTTAAATCGCCCTGAGGCTTATTATTGTTAACTTCGCAGACAATCTTCATATACATATGTATGTAAATTTTAAAGATTTGACTATCATCCATAGACACCAACGGGATAGGTAATAAGTTCGAATTTCTGGCAGTTTGTACTAACGATCGAATAGTGATAAACAAATTATTCTAAATAAACTGGATTTCCAGAGCAAGTGAACCGGGAAAGCTATCTTCATCAAGAATCTTCTAAGAAAAACAAGAAAGGCCGGGTAGGAGTTTAAATTTGTTCGTCCTCATATGAGGTATGAAGCCCTCGTCAGAAGAGACTATAAGAAATATATTTTTCGATTCATCATTTCATTCTGATTTTTTTAAAACCCCGTTTTTAAGAACCCAAAAGCCAATGTATCATACAAAGAATATATCTTCAATCACTGAAGATTGAACATTGTTAATATTCAAATTTTTTCACTTCAATGCGTCATTTGATTTTATAATTTTCCATAACGACAGGTGAGTTAGACATTGAGCAAAAACAAGACAGCACCATCACAACAAGGTGTTGCTCCATTCAGAACTTCCTTTGCTCAAATATCCAAATGCCATATTTGCATAATTATACACCGGATGCAGAGCTAACGTCTTCATTTGATATGCCTTTATGGCATTCCGCAAAACATGTCAAATAGAATTTATTACACTCCAATGGGTATTCACTTCAATTTCTCTTGATTTTATGTAAATAATAAATGAACGCCAACAGCAATGAAAGCAATGCAAAAACCATTGCTTCACTTGGTAAAAACATAAATTTTGTGCAAAACATCGAAAAGGATTAACAATTGTATTCAACATGTTTACATACATATATGTATGGGCGAGAGTGTGTGTGTGTGTGTAAATGTGTGATTGTGTTTGTGTATGTACATACATATGTATGTATGTATGTTTGTGTTAGCTTACTCAAGACTATTTGCATTTAATTGCCTGTGCGCTGGCGTCTTCAAATATGAACTCTTGTTTTACTTGTTGTTGTTGGTGTTCTTGCTGTTGTCGTCGTTAGCTGCATTACATTATTCCTGTGCTACAAATTTATTAAACAACCGACAGCACATAAATTTTTCTGACAAAACAACAACAACAACAACAGTGCAGCGCTGTAATTGACGAAATGTACCAGAGCGCTATGGAGAGAGGGGGGGCAGCATGCACAACAAAGTGGCAAGCAATTTGCACCCAGCAAAGCTTTTAACATATCCCTCCTTGTGCAGTGCTTTACACACACGCACACATACACACCCATACACTTCGCCAAAGTCATAATCAAGCTTACTTGCACATTTGTAGCATAGTTTAGGGCGTCAAGTGATGCAGCAGCAGCAGCAGAAGGCAGCACGAAATTGCGCTTTGCTGCTTGCGTCGTCGTTGTCACCCCTATCTGCGTTGCATTCGTGTGAGTGTGCCTGTGTAGCATTTGCTTGTTATGTTGTTTCAACGCTGTTGTTGCTATTGCTCTCGATTATGCCTCGACAACAGACGACACCAATTTGATGTTTGTAGCGCGACAAGAAATCGTAGTAATTAAAATTCTGAAGAATGTACCGAAAATTCGCATTTGCAATTAGAAGTTTGACGTTTAAATTTTATGAATATATCCGGTTGGTAATGTGTGATTGCGCGTGTGTGTGTGCATTATTTATGCATTCATTTTTGGCGCACTTGATGCATAGTGACACTCAGTTGGTTGGAGGGTCGATGCACTTAATATTTATTTAAATATTTTAAACATAAATTAATGTGTGTGTGTGTGTCTTTTTTAGTTCTCACACTTTCACGGTAGTTAAGAACCTTTTTTCCGCTTTATGACAAAACTATACATCTTTGATATACATACTACATAAATGATTGTATATGTATTGGTAAGTCTGGCCAAGCTTCAGTGACGTCAATCAAAAAAACTAAAATGACACCAAATCAAAAAATAAAAATGACACCACTACCTATGCGATTAACGCCATTTAGGATTTAAGATATTCCAATAAACAAGGAAGTAAGTTAGTTTATTAAACAATATTTTCCAAACGAGCTTGTAACTAAAAAATTTCACAAACGCTTGGATATGTTTTTCCAATGGTATAGCAGCCTTGGAGAAGCAATCTATCAGAGCGGTAAAAAATTAGCATTTTTCAAAAATTGAGTTTGAAAAATTACATGTTTCATTTATATGGAACAAAAATATTTTTTAAGTGGATTTTAAAGTGTTCTTTTAGCTTAAAATTAAATTTTTATAGAAAAATTAGAAAAGTCATATTATTTGGTGGTCGCAAGGTCATCCTGTGTTGGCTATTTCATTCACAAACCATAGCATAACTGTGGCAATAAGCGAAAAAAGCCAAGCTCAAGTTTGGAATAAGCGATATCAGGAACACAACCATAGACACACACCGTGATTTTATAAAGTAGAAATGACGATTTTGTCATTTTCAAATTAAAACTCTGTCTAAGGCATAGAATCTATTTTAAGTTATTTATGACCTGCATAAAATAATATTTAGTTAAAATCATACTTAAGTAGATAAAACTATATTTTAATTATATTATGATTATGGGCCATTATCTCTGTATTTTTGTCGTCCAGTAAGTTGCTGAAATTTCTCATGTGAGTTAGAGCTGCTAACTTGACAAATGGTCTGTTTAAAATGTCCATAATTTTACTTTCGCTCTTGTATGCTTTTGCTACATAAATATCAGGAAAATAAGTTTGTTTTTGTTCATTTTTTTTTGTATTGAGAATTACAAAAAAGTATTAGCACTTCCAATAACAAATATTTAAACTCATTTATTCATAAGTCAATACAACACAACTTTATAACTGCAAAAACAAATAAAATTTCATTCACGCACTTTAGTCAAGCTGTTGTTATTTATTTTCTGTTTTTATTGCATTTAATAAATATGAAGTTAATAATTGATAAATAAATCACAATCAGTAAGCATATAAAAAGTACAGCTGTGATCTAAAAAATAGCAATGCAACATAAAAATTGTATTCGGAGCAGATGATGTTTATTTTCTTATTTCGTACTTTAGAGCTTAAATGGGTAGATATTCTCGCTAGTGTGACAAGTTTCTCGTTCAGAAGTAGATATGAAGTGCCATATAAGAATTGGTTTGATTTTCATTAATTTTAAAAATTACATTTCCATAGAAAATTTTTAATTATACGAGCTTTTTTAGAACTTTAGTCATTTTTCATGAACATGGGAGTTTATTTGTTTGCGTACCAACAATTCAAGTGTAAAGTGTTCATGACAATGCGCTCGAGCGCAAATCTTATTTTACCTACCGGGTGCTTACATATTAAACCATACATATATACTCGTATATAGATAATATTTTGCATGGCTGCGTTTTTAAGCTCGCACGCCTTTTGCATAAGTTTTACCAATTTATTATTTTTTTCGATTTCTTCCATTCATCAATTTTACACATTCAAAATGTTTCGGCTGGAAGATAAACTACTTGTAAATGCATATGCTTACATCCGTTTCTCAGTTGCATCTGTGAAGGTTTTTTATAATATTATTTTCGTACATACATGTGTACATATATACATGTATAGATACATACGTGTATGATGATTCATAATAACTAAAATAATATACTTACATATATATGATCAACGGGTAGGAGGACTGAATTGTTCTTAATTGGTACAATGCTGCTGGTTTGATAACATTTGTATCAATAAATTGTTGCTCCATATGGATGTACTAGATTTTTAAAACTAAGCAACTTCAACATAAAACATATTATTTAAAAAAAAAAATTATTATTTAAATTTTATATTATATCATATTTTAAAATAAGTCCGGTATACAAATTTGTATTTTTTAAGGTAAAAATGTTACTCATACGCCATGTCTGTCGACACTTTCTACTACCCCAAATAGTTAGAACCAAGCTTGTAATTTGGTGTAAATTTTTCCAAACGAAAAATATTGGCACCATTCAATTATGAGTGCACGAATTTTAATACACCAATGTTTGAAAATCAAAAATATAAAAGAAAATTGTAGTTAATTTTTTTTTTACTCCACTTTGTTCGCTCATCACTCCAAAACCACTATAGAGAATTGAACAGAACTTTCACCAATACACTTCCCGATGTCCAACTTAAAATTTATAATCAATTGTAGAGAGAAATAGTTTCCAATTCCCAAAATTCTACTTCAAATTTAGAAAATTATATCTCATTTGATAAAATTACAATTCAAATAAAACAGTTTAGATTTCCATTGAATACAGATTATCATTTAGTAAAAGCTGAACTGTTTTGAAAACTTTATTGGTAAATTTCGGTATCCAATCTGGAATAAAAAATCAGTATCATTTCAAAGTCAAATTAAGATATGTATGTATGTATGTACAATCTGTATTCTTGTTACTCTTAGCCCAGATTAAAGTTAACTGATTTAAGCCGATTTAAAAACCACAACTTCCAAGAACATGCGCTTGTGATGATCATTAGTCATTATGAACGGCAAAGAAAATGGCTTAAACTCTCTTTTCGTCTTACCTGCAATGCACATCAATATCTAAATAATGTTTCCGTAAAAGTCTCACAGCTCTCATATGAGATTAAGTGCTACTCAAAATTTGCAAACCATGCGTATCGTACTATTCACAAGCCATAATTTATCTTACTACAACTGCGAAGGAGAGAAGGAGACGAAGGGAAAGAGAAAGCGAATATATAAAGTGTTAACATGCGTCATTACAATTTGCAACAACTGTCAAGCCTAAATAAATACACACTCGTGCCTACGCAGACTTATAAATAGACATAAATAAATTTCACTTCCGCTTTTTTTTCCTTTGCTGACTTCCGCTGCTTAACGGTAGAGAATTATATATATAAGAGATTTAGGTCTCACATATGTACTTACACATGTCTACATACAATCTTGTTTTGTCCTTTTTTCTCTCCTGTCGCGTTGCAATAGCAAACATGTCACGAATAAATCATTCCTGAGACTATCTTTACTTTGGTTTCAATGAAACGAAATGCAAAGAAAGGCAAAGCAATAAAAAGAAACAAGGTGAACTGTTTAAGAATACAGGAAGATGAGAGCAATAAGGAAGTCAATGCATGTAAAATCGAACTTTTTAGTATAAGCAAGCAAGTAAGGACAGTTTCGGGTTACAACGCAAAAGCTCATTTGAATTTTGGTGGATTTGAGATTTATTTATTCTGTTTCTAATAAATATATTTCAGAAACATTTAAATACTTCAGCATTGTTTTCACACCGAATTTTAATTTAGGTCCAAAATTTGTTATAAAAAAGGACCAAAATTATAAAAAATTAAGCATTTCTTTGTTTACTTTTATTATTAAATTCAGTTTGATGAGAACCTTTTGAAATTGTTTTGGGACACTAATCAAACTTGGAAATAATGGTCGCAATACCCGGTCATAGATTTTGGATAAAAATCTATCTCCCCAAAATTTATCCACTTCTGAAATCGAAGTATATTATAATAATTTTTATAAATACCTCTACACATTTCGGGATAAATTGGCATCCCCACCTATCTTGTAACGCGATCTAAAATACCTTTCATTTTTTGATCTTCCACATTGGCACATCTCATTTAATGTAAAAAAAAGACAGGTGGCAACCTCGTAAAATATCCCACGTAGCAACATTTAAATGAGAACGCTTAGGGTGAAGCACACAACCAACATGCCACACTTTTACAGAAAAATACTAGATAATGCGAAAAAATTACATCTATAAAATAGGTGGCAACCCAAAAAAATATATTTTTGTTTTTAAAGCACCGCTAAATACTTCCCATTTTATGCCTAGATCCCACTTGATTTCAAAAAAATTACATACATCCTACGTAACAACAATTAAGTCAGAAAGTTTAGATTGTAAGAAAAATTTAGGATTAGGTGGTAACCCTAAGCATACATAATTTTGATATTACCAAATGTGTACTTGTCTAAATCAAGTTTTTAAAAATGTAAAATATGTGGCAACCTTATGAGTGCATCATAAGTGGCCGGACCTCAGTAGAAAGCCGTAGCATGTAGTTGCCATCTACGTACCAAATTTTATCCCACTCGGTTGAGCCGTTTCTAAGCTTAAAGTGAAGATAGAAATAGAAATACAAGTTAGCGAAATCTATAAATCTGGACAACTTGGAGTTGAATGAGCTACCTACCTTATCCATATCTTCAATTTGTCTCTATTCACCTGCAATGTTAAATAAAAGCTTCCCAAAGCTTACAAATCTATCAAGTCACAAAACGAACTCTTTCTCCTTCGTTAAATAAATATTTCTTTTTTGAAATCCCATCCAGCACCTTTCCAAATCAAACAACTCCCCATTTCAACCTTTTCAACTCCCATCCGCCACACAGGATGCATTACACACACAAAGGGCGTTGCACGTGACTTTGTCAAAGCAGACTTCATTGTATGGAAACTATCTAATGTTGCAGAGATTTGCATTGAAGGGTGACAAAAAGTGGTAAACTGATTTCATGCAAAAGCACTAAACTTAAATGACGTTTTGTCTAGTTTATTGTGCGCATTGATGTGACCAAGTGAACTTCCTGGTCATTGTTGTTGTTAGCGCGCTTTGTCTTGGTTCGAGTTCATAAAAGCCACGTAAATTTTTGTCTGTCGGTCAGCGTGTTTGTTCGCGCTTCACTCGAAACCTATTGCATATATTTAAATTCAGCTACCTATCTCGTATACGTAGTTGATTGTCTAATTGTAAGTTTAGAAAAAGATAAACGTAAAAATATGACAGAAATATGTGGCAATGCTGTGCGGTAGCGGTACTTTAAAATTTGTTTCTCTCTTCTTCTCATCTTAAATACCTTTACCTTTAATACTAATACTTTCATTCAATATATTTATTACAAAAAATCATGGTTGCCACTTATTTTAACACCCTAAGTGGCAACACCTAGGAAGAAGATCTTATACTCAAAAGTTTAGCCAAATGAATCGTTTTCGAGCTACTACGCAAATATACAAAAAACTCAAATATAACATTTGTAGTTGGTAGCCCTAAGCCTCTAGAAGACCTTTCATTTAGTATCCATTTTTTGGAATATCACTTCATTAAAAAAAATCACATAAGTGGCAACCATGAACTTAAATGAAATACGATTATGACACAGCTCTTAGTGATCTCTCGACCAAGGAATATGTGTGTTTAGCAACGAATTAAAAAAACTTTTCGTTTGAAATTCATATTTCCATATATGCATTTAAAAAAAAAATTATTTAAGTGGCAACCTTATAAAAACATCTCAAGTGCCACCATTTAAGTAGGAGATCTTATATTAAAAAGTTCATGAAATACGAGCATAATATTAGTAGATGGCAACTCTAAGTGCTAACCTCACAAAAAAGGTTCTTTTAGCTGTTCTGTTACGAATTAAATTAGAGAATAGCAGCTTTTTTATTGGAAGTTGGGTAATTTTGTTGTAAGAACATGTCTCTTCGTTAATTCGGGAACCTGCAAAGCTTTTACTTCGCCTCAAACGAGTAAGAAGATATAGTCTTATGGGAGACTGAGACGGGATCTTTCCTCCAAAATGCCTCGGATAGTCAAATAAATTGCTATTTAATCCAACCACCACCTTTCAAGTCTTCTAAAGACGAGCTCTCACACTACATTCTCAGATAAACATCCTACCGGTTTTTTCTTGCATTTTTCTGCCTCTATATACATATTCAAGAAAAACTTTAGCTTTGTAATTCCGCTCATTCCTTTTCTAACGCCATGCATTTGTTGCTATTCTTAATAGTTTATTAGCTCGCTTAATGCAAAGTAGCCGCTAAGCAATATACCACCAAGTCTACTACATATCTACACTGACACATTAGACGACGACAACAGCAGCCACCTCGGTTGAGTTACGTGAACTTTACTTAACCTCAACACCCACAACAAAAAAAAAAAAAAACCGAAGATGTAAATAGTCAACAGCTGTTAGAGTCGAGTAATGAATAAGTGTCTAATGAGTGAGAAAAAATGTATGGAAAAAAATGTGAAATAAGTAAAAAGGGGAAATGAAAAATGAAAAAATAGTAGATAAAAAGGCTGAGGAATCCCTACAAGAATTTTATAAGTCCTCTTATTTCTATTTCTATTAATGACGATAGCCATTATTGAAGTCTATAATTCTGTTCGCACCGCAGGTAAAACTCGGGCACTAACCTGCTTAGGTTCACGTTTTGAGGAACTCAGTGCTGACTACTTTAATGCTTCGTTCTTGGGGTGAAGGTACTTATATTTTTGGTTCTAATTCGTTAAATTTTCACTTATAAACTGCTTACAACTTATGCTTAAAGTGAACATATTTCCCTTACATACTGCTTAGATCTAACGCTTAAAGTACTTATATATTCCTTACAAACTGCTTAGACCCAATAATTAAAGTACTTAGATTTTCCCTCATAAAATGCTCATGTGGTGGAGTCTTTTAAAAAAAATTTGTTTTGCCTAAGGTATTCTCCCCGAGACCCTCATGGCGCAACACATCTTTCCCAAAACCTCGTACCCGGTGCTGGTGACTGCGAAAGTGAGGCACAGAAAATGATTTGCCGTCTCATCATCTTCAAGGAAGATTAGGGGGGTTCTGTGTACTAATTACAAACATGTGGCTATGCCATATAAAGTTATCTGTCAAAAATTCCACAAGTTGCCTGCACCCTGAGCAGCAGACGCTCAAAAACACTGACTGAGATTGACGTTATAAGGAGGATTGACCGCCATTGGGCACGCGATGCCTTCCAACGACAACAAGTGAAATATTTGAAAGTGCGAAATAGGTGACGCGATCCAGGAATTCCGCTCACAGCCTACGCCACCCGCAGGGCTAGCCCTCAGGACTGCTATACCGCCGTGTGACTCGGCACTCAGAGATACGTTAGAAGTGATGAAGCTAGACCTTACATGGCTCAACCAGTTTTAAAGTAGTTAGAAGGCTGGAGACACCCTTTGAGGTAGCCTGGCTACACATCTCACTTATCCCCACCTCCTTTTAAACATTTGCTTACCAGCGAAAAACACCGGAAGCATTCAGCCATCAGCTTGACTACTGAAAGAAATTCTTATAAATATTTATGTTGAATCATATTGTCGCTTGATTAATACGAAAGTTACGGAAAAGTGGAAATGAAAAGGAGATCACCAAAGTTAATTATTTATTTATGAATTTTCTTAGGGCGGAAATGTTGTTGGTGTACTCGCAAAATGGTTAACACTCAGCTTTAAGTCTTTTAAATCCATAAGTTTGTGTGTGTGTGTGTGTGGGTGAATATGGTTGAAAGTGGTAAATTTGAATATCGCACTCTTGAGTTTTGTGGTCGCATCTGTGTGTGATTTAAGGCCAAACTTGCATATACCAACAGCAACAACAAGAGACTACAGCCATAACAGCAAATGACAAAAGCAGCTGTTGCAGATAATAATGACATCGAGCATGTGGTATTTGGTGTAGTGCGTGGGAGGGGAGGGGGAGAGTGCATAGTGCCATGTGGTATGTTTAACTCATCGCATTTGGCCGCATTATCTACGCCTAGTGTCTGGCATAGAGAGTTCCTTGCGTGCAGCAAATTGCTGACGTACACCCTGCTACTCATCCACACACTCGATACTCGTACAAAGATGGCTGTACATGCATACATACATACATACGAGTATATATCTCTGTCTGCTTGTATTGCTTCATGGACGTAACCGTAGGTCATGCAGCAGTAAAGCTCGGTTTTTTGTAAAGCACGCAAACACCCCATTGTTATGTATTTTCTTATAAATATATTTATGAACGTATAATTACAGGTTTGGTCATTGAAATAGGAATGAGGCAGTTTGCTCAAACCTTCGACACCACTGGAATACACTTCAAATCTGACATACGACTTGTCCACTCACTCGAAGAACTTCCGCCACATAGCTTTCAAATCTAATATTAGTCTGTGTGAGTCAACCTTAAATAGTTCAACTAAAAACCAGTTTCCATTTGCATGCCGCCTGCTGTATCTACACTTAGTTGCGTATTTATATGCATTTTCAACTCTATCTGGAATACAAAAGGTCGCTCGTTGACACATTTTAAAATTTAATTACCATTCACTGCAGCAATCTGTGCAAGCCTCTTCTTGCCTCCCTCATCTTAAACTTTTTACTGCCAAAAGCGTCACTTAAATATCTACTTCTCAAAGTCCTTTCGTATTTATATTCGTCTACTCTTCCCCATGTCTAGCCTGATTGCTGCAGCAACACTTCAGCCTCGACCGCACCATTTTACAATTTAGCTTATTCATAGCTTTTGTGTATGTATGTATGTGTATGTGAATATTTTGTATGTTGCAACTTTTCTTGTTTCGGTAGCTCATACGTACATTTACTTAGTTCTCTAAAACTAGGCTATTCAATCTGAGTTTATTTTGTTGTTGGTATTTGGTATTATGCAACATTTACATGCCTTTTTGTGAGGGTATTCGAAACTTATTAAGACGCAATGAGCTTTGAGGAACTTTGATTAACATTTCGTCTTGTTTGGCTTCGTATGTGATTGGTGAACCGTCTACCTACTTGTAAAAGTTACTAAAAGAAAATCTTGTATACCTCAACCAAAAATGAGATAGCAAAAGCGAGAAAGTAATGGAATCAGATTAATCACTGTGAAACTTTAAATAAGCACAGTTTAATCCGAATCGATAGGTGAGATCAAGCTGAGCTGGATTAGAGGAAACTATGAAGAAATAAAATAAAATTAAATTCTATTAAATTAAATTAAATTAAATTAAATTAAATTAAATTAAATTAAATTAAATTAAATTAAATTAAATTAAATTAAATTAAATTAAATTAAATTAAATTAAATTAAATTAAATTAAATTAAATTTATTTTAATTTCAGACAATGAAAGTGCGTGGTTTAACAGACAAAATTCACACTTTTTTAACCCAACTTACAATCTAGATAACTTCTACAACGCTCATAAAAGCGGTCATAACGAAGCAGCGTAAAATCCAAAAATGTTCAGTAACACCTTCACCCATGCACGTTTTCAACTCAACTTTTTATTGCAATTCCTTTTGTCGCCAATATTAATTCTAACTTTTTCATGTTCCATTTTATTTCCTTTCAGTTCACCACTAATGTCCGCCATTAGTGTAAAATTGATGACTTTACCATGGAGATGGCTGTTCATGAAAAATCCATTCGAAGGTGCACAGTGTGCCCTACGTTTGGCTACCGATCCAAAGCTTAAGAACGTAAGCGGTGAATATTTCAAGTGAGTATTAGTTAGATGCACGTCTTGTGTGTAGGACAAGTCCATGTGTGTGCGTAAATTTGAAAAATTTTTGCTCTTAAACGCTGTGGATGAGAGTGATGCTTGACTTTTTGCATAGAAGAAAAATTAATTTTGGAAAGCAACCGGCTTATGACAAGCAGTAAATTTAGTTTTGAGCAGCATTATTAAGTACAGTGAAGCCTCCAGTTGAGGACATCAATGACAACAAGCAGACACCTGCCATTATTTTTAGAATACATTTTACTCTGCTATTGGAACATTGGTCTAACATTGGACGCATTTTTTTTAAGCCGCAAGCGTATCTCTCAGTAATATACTTTCACAATAAATTGCTGTAAAAAAAGTTGATACTAAAATCGAAAATTATATCCAAGAAAATAAATTTTCCAAAATACTACGTTCGGTCCCTTCTCTAAAAGTACTCAACGCCTCTGAAATCGTGATGGTCCATTTATGCGAGCTTTCACTGTACTTTAATATATGCACGCACATATCCACACACATACATATGTGCAAACTTCCCACCGCAATTGCTTTTGCATATTTCATTAGACAAAGGTGTTGTTAAACCTGCACGAATCTTACCACAAACACTGAGCTTTACTAAACTAAAGCCTAACGACGACATGAACTTTAAGCACTTCATAGAAGTACACAATTGCACATGTATTTAATGTATTTGTATGTGTTATCAACTTATTTTATTGTTTTTTTTTACTATTATTATTATTTTAGTGATTGCCAAGTGGCACAATCATCACTACAAGGACGGGATATAGCTTTAGCTAAGAATTTATATATGCAAACCATCAGAGAACTGGAAAAGGTCACCAAATTGACAATTGCAAAGGATATTGAATGTGCTGAGACATTGGCGTTGGAAAGCGAAGAACAAGAAATAAAAGATGCTACCGAACAAGAAAATCGTGATAAGGTGGTGAAAGAGAAAAAGCAAAAGAAAAAATCGCAACAAATAAAAGAAAAAGCAAATTAGTGTGGACACGAAGTGGTGCAATTTAGAGACTCTGGATAAGGATCGAACGCAGGCGGGGATATGAAAGATAACAGTAAAAATGTAAATTACGCTCGAAAAAGCTAAAATAAATTTATACATACTGATATATCAGATATTTATTCATGGTTGCATATTAGGATAAGGAAATGAATAAAGAAAATATAAATTTTTTATGAGGCTTCTGTTGAGCTCAAGGGCTTTTTTAAATGGAAACATAATATACCTCCATTTTTTTATTTTTTTTATTTTATTCCTCCATATTTAGTGATTGTTGCGGTATGGCCTAAACTCTCCAACTATCAACCAATGCATAAATGACCTTAAATATCTTTAATCTACATACATATATCTTCTCACATACATCATACCAAAGCTCACTTTATGTCAAACCATCAGACATGCGTGCCAAATAAGCTAACCAAATGCAAAGAAAGCAGCAAACTGTTGATTCTTTTAACACATTTTTGTTTCTTAGAACTTTCGCCATTTGTTTGACTAACGACGTGGAAACACGAAATATGAGCATTGACCATTTGTAAGGCTTTTTTGGCATTCATTCGTTAAATTTTAATGCCATTCACATTGCCAGAAGAGAACCACGCAACCATACAAATTAAATTTTTTTCCTTTTTTTTTTGGCTGTCTGCCCAGTTAACTACGACCATTGGCCTAATTTTCATACGATTCATAAAATTATGTCATACCACGCTTAGAACTTACTGAGTTTCTAATGAATTTACTTCAACTTTTTATGATAAACTTTTTCTTCAGTCTACGGCACAATTACTTTATGGAGCACAGAGAAAACTTTTTGTTGATACGAGTACACTTTGGAAAGCTCATTTATTTTAACATCTCAGAAGCTTTATGCTGTTATCAAGCAAAATACAAATTAAAATCTCTAGTTTTTATTGAGTATGGTAATTTTACGCCTCGGAAGCTTTTAAAGTGAGCTTTCGATAGACAATAGTGTTAGGAAAGGAATACGAATTAGTGTGCATTATGTTTGCAGTGCTTGCCAGGCACTGTGGCTTTAAGTTCATTGGTTCAAGATTTAAAAAAAATATAATAAATGTATTCTTGATTTTAAAGTTCACTGTCCACTATCTCGTTGGACATATTTTGTAGTGAAAACCAGACGAACTTGACTTCTAAATTTGTTTTAATTATCAGTAGAATTTATTACATGTGGCAACAGCTGTAACTATAATGAAATTCAATCTGAAAGTTGTACTATAATATCGTTTACAGAACGTCACCTGGAGCTTTTCATAAGTTAAGGACATAGCTAAAAACGAGCTTTACAAGCTTTTTTATTACCAGTTTATGCAAACTATTATACACATAGGTTCATAATCATAGTCGTTTTTAACACGCGTTAGACTTAAATTGATTGGTCTACAAAATTACGTATGTATTCAAAAAATGTCTAGAAATTCTGCCACAAAATTTGAGCTTTTTGATGGCCATTTTTTTAAGTTCAATTAACTTTCCTAAACATTGTGTGAACTTTGAAATTTGATTTTTGATTTCACTACTATTATATTGAACACTGCTGTACATATATGTATGTATTAACATTGCTTATAATGTTACAAAGTAGTGCATCTTTAACGCAAATTTGTTGTTGTTATTAATATCGAAGCTTATTTCAAAATTTTGGAGCTTACTCTCACTAAGCTTTCACAGGACAAGTAGGTATATTAAAAAATTTAACAAAAAAATTACCAAAAAGCTCAATTCCTCTCTTCTTAAGCGATAGAGAGGCGGAGCAAAATATAAACCGCCGACTGCTCTCCAATTATATACAAACATGCATTAACATCTGATTAGAATCAGCAAGTGGTGGAAACGACGTCATAAACGCTACTACCGGCAGATGAACGAGATGCGCCACAAAGTGAACAAGGAGAGCGCTGAGCTGCAACAAGGATAGCAAAGAGGTCAAAGGAGGACTAACTGAGAAAAGCTTAATGACGTTAGAGCCATATACATATGTACTTACATATGTACATAAATAGTTTATATACCTGCAAAAAGTGCGATTAGTCTAGGATTAGTTCGGTATAAGTCGCAAAGGAGCATGTGATTGATCCGATTAATGTGATTGGGTGATTGATTGGAAGGGTTAACTAGAACTGATTCGTCGGATTAATTCAATTATGGTTAATTAGAAACTGATTAATCGGATTAATGGTGTTGTTATTAGAACTGATTCGGCTTAGTTAGATTATGATTGATTACGAACTGATTGAATGGATAAATTGGTTTATGATTAATTTTAAACTGATTAGTCGAATCAAATGGATAATGATTATTAAAAAACTGATTGATAGGATAAATTGAGTTGTGATTAATTAGGAACTGAATTTTCGGATTAATTAGGGTGTGGTTAAATTGAAACTGAATAATCGGAGTAATTGAGCTGTGATTAATTAAGAACTGGTTAGTCAGATTAATTAGATTCTAAATAATTAGGAACTGATTAGTCTGGTTTATTGGGTTGCGGTTTATTATGACCTGGTCAATAAGGTTAATTGGGGTACGATTCATTTGAAGCTGATTAATAGAACTGAATAGATTACGATTAATTAGAAACTGATTAATCGGATTATTTGTATTGTGATTGAGTAGATTATTTAGGATTTCATTAATCGAATTCATTTTGATGTGATTAGTTATAAACTGGTTAATCGGATTAATTGGGATATTATTAGTGAGGAATTGATAAATAAAAGCCAACTGGAAGCCAAAGAGATGAATCACGGATCACTCCCTTTACGGATTAGTCATGCGATTTCTTTGCAGAGATAGTAAAAGTTCATTTAGCTGAGCGGTGCGCATCCCCAAAGTACAACTAGTTGAGTGTGACTCTATGTTTGAGTGTGCGTGTACACAAAGTGAGCAAATGCAAACTGATGGAGCGTATGAGTGTTTCATTGAAGCGCTAAGCGCTAACAATTGTGGTACGCAACTGCTTTTGTTGGTGGCCTTTATATTTGTTGTAGACAGCCAGCCAGCCATTCAGCACTGATGACAGTTCAAGCGGTATATTTGTTGCTGCAGTTGTTATTATTGTTGTTGTTTACTACTATGCTAAATTATTGTAAACGAGTGATGAACGGAGAGCGAAGGTTGTTGGGGTTGTAACATTTTTTGGGGGTAGCATTTCCGCTGCTTGACGCTCAGCACATTTCATTATTGAGACTGCTACTACCGATGAGCCAACCAGCTGGGATATGTATTAGCTATACATACAAACATATGCGCCAAAGTCAAGTTGAATGTGGACTTGAAGTAGAATCGGATTCGCGAGTTTAGTAATACGGTGAACGAGTAAACGTGCAAACGTGCTCGACGCACGAAATGTTCTACTTATATACATATGTACTATATATTTGATGATAAGAAAAAAGTGAGCTTGAAATAAATAGTGGATTATAAAACGTGTACTATTTAATTATCAAATTGTGAATATTTTTGCAGTGTTAAAGAAGTTATATGAAATAAAGATTTGGTTGAAGTGAGTTTTAGTTTAAAGTGCAGAATAAAAAAAAAATATTTTTTTTTATACAGCTGACCAAACAAAAAAAAAATTGTTAAAAGAAGTTGGTCAAGCACTCAAATATTAACAAAAGTAAAGGGTTCTTTAAGAAAGGTCACAACAGCTGCAGAGTTATCTAACAACTTGTCGCAATGAAATAAGTTCATTTTCATCTTAAAGAGCTCAGTGACTAGCACGTGAACAGCCATATGTGTCCGTTTGTATGTATGTGTGCCATGGTGTGATGAGTTTGTTTGTCCCAATTAAGTTATAAGCAATACCAGCAGCTTCGAATAAAATTTGAAGCATACACCACAAGCTTTAAAATACTTTGCAATGAGATCTAACTGATAGCACGATGTTTAGTAAGGGCAAGCAGAAGTCAACGTTTTAGCACTCTACAGGTAAGAGCACTGCAGTAAAATTCAGGCAGACAGTCCATAACTGGCAGATCAATGTCAAAGGAAAATTTACGAAATATAAATATAAATTTAAACAAAGGTCTAAGACTACCTTTGTATAAATAAATGAATAGGCATTTGAATACTGGAGCTTAAAAAAACATATAATCTTAAGTAAATTTAAAACAATAATAAATTTAAAAAAAAAAATATTCACACTACCTCTTGCCTTTGTGAAAAAATCTCTATTGCATTTTAATACTTTTTTTATAAAGGTAGCATTATACACAATTTATATACCATTTTTTATTTATAATTACTTACACATGCATAGTTGCTGTTATACAAAAAAAAATATGCCAAACTATTAAAGTTATTTATTTTAAAAATTTCCGCATTGTTCAGTATTTGGTTATTGACGCTTTTGTGTAAACAGAGAGCAGAAGCCAAGAGTCAAAAAGCAGCAAAACTAAACAAGAAGGGCAATTAATTTTTGTTTGGGTGAAAACACAAATCTAAATAAGTAAACACTTTCAAGAGCAGTGAAACAATCAACTACTAAGGCAAAGAATACTAGTTTATAACTAGTTTTCAACTAGTCTTTTTAAGCTCAAGCTAGCTCGAGAAAAGATCTAAATTGTTTTAGGGGAAATCAATTCCTAATTTAAGTTTGTAGACTAATTTATTAGAAAACATAAACGTATTTAACAAATTTAATTTCATATTTTCATTTCCTTTAAAATTTTTTTTATATTTTTAATTTTTTTTTTTTAAATATTCATGACCCTAAATAAGAAAATAAAATCATTTTTATAAAAATTTTTGTTAAATTTTTTTTTATTATTTTTTTATTATTTTTTTATATTTGTTTCCTATATAGAACAGAGAGTATCTTGAAAGCTGAGCTATGTGAAAATGTCTGCAAATTCGGACATCGGTGAAAAAAAGTTTACTGACAATAGTACTACACCTATAGCCTACATTTATAAATTGTTGCTTTTAAATTTTTTCTCAAAATACAAAATAGTAATGATGGACGAAGAATTATTATCGACTGAGCTTGAGCTCGTCAAACTTGCACATACAAAAAAAAACAATTAAGTTTTCTTACATTTGAGAATGATATGTAAAAAATTAATAATAATCTAATTAGAAAATAATCTAACTAGATTAAAAAATTTTACGAAATTTCAAAAACTCCAAAACACTATTTTTGAAGACTTTTTTAATTGAAATAATTTTTTTCAATCTTTTTTTTTTTTTGGTTGAATTATCATTATAAATTATTAAACAGTTTTACTTTATTCAAACGAAAAGTGTAATTTAGAGAAAATCTAAAATTTTTATGTAAATAATTTTTTATGAATTTTTTTATTTTTTTAGAATAATCATTATTAATTGTTAAACGTGTTTTCATTTGAATGGAAAGGGAAAAGAGAAAATCACTCAAAAATAAGCGTTTTCAAAATATATTACAATTTAAAAAAAAATATAATATAATTTTTATAAAAACTTTTTTAACAATTTTTTTTTGTTAGTTTAAATTTTTTATTTGGAATTATAATATAATTTTTATAAAAATATAATAAAGTTTTTATAATATATTTCTTTCAAAAACCTTCATTAATTTATAATTTTTTTCTTTAGAGAATACCGCTCTAGATCCATTTAAGAAATTTTTAAACTTGTTCATTCGGGAATTTTCGTGCAATAGATAGTATCTATTCTAATTCCACCGATACAAATTTGTTGAATACTTACTACGGAGTATATCGCACACACATGCGCTCAGTATAAATAAAAGTGATGACGATTCCCATCATAAAAGCGTCACTAATTCGTATTACTTGCACGTACTGAATAAAAAAATAAACTCATAAATTCTACCTTAATCAAATTGAACGTTTTGACGGCTTCTTACTTTCTTATATTTTTCAAATTTGAATCTATCTAAAAAATTCAGTGGAAGTGAGAAACCCTCACAGCTGTAAAAGCAATACTACAATGTTATATGTTAGACGGGCAAAAAAAAATTTTTTTTTATAATATATTTTCAAAAAAGTGGCAACAAAAGTTTCTAGTGGTCTTTCATAGTTAATATTTAGGGCTGGTCTACTTACAAGTTTCTGTAGGAAATTACATGCCACACAAAATATTTTGGTATGAAAATTTTCATCAAGTGGGCTGTTGCAGAGTAATCAAGTTTTAAGCATTAACATCGTTTCCTGATTTTACGTGTTTACTTTGTCAGTTTAAAACATAATAATTATTTTAGAACAAAAATTATTAAAGAATTTTTTTTCAGCTGAGTCTAATGTACATACATACGGCACTTAATATTAAATTGTATAGATATGTTTAGCATGCAGTCGAGTACACATATGTAAATAAACAAATTTTATAGCGTAAAATTTTTGGAAGCATATAAATAAGGCGCTGATATGAGCTTTTTGCCAGCACAACCGAAATTACATACATATGTACTTACCAGTGGCGAATCCCGGGTTTTGGGAAGGGGGTGTTTTTATGAAATATCAGTGGCATCTTTTATTCACAAATATCTATCCATCCTGAAAAATATGACCTCCGGAAGGGGAGCTTTGATCACTTTGTATGGGTTGAACTGTTCACATTTGTTTGAGCATGTGCTATGAAGAGACCAATAGTAACCATTTCTACCCGAACGTGTACACGAAAGGACTAATCCACTTCCTACCAAAGCTAGTTCCTTTAACTCCTATGAGTATGCTGAGATGTTCATCGCGGACAACTTTAGATATTAATGGCGCAATATTGTTCAGAAAGGTAATCTTTAGTAGCTGCGAAAGTTGTGCGTATTTGTTCCAAATGTACTTTCATACAAATACACAACAAAAAATTGAGTAAGCAATTATAACAGAGAAAGAAGAAGTATGGTGGCAACGTCCAGTCTCAATATATGATGCGAGGACGACCTACCACATATCAGATCTCTCTTGAAATATTTAACAAAAAAGTTCCATGGAGGGTTTCTTGTTCTTCAGGCTAGTACTGAAGGAAAATGTGTAGAGCAAAATCTTCCTGTCATTTGGGCGAGTCAATACGTTCCTGCCAACGTTAGAAGTGAAAATAGTTGGAGTCTAACTTGGCCTCACTGAAAGGAGCCAAAATCCCTCAACCGGGTCGTAGTAAAATAACTCTGCTGATAATGAATTCTGTTAAGTTAAGCTCTTCAAACTCTAAGCTCTTTGATCATACAAACTAAGGCTTTTATAAGCTGCAAATTTTTATGTGGTGTGCACTTGTTAAAAGTATTTCACGCTTATCGCTTTTACTTACATACGTTTTCGTTTGTTAGCATTTACAATGATGATTTTGCAGATACATGCATATACATGTACAAGGGAGTTGCGAGGTTCTGGGGGTTACGCATCCCTGTGGATGAAACCACCAAAAATACCAGCTGATATAATTTTCGCTCATATTTTGGTGTACATGGTTTATGAAACCTCTATTAGTTGGTTTTAAGCTAAAACTTCGTTTTGTTCTCTGGTCTTTCTCGATTCTAACTGAGCTAATGGCTTTGCTCAACGTCATTTCGAACAGCCGTATAAATTTTGCTGCCAAAGTGTCACCCTAATACGAACTCCACCACATGCATGTGTATGTGTTTGTTAAAAACAAAAAATCAAATAAAAACATTGTCAATTGTCTAGAATAAATAAGCACATCGGCTGTGATAAAAATACGAAAAAGACTTAACAGTTGCCAAATCAAACAAGAATAACAAACAAAATTCGCACAATAATCGTTTCGCAGCGCTATCAAAATCCAAAAGAAAATGTATTGTGCAAATACTAGTACTCTCTGTTTGTATACCACACAAATAAATGCACACATACACACACTCACTCAAACATAGACAATAGACACGTGTGAACAACACAGTGCGGTCACATCTGACATGGCGTATACTTAACAAAAGCGAACTTCGTGGAGTATAAACGCCAAAACACATGTGTGTTTGTATGAATATACATATGTATGTGTGTGTGTATGGCAAGCGGTGACAGCAGAATAAAATGATAATACAAAAGAAAAACAAGTAAGGAAGTCTAAGTTCGGGTGAACCGAACATTAAATACCCGGCGTTAGTTTTC
>OX608079.1:115191479-115393557 GCA_951509765.1 Sphenella marginata
TAATTTCTAAAAGCTCCTTCATTTAAAGAAAACTTGTTTTTAAGCTCAATACTTAGGTGAAGAATTCGGGAGTTTTTTGTTGTAAAAATTTTTAATTTTTGGAGAACGATTTACCTACCATGGTTCAAATGTCGAATTTTCAACAAGAATTTGTTAATTTTAATTATTTCGATAACTTCTTATGAAAGTGTGCTTATACGAGTACATTATAATTATAAAAAAGAAAGCTTGGGATCTTGTGGAAAATGCAGAAAAAATTTATAAATTTTTATAAAAATTTTTAACTTTTTACCAACATTTTTTTTAAGTATGCTGTTTTGTAGCTCATTCAATTTGAGTATGGTAAGATAAAGCTGCTAAAAAATGTAACCATTTTTCATACCAAATTTTAGCTGAGATTCTTTCTTCAAAGCTCGATTTAAGACCTCCAAACATACCTATTAAATAATGCTTGCTAATGTTGATGATTACCAGTTTGATTATTTATTTTCCTGAAATTTAATTTAATTATTTTTTTTCCAATTTATAAAAAAAATAATAAAAATAATCAAATGCCATCAAAAAATGTATCTTCGATGTGGTATTATTATTTACTCAGATCATTATGAAAATGCACAATATGCACAAATTAAAAAAAAAGGCTTGTCGAAAAAATTTATTTTTGAATTCCTACTGAAACCCCCAAACGAAATCTACTACTATCGCAGCAAAGTTCTAGCCCTATTGACTCATTCAACTTCGCTCCACATAACGTAGTAAAAATCCAGAACAATAGTAGTAAATCGACTACAATCGTATACAAGTTCGAACACTTTAAGAAAGTACGTAGAAGTATGTATGTGTGTAAGTAGCTTGCGAGGCGACCGGTAGACCAGCCAACAAAGTTATGTCAATGTATGTATGTGTGTATGTTTGCATGTGATACCCACGAAATTGCGGTTTAATTTACATCTAACAACGACTTAACAAATTCTCATGTTCTTTCATACTCATATAAATATTGGCTTAGCTACCTACGTAAGCCAAGTAAGAAAATGTGTTGAGTTTAACGGCAATGCGAGAGTCATATGAGTATAAAGCAAATATGCTCTGAGGTAAATATATTTCGCTAGCGTGATGGCTTGGTAGGGAGCAAGTTGGTAGAAAAAGTATATAAAGGTGCACAACTAGAATGACCGATGTTCACGTGCACTTACATATACGTACATATGTTTGTGACCGCATGAATGCAGCACGTTAGGCCCACCAAAAATTCGAGAGTGGTTTCTGAGTCATAATAGCTTCAAAGAGTCAGTCTTTGAGTCTCCAAACACTATGATGTGAGATGGTTTTGTTTCGAGTGGGTTTAATGTATATCGCTATATATAAATTTAATTTGTTGTATGTACATTTATCTTCCTCTTCATATAAGTATGTATGTATGTAATTGAATCATTTCAAAATCTTAAAAATTAATACTAAGCCTAGAATCACGAGCAGACACCTTAATGTATCCAATTAATAATTTTTATAATTTTTCTTTCCCGCTTCTCATTCATATTCTGCTTCAATTGAAATTCAATTTTTTTTTTTCATAATTCATTTATTCTATAACGTTGAAGTGAATACTTCTAATTCCTACTTTATTATTTCGGAATTATTTTCAGCAGTGTTGTGGAATAACTTATGGAAAATTTCGGTATTATTTCGGAATGGTTACCGAATATTATTGAGATCATTTCATGACTGGTTTTGGGCCTTTTAGAGGTCCATTTTTAGGAGTGTTACAGAACATTTTTAGCCTAATTATGGAATATTTTTCTGGCACTATTTCGGGATCATTTGGCCATCGTGACTAACTCTGGACCTGTTTGGAACCATTTTGGCTTCTTTGCGTAATCAATTTCGGATTGTCCTCAGAGCTCATTTTTCAAAATTTTGGAAACAACTGGTATCGAAGATATGTATAATGACTGAAGTCAAGGGCAGTCTGTTATAAGTTCACAATTAAGTGTGGTCGGGTTTTCTAGCAGTTAATAGCATCATGAAGGCAGTAAAACTTACTAATTTAGCTGATTCTGTTAATAAGTGACCTTATCTTGTATGTTTTTTCGACAGTTTTAATACCGGGGGCGGTGACACGCCTCTTTCTCACTTATCCACCTTTTTTCGTGAAAGTTAAAAATTTTTCATAATCTGTGAAGAATAATAACCTAAAAGGGGCCACGTCCTGTTTCCTCTAACCCACTCTTTTCCTTGAACCGAAAGAGACTTAGTTCGTATAAATTCTTCCAAAATTTCCGTTTTTACTATGAGATACTTAAAGTGATATGCAATAAAGAAAATCTCACTTTCCTATTTTTGTGTCCTGAATTGTTAGAGATTAAGCCCATTTAACCACCAAACCATTTTCAATATTCTTCTATAAATACTTTCAAAACTACAAAGTACAAAAAAAAATCCTCATTTGTATAGGAGGTGCCACGCCCACTTTTCACTTGCTTATCTTTTTTTCTTCAGGTTTAGAGACGAACTCTTCAACAATCTTAAAAATCTGCTTCAAATAAAAAGTTTCACTTCTACTGTAAGTGAAGTCAACACTTAGATACTCTATACATATTATTCTTTTATTTTATAATTGTTTGTTTCTTTTTTTTGAATGTGGCAAAACAAGTTTTCAAACTGTTAGCTTATTACTTATGTTTTTTTTTTTTTTTTGTTTTCTGTTTTGTTATGCTTGCTGAACTTGTCTTGTCTGCTTCGTTTCTCTGCTTATGTACATACACATTTATGTTTGTATGTATGTATGTATGTATGTATTACCAATATGCTTTTTTCACGTTTGGTGCTTTAACTGATGTTGGCTGACTAGAATAAACTTCTGAAAGTCGTCATCACATTCATTCGATCGTTGTGGAGCTGTGCGGTTGCATTTGCAGTATACAATTTAATATACAAATTTAACTTGGCTTACTCAAAACGCGTTTTGAGTGTGAAAAAAATATATATTTTTAATTATTTGTCATACAAAAAAAAATCATATTTTGTGAATAAAAAAAGATTTAAAGCTTGAATAAAAATTTTAAAATCAATTCAACTGCTTGTAAGTGAAATTATATGCTGTGGTAAAAAAACGAAATACAAAGTGAAAGCTTACACTGAAGTGGAAAAATAACGGAAATTCTTAAATCCTAAGTGTACTCTACACACATACATATACACGCTACAAATAAATAAAAGACAAGAGTAGGGGCTTGTGTATTTGCACTCACTTAACTACTATACACTTACATACGTACATATGTATGTATGTATGTATTTTTATATTTTCCATGTTTGCTCATTCGAGTACTTTTAGACGCCACCGCTGTTAGCCACCAGAAATATTTTGCAGTTAACGTCAGAAAACAGAATGTAAATATTTACGCACATGAACTGTATGTTATGCGTGTGAAAGTAGTTATATACATACATACATACATACATACATACATATATAAGTATATTTTAACGGAAAAAGCTTTGCAAAGAATGCGTTTAGTCTATGATCGATGATTCGGGATGAGTCGCAAAGGAAAATGTGACTAATACCTATTTTGATTACTTTGTATGGGTTGAACTGTTGACATTTGTTTGAACATGTTCTATGGATAGACTACTTCGTTGTACCTGTTTATACTCAAACTGGTATGAAAAGGACTAGTCCACTTTACACCCAAATGGATATTTCAACTCCTTTAAATATGCTATAAAATCTAAAATTGACTTACAACCCAACTGTAGTCTAAAGGGATCGATCCCGGATCGCTCTCTTTAAAGATTAATCACACAATTTTTTGCAGGTAGTGAAACGTAAGACTAAATGCAAACAGAAAAAGCATAGAGGTGTAAGAAGTTAGCAAACAAAGTGTGATGAAGTGTTTAAAAACATTTAAAAACAACATAAAATTAGTTTCTAAAAAGTCAACAACAACTTGAAAAATAAACAAAAACAAAGTTTGCTTCATTAGCTTGATACCAGCAAAGGTGCGAAAAAACTATAAAATAAAAATAAAACAAAAGAAAAACAAAAAATAAAAATAAAAACAAAAAAAATACTAAAAGTATCAGCAACACCAACAGTACAAAGTTGAAAAAGCAGAGAACAGCACAAAACTGTGGAGCAAAAGCAGCAAACTTGAACGTCGTTTGTGGTAACCGCAAGAGTTAACGAAGAGCGCCAGAGTAACCGCAGAAAAAACAAGGCAGTAAGTAGCAAAATTCCTGTTATTGTTGGAAAACAAACAAAAACAAAAGCGAGACATCAACAGTACATAAGCAGCGCATTGAATATTAATTCGAGCGCCATCTTCGTTTAATTTAATTTGCCGTTTTGCTTGACTCCATAAAAAATTCTCACCCACATCGTATTCCACTCTTCCCACTTCTATAGGAATTCCCAATACAAGCATACATACATAGTTATTTCTCTTTTAATTGTATCGATTAATTAATAAGCTATGTACATATATATGTATGTATGTAATACAATATTGGCAGCACGCTAATCGACTCATTAGCAAACTAAAATCCGGCATTCAAATACTTAGCTAGAGCGTTGAAATTTACTTGTTGATATGAGAAATATGCAGCTACGAGGGTAGGAGCAAAAAATTCTAAACTCGGCGTGTTAGGTTAGTTTGTGATGGCTGCTGAGAGTTAACAAAAACTTGTTAGACCAGATAGGACCAGATCCCAGTTTCCGTGTTATAGAACAACTCTTGTCAATTTCTAAAATTTTTGGATCTATTCTTTTGCCCGACGCGTGGTATGTATGGCTTTGTTTAAGCGACATACATACACAAGCTACGGTTATTTCATTCGTTTATTTTATTTGCATTGCATGCTATTGTAATTCGCAATCAGCTTATAAAATATTTCGAAGATATGGTTTATATTTTGGAAAGCCAAGGTGTGATTTTTCCAAGCGAAAATGAGGAAGCCAATCGCGCCATGCCTCAGAGCCAACAGTGCTCGCCACCAATAATACATACAGGGTGTCACAGGTGTACCGCACCTCCCGTTCTCTAAAGAACAAACAATTTTGAACATTTGAGCAACACGGTCGTCAGAACCTGAGCCAAATGCATAAATACCTTCTGAGCAAGACGGTCGCCTAGGCCTGAGCCAAAAGGTGGTTTTTCATACCGAATATGAGGAAGCCAATCGCGCCATGCCTCAGAGCCAACAGTGCTCGCCACCAATAATACATATATACTCTCTCGTTCTCCAAAGAACATTTTAGGAAAACATGGTCGTCAGAACCTGAGCCAAATGAATAAATACCTTTTGAGCAAAACGGTCACATAGCACCTGAGCCAAATAATAAAATAAAATAAAAAATAATAATAACTTAAAAAAAAAACAACTCGCCTACTCTAAAGCTTAGACAGCTTTGTAACAATTGTTGTATGTTTTCTGATTTGTCTTGCTTAAGCTTTTCTTATTTCTAACAAAAATGTTTTCCTTTCACCAAAAATATTTTTCCATTTTTTATTGTTTTCTTCATCAAGCCGTCTAAGTCTAACTCAACCCTCGTAAAGTTAAGAAATTATGCCGCAAACTGTTGCTTTTACAGCTTTATTACTTAATAACAAAATGTAAGAAGCTGAGAAAATGAAATACCATTTAATTAATTACAATTTAATGACATTTTCTGTATTGAAGCTTTTTCCCAAAATTTTCCAACGTTTTAAGTTTGAGTAAATTGAAATGGTAGCGCATGTTAATTGGCAGTTAGTAGATTAACTTCAACTTAATATTCAGCTTTTGTAGTGAAAATGTAATTGAAAAATGAATGGAAAATTAATTCCATTATGACGCCCACAGTGCTCTTCGAGCTTGGAGGTAAAAAGTTGGGGGAAGAATGGCATTGGACGAGCGAGCGCATGGTGTTAAATGGAATTTTATTTTGCTATTCTTAAGAAATAAGATAAATATCTGTCATTTTTCAGAAAAATTTGCGTGACCAATATGTTTTATGACGACTGAATGAATTAAAGCTGCGAAGTTCTTTTTACGATTTGTTGATTTCCAGTGGTCTAAAGGCTGGGGATAGGCATATTTTCTGCATTCAAAACAGTCGTTCATTGAATTTTCTAAGTCTATTTGTGAACAATTTAACAAAAATTTTGAAGAAATCTAAAAAAACGCAATTTTTAAAATTTGTGTTTGTATGTATTAGTGTTTGTACGCGCATCACTTCAATACGGCTACATCGAAATGAATGAAATTGTCAGCGGAGTATTTCTAGATACTTAACTTATAGTTAGGTAGCCTTTTTACAGCTGACAAATCTTTTGTTCTAGCAGAATACAGTAGTGGCAATAAAATTAATCTTTACATGTAATAAAATTAATGTTTGTGAATAAATATTAGAGAAAAAAGTATATGTGAGCTCTTTATTACAGTAATAGACGCCAAATCAGCTGTTTTCAAATTTTTTGTCTGTATGTCTCTATGCTTGTACGCGCATCACTCAAAAACCGCTGCAAAGAATTGAATGCAATTTCCGCTGATGGTTTTGTTATTGTCACGCAGTAACTCTGAAGAGTACTACACCGATTTTCTACCTTAATTTGCGGTGAGTTACTTTTTTAATGTTTTCTCCATCTACTATTCAGAAAATCGCCAGAATTTTACTATCATACAAAGCACTTCAAATTTTCATGTAACATACCTCGGGCCTAGAAGATGAGACCCTTTTTAAGCTAAGCAAGCGCGCCACAGCTGCCATACATATGTATATGTATGTATCTACGCCAATGAATATTTATTTATATACATACGTATTATTATCTATATACCATATGTGCGCTTTGGAATTTTGTCTTTTTATAAGTTAACATCTTCGTTTGGACGGAAAGAAAATACATACATATGTATATATATTTTTCACATTGACGAGCATCTCACAACTTCTTTCCCCTAAATAGTAAAATGTGTGAATTTTTAATGCTTTATAAGCTGTCAGGAATTTTTGTGCATTCCACATTGTGCCACCAGAGGAGAAGCGAATACGTAGAAAAAGAGTTTGTCAACACGAAAATGTAAACATTGTAACACAACACTTGGGAAGTTATTTTAATTGCAATTACTGCCGTCGATGGTGGCCTCCTTGCTGTGGTTGCGATTGAATTTTCTTAGCCCTTTACTATAGCATACATGCATATGTATGCATGTTTGTATGGGTGTAAGTAAACGTTTCTGTATCGACTTCTTTACAACCACCTCCCACCAAGTTAACAAATATTTACTCTCTTCAAAAGCAAAAACTCAACATTCAATTCAGCTACAGCATCTGGCTTTGATGGTTGTAGCTGCGAGCAGTCATCATGTACAGGTGCCCCGGCGCACTAGTTGGATGGCAAATGAAAACGTTTAATTACCGATGTGCATACATACATAGATACATATTTATTTATATGTAGTTGTTTGTTTGCGTGTAATTATAAGCAGAATGTTTCTTTGCTCTGGTTTTGCCTTTCAAGCACAGTAGCAGTGGCAGCAGCTTCAGTCAGCAACAGTCTTGCTTAATCATCGATACATCACCTACATAAACATTTAGAAAGTTGCATAAATGTAAAAATTTTGCTTTTTTGATTTACTTGGTAAGTGTGGAAGTAATTTATAAATTTACCTATTAAACCGTTTGAGCTTGATTTGGTTATTACTTTGTTTAAAATTAATTAATTTGTTGCTGACTGAGTTATTAAATTTTTGTTCAAATTCTGATTTAAAAATTTTTTTGTGTTTTTATTTTTATTTCTACTTAAATTTATACATACTACTATATTCTAAAGCTTTTACAGAACAAACAACACAACTCTAGCCGCTTATCTTAAGTTCTATACAAAAGGTTGTTCTACTCGAAAACAAAAATTCACATCGGTACTCTGTAGTTCGTTCGAATTTACTTTAGAAGAGATTCCATGCATCACTGTTGGACAAATTTCAAAAGCAACATTTTTCATTTATTTTCTGTTAACAGCGATTGCCTAATTTTTTCCGCCATAAATTGTTTTATTAAACTACTTTCGCATAGAATTTTCTAACTTTCGACCATTTTGGCATATTTTTTCGAAATAGTAAGTACCAAGTTTTCTGAAATCAAGAGGTATAAAATCAATTTCGAAGGGAACAGAATGGAACTCGAACACCCAATGTACGAATAGAACTACAGAGTGAGGGCCCTGGATAAAGAATGAAATTTAAAGCAAAAAACATGCTTGAAATGTTTTTTGGAATAATGTATTGTATTTTAGAATGCGTAAAGTGTTTATTAGAAAATTCAATCATACCTCGAAAATTTTAAAATATTTTTGAAACGGTTTTCGGCAAGTTCCGGTTTCGATTTTGTTGTTATATTGGTTATGTATTAGATTTATTACTTAGCTACAAAATTCAAATAGCTTAAAACAGGTCTGTGTTTTTAGAATTTCTTCATGAGGACCATGAGGACATTAATTAATTTTATTTAAAATTTAGCCAAAAATATTTTTAAAAATCACATTTTTTTTAAAGAACAGTTTTCTATTTAGTCGATTATTTATCTTTCTGTCATGAAAATTTCAACGAATTTGATCTTAATGTTTTTAGGCAATTAAAATTTGAAAAAAAAAGGTTGCCATTAAATTCAATATCTTACAGCTCAGCCTTTTGAAACATTTTTCGTTTCGGTTTCAGTCCTTGGTGCGGGGAAATGTGCTTCAAGAGCTTACCAAAATTCGCACTCAAAAGTCGGAAAATTATGATCCTAAGTAATATATACATAAGTATGGTCTGAGGAAAATCTGAGAGAAAATTAAACTGGAACGAGTGGAATCTAGAATGATTTCAATAAAAAAATGTTGGATCTAAAAACAAAAAAAAAATATACAAACAACGAAATCATGATAAAAAAACAATAGAGAATATTTCTTGAGGTATTTCTTTTGAATTGGGAGAATTTCGTCATCGTTGATGGTATCATTTTTCCGATGTTGCGTCGTCGTCAGCTCCAATATAATTAATGAGATAAACTCAAGTTCTTACCATCCACACTAACCGAGGTTTTTCTGCAGGTCTGTCTTCAGACGCATTTACTGCTGTATTTACTAATTTTATTTGTGTGGGTGACATAGCCGCTCCCAACTAAGGAAAGCTAGTGTGAAATCTTTTGTATACAATAGACAAACTTATACATCCATACATACATACATACATATCTACATACATATATACATATGTATGCATGTAACCTTTATTCTATTCGAATGTCTTATGTTTATAAATTACTTTCGACCAAAAACCATGAGTACTTAACCTACAATAATACTTACTCGTGTAGGAAAGTAAAATAATCAGAGACAGAGAAAAAGAGAGAGAGTGAGTGAGTGAGAACTACAAATTGTATTTTGAATCTTATGTAGCGAAACTTATGGACTATTAAGCGGCCAAGTAACAAAATAACATTACTTACGAGTACAACAACCTGCATTGTAGTTGTATTTGTAAAGTCACGCTTTAACAAAAGCTTATTTTGCAAACAATTGAAATGCCTGTGTGTGTGTGTCTGACTAATAGTTGGGTTTCCAATTTGCTCACTCACTCACCCACCGGCATTTATACAGCCGGACACTGATTGGAATTTTTGATTTTGTTTTTCACTTTTATTTGTTGAATTTTTTTTATTTATTTTTATTTTTTATTAACGGCGATAAAATGAAAACTTTTGTTTGCACATGACTGGTACCTTTGGGGAATTTGTGGGTGTCCAAGAGCATATGGACTATGTTCAATAAACTTTAGTTCATGAACTACAAGTAACTGTTCATAGACACATTTGTATGATAATGATATCTACGGGTATTAACCTTCTGTCGGTTATTATTTGATAGAAACAAATTTGAGGGCAATGTTTGACATGAGCTTTGCAAAGTCATGACAAAACAACAGCATAGAAATTTGTTGTTACCGAAAATGTTAAATTGATTGCAATAGTTCAATGTATAGCGAAAAATGCTGTGACGTGAAGGTGTCAGGGAACGCGATGCTGTTCGGAGGCAATCAAATTATTTTTTTAAATCAATGTCAGCCATGTCTGGAAAAGCCTTATCAAAGCAATTAGGGCCTGCGTATGATTTCTTTGACAGAACTATGATTTTGATGATGAGGAAAACTCTAGTCAGTCCCTTGGCAAAATTTATTAAATTTTCTAACCTACAAAAATTCTCATAGCTGAAAACTGACATTATGTTACTTACCTAACATATTTAGAAACCCTACGAAGGCCTTTGAAGCGAACTAGGGTTTCTCAAACTAAGTCACTGTATGGCCGCACTTCCAAGCACCAATTCAAAGAGTCTAATAAATAATACTTCAGATTGGTCGAAGTTCTCTATAGTCTGAAATTTTTAACATACCGAAAGGTCGTCTTCAATGATTTTACACCGAACTACTGCTGCCCAGAGGAGGAGGCTTTATGAAACTATTCGTGAATATTTTTCTATGATAGTCTGAATAAAATTATTGTGAAAGGTTTGGGAAGCTAGGCAGTCATCTTAATTTAAAATAGTCGTTGCTCAAATCACGCTCCTTGTTTAATCTTCAGAGATCTAAATTCTGAACTCAAATTTCACTCAGATAGATATCGGTCCATATTTTTAGGCTGGAGAGAAGCGTTGTATGCTCAATCCAACGTGAGGAGAGTACTGTAATTAAGTGTGATCAATAGCAAGTTAACGGTTTAGTTACTTAGTATAACTTTTTTCATGTCATGGCTACTGCCGAGAGGAGGGCTTTGGTATATTAGGTTTAAAATACTATCATTAGTGTCTTATACATATAAATTATATCCAACCCATTACTTTCAACTTAATACTTACATATCTATATTCTGCCTCTCACTCTTCTAGCCGAATCTACGAAGCCAACTGTAAAGACTGACTGAATAGCTGGACAGCAACAATAAACAAAGCATGAAAAGTGGTTGCGAAACAGCAACAACAACAAAACACAGCAATTCATAACCTTCAAATAAACGACGTCCATTACAACTGTCTAACAAAAGCCATCCAGTTAAGCACTCAAAACGGTCGAAACGCCCAAAAGTGATACACCTCAAAGCAACAGGCCCATCAACAAAACCAAACCATTACATACATACATATGTACGCGCTTACATACGCGGCGCCATAAGTGACTAACCATTGTGGCGTGTGTGGAAAATTCACTTGGAAAACTCCTCATTTTGTTCATTTCCTCATTTGCATGATTATCGTTTGAAAAACAACAACAAGGACAACAGTGAAAAACAAAAAAAACCGCAACACAATTACGCTGGCCCAATACAGGCAACAATTTAACAACAACAACAATACTAACAAACACACCAAAAACCATAAGAACGCCTCCAATTTTGTTGCCGGGGGCGTTGGGTGTGGTAGTGTTACTGGGGTATCTATTATTATGGAGGGCCCTGAGGTGACATTCCTTTTTCAATTTGGCAGCCTACGCGATGCTATTTCGGTGGCAGCCAGCAGTTTAACATTGAAAACGCTTAAGGACTTGGCTTGTGACTTTATCAACACAAAGGTAAGTTAAATTATTGTTGATTATATTAAATATATGGAATTAGGAGTTAGGAATTATGCGGTCTTGAAATTTTTTTTTTATCTAATGGGCCTACTCAAAGTGTTGTGGAAAATTTTTTGATCTTAATTTCTTTTCAACACACCCTAATGCTGTATGTATGTATTAGAGATCTTGTTCACAATCGATTATTAAGCTAATCGATTATTCGAGTGGACGAATAGCTACTTTTGCACTGGCAGGTAGAAAATGTGGTATATTCTGCCTCGCGAAAAAGAAAATTAGTAAAAAAAAAAAATTAAGAAAAAAAAATTGGAATATTCAAATCTGTCAACTAGTCGAATGCAAACAAGTCATCAATTGGCTGTTTGGTGATAATCGATTATTTTATACAGCAAAAGTACTAATCCATACATTTAAGCTAAAATATTAATCGATTATAAGTACACAAGCGAACAAACGGTCAGAGTTGACTAGCCCGAAGGGCTTTTTATGCTGTTCTGAATATCATACCGTTATTTGCTTGTATGTATGTAGGTCTGTATGTTTACATGAGCTTTGCTATTGATAAGCTTAAGCCAGTCCCTTGGGTAATGTTGATGGATTACACGTGTTTATTTGTAGACTTTTTTTTATAATTGTTTACCTACGGTCGTTAGGTTATTAGCTGGAATTTGTTATGTTTTATGTCAGTAATATTTGGTAAGCATATTCGAGAAGCTTTTCAAGGACCTTTTCTTGCACGTGGACACGTCATACACATTCATTTTTAATATTCCAATATTATTTTAGCTGTTATGAAGGTTTTTCACTTAGTAAGTTCATTCAATCAACTGAATAGGTTCAATACTACGACAACGCTTCTCCATCAGGGCGAGAGTCCTGATTGATGACTTTATTGATAAGGGACTTTGAAAGCTTTTGAACTGAAAAGAAAAAGTCAACTCTAATCAAAAAAATCATGTTCTATATATGTAGATTTGATGAACCTCAAAAGGTATTCTTATACCAACAGTTGAAGGGCCTTTATACATACATACGTATATGATTTTCAGTATTTTCTCATGCGTAGATGAATCAGTTTAATTTTTTTTTTTTTTTTGCGTTTGGGCTGCAAAATATTAAATACAACATGTGGTATTTATAATTAAATTTCTTTTATTGAGAAAAATTGTAATCTTTTTATTTATTCATAAATATTCATATGTTTAATGAGATGAGAACGTAGTTGATATATTGTTTCAATTGTCAGTTTCCAGGAATGAGCAATTATTTTACACATCGCAATGTAACCATGGTTTTTCTGTGTTAATCAAATTAAGCTACCCAGAAAAAAAAATGGTCTGCCTACTTCGTTATTTCATTTTGCACGCTATAGGAAACAAAATGCATATGCCTTGGGATTATTTGTTGGGCTTTCGATTCACGCTTCCAATTTGTACTTGCGTCCTTCTGTGCTTTCTACGAAATATAGTCAAGTGTATTATATACGAGTAGTATGTCGCCATTGGTGATGATGCGAATATTAGCAATCGGATGTGAGAGTAATCGGCATTCAGTTTCACATCACTCTCTTCACATTTCTAGAACCACAATAGAACAATTTTTTTTTTTTTTTATGAAAGATAAAGTCAACTCCGCCGAGTAACATAGAAATATCGAAACGTAATTAAGAATGGAGTGATTTGAACTGTTCCCAATGTGTAATAGAAGAGTAACGAAACTAATGGGACCTTCAGTAGATACCACGTGGTCCTGAGTTTTTGTTACAAGTTTAAATTTGTTTTATTTACGTTGCATATTTTTTATAGAAATGTGGGGAGAGATCCACTAGTAAGGGCTAGTTTATAATATAAACAAGTACTTAATTAAAGTTTAGGTTGTGACTGCACTCAGCTGTTAACTTTAGCAAAATTTCAGTAATTTTCTTTTTTTGGATTTGTAAACAAAACAAAACACTGAGGATGGCGGAATGCTGAGGCCGATTTGTTACAAATCCGAAGTTAAAGATGGATATCGTTCCAACATATACATATTTTTAACATGCCATGTAAAATTTGTCCATCAATACTAAAAATACAATACTTTGAGGTCATCAGATTATGTTAATTTTATTATATGCAGAGAATCTCATATCTCTACAGTTATCTCGTACATTTTTTACACCCAGCTGACCAAATATACAACATTCGTAACACCCCAGTTTCATATTCTTGACATAAAATTTCGCTCTACCATGCCTTATTGAACTGTTATCGGCAGGTGTCATGTGCACTGCCCAAATTAATTGTCAGACATTAATTATTCAATTTAACGAATTCATTTTACGAGGCATGTTTGTTAAGTTCTGCAAACAAGAGACTCTGAGAAAGGATTTTCTATCAGTGCCCCATCTGTTAAAGCTTTTGAGTAAGAGTACTAGAGGAAAGGATGCATCATTCCGCAGTCAACAAGACTTTAGCACCACTTCCTTCCACTGTTGTATCAAAACAAAATTTTTGTAAACGCACGAACTTAATAGTCATACCTCGTATACTCCTAAAGTCTCACACTATTACATTGAGCTTTTCATTTATTTATTATGCTCCGCTTTCCCCTCAATTATTTATTTATATATGACAGCGAAATTTATGATTGGCACTTTTATTGTGCGTAAGTAAGTAAATACAATAAAAACAAAAATATAATTAATAAAAGTAATGGTTGGAGTTTAATTGCTTAGAGGGCGGCATAACGCGTGTATGCTTTTAGCGTCACATCAATATTGATTAAGATGGAACGATGCCTTCAAGCATATGTATTTCTGCTTATCATCAATGTTTAATTAGGCCAGCAATTGACATGGGAAACAAAAACGATGGTAAGGCAGAAGTTTAACTCGACTTTAAGCCGTTTTCTTTTCCGTTTGCTATAAAGCTCGTTTTGTGTGGGAATTATCATAATTTCTCATTACAATGCCAGAGTGAACTTAGCTGCTGTAAGAGATACTCAAAGTGATTCAATATTTCAGGTGAACAAATTCTCCGCTGAATCAAATATTCTTGTTCCGTTAAATCTAGGTTCTGTAGTCATTGAAGCCAGTTTCATGGCCAATGAAAAATTAGCCTCCTCGTACTCTCTGTGTAAGCACGATCAGAAATCTCTCTGAAGTCTAGTTTCTAGCCTAGACTTAAGATAGTGATAGCTCTCAAAGAAACTGGATTTCGAAAATCGGAAGGGCACATTGAACTCTCTTATTATTTATTTCTATGAACTAATATATAACATTGTTGTAGTTGGTCCACAGAGCAATGTTATCAATAACATCAGTAAGATTTTCACAAGACTTTATTATGAGGCTCTGTCTTTCTCTCTGTTTTTCTCTCTCTATATAAAGTAACTCTTACAGAAAGTATTTCTAAAGACGGTGAAAAATCGAGACGTATCAAGCACAAAGGGTAAAACTCTCAAATCTTAGTCCACTTGCAGATTAGGCTTTATTTCTAATTACAACTTATGCCATTTTATGGCTAATCAAAACATTTATTCATCGCTGTCGACCTCGCTCACAATTACTGTCATTAAACTTAACACAAAACTTTTCTCATCTTATTTTTTTTTATTCTTTTCACAGCTTCCCGACAGCGGTTTGACACATTTACCAGAACGCATATTACTATTTCGTCATGATTACAACAGTCCAAATGTATTGCACATCATTAACTCGGCAGCGGAAGTCGTCGATGAGACGTTAGTGGAAATTGTATTGACAGCCAATCGTAAGTAAGACCTTATGTATAGCTCATTGATAGAAAATAATAAAACTTTTCACTTTACTAAGTCCAATGATTGACATGTTTTCCTTCTTCTCTACCTCTCGATTTCCATTTAACTCCACAGCCATTCTATATCCAACAACGGAAATGCCAACATTAAAACCACATACGCTCAATGTACATTCGTACAAGGCGCCCACATTTTGTGATTTTTGTGGTGAAATGCTATTTGGTTTGGTTCGTCAAGGACTCAAATGCGATGGTGAATGTGTTTTTGTTTTTATTTGATTACATTTTTATTGTTACTCTTCTCTGGTTTTTACAGGTTGTAGTCAAAACTATCATAAACGTTGCGTTGTAAAAATACCGAACAATTGCACGCGCGCCAACGATCCTAGTTTAAGACGTACATCGGCGCTACAGCCACCACGTAGCCCTTCAGGTGGTTCAACACAATCGCTGGTATCAAATGATGAACAGGCGCGTAGCGATGGCGGTAACTCATTGGTAAAACGCATGTCGGATTTGATGAGTGATATTATTAAGAACTAAAGCGAAATAATTGAGCGCTGTGGGAATTTGAAGATAGATTTTTTTTTTTCGCTTAAAAATGAAAAAGTTTACTTAAGAAATAAGTCTAAAGATTAACTGAGGCATATTCCATTTACGAACTCAAGTCACATTCAAGGAGCAATTAAGACCAATACCCAATTTATTAAAAAATTCAATTATTTCGAAGGCACAGAAAGGCACATAGGCACAGAAAGGTCTCACGAACCGAAGAAATTCATGTTTGTTCTTGCATTATTTTTTTCATTTATATTATCTTTCTTAAAGCACAAATAGTGGGGAAACTTGAAAATACACACTTTTTAGAAGTCAATACTAATCTCTTGAAACTCACACGGGTCATTTGAGAAAAAAAACTATCATGCCATATATGTATGTACATATTAATGATCTAATAATATTTTTAAATGTTCGTTATATTTGTGAAAGGTCCGACTCCATTTTATTTATTGACTTTTTGAAATAACTTTAAGGCGATAACTTTTGCTTTCAACCAATTTTTCGATATGTGCGTGTCGGAATTTATCTAAGAACCCTGTCTTAAAAAATCAGTTACTTCTAGTTTATGAACGGCGTGGGTAACTTATACTAAAATCTTTTGAAAGTACTCCATTTTGTAGTAACTTTAAGATCTGGTTTAGAAAATTTACAATAATTATTACTCCTTTTTTTAAAAAAAACATTCCTTTGTACAGTTATATGAGTTGTACTATTTTAACATTTTATTTTTAAATAAAAAGACATTATTATTTTTAAATAAAAAGACATTTGTACTTTATTTTTAAAAAAAGAAATTTCGTAAATAAAAAAATTTTAATTTTATGTTGTTTTTTGTTTTATTTTCAAAATTGTAAATACTCTACGCCAGATCATTTGAGATACAGTATATAGTATAATTTTTAAAAAAAAAGTCTGATTCTTTGGAAAGTTTTTTGAGCATCGCTTTTTACACAGCAATGGCCTTACTCTATAGTTCTATTCGAACGAATTTGTTCGCTTTCGAGTGATTCGTATTCTACAAAAAAAAAATCGAATAGAACGCATTCGCTGTTAGAGTTCCATTCGGTTTCCTTGGGATTTGATTTATCCCCCTTTCGATTGAAGGAAATTCGGTACTCACTTTTTCGAAAGCTTATTCGTAAATTATTGAAAGTTAAAAAATTCTATTCGGCGACAATGAAATAAACAGAAATCCACAAAAATTTATTTTTTTATGATTATAGTAAAACAATTATCGTTTTCTTTTTATCTCTGTTTTCTCGGTTCACTGAAAATAATTAAATAATGTTGGGCAAAAAATAAGAATAAAAATTTAGCTGTTTAAAAAATAATAAATTTTATTTAATAAAAAAAACTTTCGGCGAGATCGTCAAACTGCTTATCGCCTGCGCTACTGCGAATAACTTTTAAAGTGAATTCGTTCGAACCACTGAGTACCGACGTGTATTAGAATCGCTTTTTTGCCTTCGAGTAGAACCACCTTTCGAATAGACTTACAGAGTAAGGGCTCAGAACTATTTCAGATTCTGGATTTTGTAAGGGTCCAAATTATTTTTTTTTTTTTTATGAAATTTCGAGAAGATCGTTTTTCCGAAGGGAAGAGCGTTTGGACCTAAAAACCTCCCCGTTGATCCGCCCTGACCCTACTAGCTAGGCAAAATTCTGACGTTCATAGTAAGCAAATTCTAAATAGCTGAGGATCTTAAGAGCTTTCAAATTTCCACAGTTTTCAACAAAGTTGGTTGTAAGCACTTTGCAACTTCTCACCACTTGCTCCATTTTATTTTTTCGTTCAGAGTATTCCATACTATCGCAGCCACAGCCGCTCCCCTTCTTCGGGTAGTCGCAATGGCACAGCGGGCAGCAATCACAGCCACAGCACCACCAACATTTCAAATTACATACCTCCGTTCGCTTATGCCGAGAAAATACGTATTCCCCACACCTTTATAGTGCACACCTATGGTATACCCACCGTATGTCAATATTGCAAGAAACTCCTCAAAGGTCTATTTAAGCAAGGTCTACAATGTAAAGATTGCCAATATAATGCGCATAAGAAATGCTTAGACAAAGTGCCACACGATTGTACTGGCGAACGCCAATCGCATGCCAACGACTATGCCGACAACACACCCACACATGCGCCAAAAACAAATGACAATTTCTTCCGCGAAGAATTCGATGATAGTGATTTTGAGGACAATCCACCACCAAGTAGTGCTTATACGACGACAAATGATAAATATGGAGCTGCGACAGCTGGAGCCAAATCTACGCGTACCTACATACCAAAGACAACAACGAATGCACACAATTCACCACCAGAACTAGTAAATGGTTTGGGAGGAGGTGGAGTTGGAGGTGGTACTAGTGATGGACGTAGTGGTGTTGGTGGTGGCGGTAGTGGTGCTGGCTACAAGGATGCTCGCAAAACTGGTGAAGGTCAAACGCATGATGGACAATCGGAACAATCAAGCTCAGCTTCATCGCCTAGTGCCAACATTCCTCTAATGCGTATCGTGCAATCTGTCAAACATACAAAAAAACGTGGTGGACAAGCGATCAAAGAGGGTTGGCTGGTGCATTATACCAGTTTGGATAAAACAGTCAAACGTTATTTTTGGCGTTTAGATTCAAAGACGCTTACGTTGACGTTATTTTACTCCGAACAAGGTAGCAAATATCATAAGGATATACCATTATCGGAAATAGTGGGCATCGATACAAATCGTGATTTGCGCGTGGAAAACAATTATTGTTTCGAGTTGAAGACAGCGACTATTAGCTATTATGTGGGACAAGATCCATTGGTGGGTGTGCGTGAGGAGCAACCAGTAAGATTACCACCACCGGAAAGTGGCATCGGTACAGACATTGCCAAGACTTGGGAGACAATCATACGGCAGGCGTATATGCATGTCGCAAATACACGTAAGTGGCGCTTGAAAAGTTTTAATGATGGTTAAAGTATCTCAATCAATTTATATAATTTTGGGTTTTTTGCAGAATGCTGTGAGAATGAAGAAAATGTTCAAGATATGGGTCAATTGTATCAAATATTTCCCGATGAAGTACTCGGTTCGGGTCAATTCGGTGTTGTCTATGGTGGTCTACACAAAAAAACCAAGCGCGAAGTTGCCATTAAAGTTATTGATAAGTTACGCTTTCCTACTAAACAAGAAGCGCAGCTCAAAAATGAAGTTGCCATTTTGCAGGTGAGTGAAAGGAAATGGGTAATAGAGAGTGAAAGAATGTGGGTAATAGAGAGTGAAAGGAAATGGGTATTAGACTATGATACTTGGGTGAAAAGGGCGACTAGTTCTACCCTAAATGTACCTAAAAAAAATTTTAATGAACATTTTCATACAAATATAAGATAGGTGGCAACCCTAAAGTGACAACTTTTATGTAGGATATTGTAGCTTATTATCTAAATTCAAAAGTTCATCCAAATCGGTCTAGTCGTTTTCGGAATAACAGCAGATTTGAAAAAAATTATATATAATGGAATAAGGTGGCAGCCCTAGTTTTTTATGGGATGAAATATCTTTTGTTCTCAAGTCGAATAAATTTTTTTTTTTTACAGAATATTTCACATTGTGGTGTCGTAAATTTGGAGCGCATGTTCGAAACCCCAGAGCGCATATTTGTTGTAATGGAAAAGCTTAAAGGTGATATGTTAGAGATGATACTCTCACACGAACGTGGACGTCTTAGTGAACGAGTGACGAAATTTCTCATCACACAAATACTCATCGCACTTAAACATTTGCATAGTAAAAATATTGTGCATTGTGATCTGAAGCCGGAAAATGTGCTACTCTCATCGGACGCAGAATTTCCGCAAGTGAAACTTTGTGATTTTGGTTATGCTCGTATTATTGGAGAGAAATCATTTAGACGATCTGTTGTGGGCACACCAGCGTACTTGGGTGAGCAAATCCAATATAAAAGGCAGTTGAGAAAATGTCGTTAATTTGAAAAAAATATCGTTATAGCACCCGAAGTATTACGCAACAAAGGTTACAATCGTTCACTGGATATGTGGTCTGTTGGTGTTATCATTTATGTCAGTCTAAGTGGTACATTCCCATTCAACGAGGAAGAAGATATAAATGATCAAATACAAAATGCTGCTTTCATGTATCCACCAAATCCATGGAAAGAGATCTCTTCAAATGGTTTGTATATATTTATATAGTTAGAGGTATAATACCTATTAATATTTTCGTTTTCTCCTAACTCTTCAGCCATTGATCTCATCAACAATCTGCTCCAAGTAAAACAACGTAAACGCTACACCGTTGACAAAAGTCTGCAACATTATTGGCTGCAGGATAAGCAAACTTATAGAGATTTACGTAATTTGGAAGGTCAAGTAGGTACACGTTATTTAACGCATGAAGCGGATGACATAAGATGGGCTGGCAGCGGTGATATGTGACCGAATGAAGAAGAGAATAATGCGAGTATCAAAACGGGTGAGAAAATAAACGAACAAAATAAAACAATAAAAGAACAAGAAGACGATGAAGTTTTCGAGAAGAGGGAACAAAAGCCTGAGGGTCAAGCACAACAACAACAACAACAACAACAACACCAAGAATATCCACGCCAACGCCAAAATTTGTCCATACAACAACAATCACAACATAATCGCCATATCGATGCTGAATCGTGTGTTTGCCGCAGTTTACCGGGCTCACCAAAACCCGAAGCGATCGGTGATAAAGCCATCAAATGGATGCGTGGTCATCTATGTCGAAATATTAAATGAGATTCATATTTTAAAATCATAAATGTTAAAAAAAATATTGTTGAAAAATAATACATACCAACATCTATCTATAAGTAAGTAAGGGAAACAAACAACAACAAATTGTAGTCAACATTTAAGCGTAACATATGAGTATACTTAGTACGAGCACGTTTGTGCGTGTATAGTGCGCTTAAGTACTCGCCAAAAGTATGCAGGTATTTCGAAGGAGCTTTGCCTAAAATTAAATATAGCGGTAACTGTTGGCCATTTTAGTGCAACCAGTGTTGCCATTCTGGTTATTTTTAACCAAAAGTTGTGATTTTTCTTACTTTAAAAGATTTTTTGTAATTTATAATTTTTGTACTCGTGCAATTTATTTAATCCCTTGAGACCAATATATAGTTTTGATTGATTTTTCCATTCACGAATCCATACAAAATTCAATTTTTGTATTTTATTTTATTTATATGTTTCAGAAAAACCTGTATTAATTTCAGAAAAACCTCTATGTGTTCGTTTTTATAAAATATCAGTTTTTAAGTAATTTTTTTATTATTTTTGGCTACTTCATTTTTATTGCTGTGGCAACACTGGGGGCAATGGCAAAACAGGGGAAGTTGTAGTCGTTCTTAAAATGATTATCACAATGGCTAATATATTTGATTTTGTGGCAAGTTCCTTCAAAATACCACCCAGTACACTAGAGAGCGCTTTCAACTTTTTTTGAATGATTTTCTACTACATATTTATAAAATAAGCAAAAAGGTTCAAATATTAATTAAAGATCTGTATGTGTGATTGTCGTGCTAACTTGTGCACTGAGCTAGATATGCGTGTGTATATTCATATTTTCTGAAATTTTTCTTGACACAGTACCTTATTGGATTTTCATATGGAATTGTTATATACTATATACAATTTACTTACTACATACATACATACATATTTACATAGAGAAGAAATTATTAAAATAATTAAATAAGTTAGTACTCTTAGTAACTTAAATTTAAAACAAACAAAAAATACTAGTTCGATCTATATACATACATACATATGTACAACTTATGTACATACTCGTATATACCTACTTACAAAAATAGCCCTTTAGATAAATACTTAAGTATTCCAGAGAACGGCTAACAAATTCCAATTGCTTATACACATTTATAGAATATATATAACTGAACCTTTGTGCTAAATTTTTTCTTCGCTACAAATATATATATTAAATATAACTTTACTATAGTTCCACAAACAATTTGAATAGTAAATATATATGTATGTGAAAGATCGCTAAATATTTGCCACATTATACATAAACAAATACATTTTAAGATCGTTGAGATCATTCTTATGAAATAAAGTGTTATTGATGATGCTCATCTTTGCTTATTAGCGAAATAAATAATACCTACTAGATATATTCTATTTTATATACGAAACCTTTAGAGAGATATGGTAAAACTCATGGACCCCAAACACGATGTACGCAAAACAGTTGGATGGGAATAATAATGTCGGGAATATAATCCTTCGTACTAACAATATCCGTACCAATGCATCAATCGATCGACGTGAGGGCTTTATGATCCATTAATTCATATGTGCATGTCACCGGAAAACACTAGTCCATTGCCCCTTATATTACAGAACTGGCAAATTTGAACATTTTTATTTTTATACCGTTCGTGAACATGAAATAGTATTATAACTTTTAGTTCGATTTTTGTAAGTATGAGAAGAAGAAGAGACCTATCTGAGCCATTGTGTAATACATCAATTAAAGCAATAAGATCAGGTCAATACAAAGACTAAAATCCACAACCACAAAGCTCGTAATCTGTGATTGCAACAACAACAGCATGACCGGAAAATTCGGTGTGGCCAACTCGTTTATTTGGCAATGCAGCCAGGCTAGTACACGAAAGTGCTCGAACATGACTATGCTGGAATCTTGTCCTGGAAAGAAATACGCTGCTCTCCACAAAACCTTTGTCGTCCTATTTTTGTAGCTAAATGAAGAAATTTCCATGGACTTCTCTTAGTTATTATGGGTAAATGCTCGTCACACCAATGCAGCTGGGTATAAAAAATGGTAACACATAACACTTTAGACTCATTAACTTGCAACGGTTGACATTCTTTAAACAACTTCAGTTGCAGTACTTTACAAGGGTGCATGAATATGTCAAAAAAGTTGTATTTATTATTGTGTGTTCGGTGAGAAATCGATTCAGTAGCTCAATTCTTCTGTGACGGAAGTAGTAGGTGGGTCAGTTGCTGTGAATGATTCTACTTTTATTGTTAGCGATCTAGACGAGGCCACATAGAAATTCCAAACTGCAAATTCTCCAGGTGAACTCCAGAAAAGTCAGATGTACTTCAGAAAACGTAAAAGTAATTTTAGAATAGGCAATTGCAACTTCAAAAAATGTTTCCTGAGGTACAAATAATTGAAGGGTTTAGAACCAAATGGATCTAAGTGACTCCGAAATTTATTTGAGATATTCAAGTTTTAAGTTTACTGCCTTTTGAAAATGCTATGTAAAATCTGGGTAGGGTGTTTGTTGTATGGGAAATAAATGGGACTACAATGTCCGAAATGTCTCGGATCTCTTTGCCAATATATAAACACCATATTTCACTATACAAATATGGGTATAACTCAATTTCAAAAAAAATGTCACTTAGATCCTTTTGGTTCTGAGCCCTTCAATTATTCTCAAAATTTTTTATTCTCAAAATCCGAAATATATTTAACGGTTTTTTTTGGAAAAGGTACAAAAATCTGCTAAACAATTTTTTTTTTTAAAATGTATGGTGTATTAGAATTTAAGGAGGCAATGGGCACTTGGCATTTCAGCAGACTTATTCAGACACCCTTGTATGTTAAGTTCGCAATCAGAAGGCGTGAAATGCACTCAACATTGTCATGAAGAATAATTATTTATAATGCATACATACAAACATTAGGCTGTTCCTTAAAACAAAAAATTTAAAAAAATCATGAAATTCATGAGATTTATTTGCATAACGATAGGTGAGTGGAAGATCGCCCTAGTTCAAAATATTTTAAAGAAACGTTCTAGCTCTAAATTTGTTTGTAAAACCATTTACAGAGTGTTTCTTTTTCAAAATTTGGTAGAAGCAGGGCTTTTTCAGAATGATTTTCAAGAATGTGCTATTTGCAGGAAGATTCAGTATATGTATTTGAGTTGAGTTCTGGCGGTTTTTGAATCCAATTCCGAGACAGGCCTTCTTTAACCAAATTCTCGAGTTGGAGGTTTTTAAAAAGTACCTGTCATCGAACCTAAAACTACAAAATCTATTTTTTAAGTTTTTTTTTTTCATATTCAAAACTTTCAATTAAAATTATGACTGTTAATGAACTCAAAGCCAAGAATAAAACTTTTACAAAAATTATTGTTTTTTTTTTTTTTTTTTTTTTTTTTTGAATAAATTTTTTTTTATTAAAAACTTTTTTTAATAGAATAGTGAAAACTGCTTTTCTGATAGATCCATTTGGGAAGCTCCTGCATTTCTTCATCAACAAAAATTTTTACGGACGATCTAATGTACAATCATACCTTCATAAAAGTAAATATGGATGCACCAAATAAAAATTTATCATTCAGCACGGCATAACTGATTTTAGTTCTTCATTAACATTGAACATGAAAATGTTGGAAATATTTTTTTTTAACTCGAAGATCTTCATCTCCCTACTAATATTTGCAATTCTTCAAAAAACTCAAGCTAGTGACATATCAAAAGATTCTAATAAACATTCTACCAAATTAAATCGCGAGCCCGACTCTACAACAACACCCAGTCCAGAATGGTTAGAATATCAACGTGAACGTTTTAGTAATGCAAAAGATGTAGCAAGTCTGAAAAAAATGCTTGATCCTGCATCGCAGTTGTTAAAAAATCACAAGGATCAAATAATTAATCCAACACCGACACTAAACGAAGAGCACTCGAAGAAACATAACAAGAACGCAGAGGCAACTGGGAGTGACAATGGAAATGTAGACGATGATAATGATGATGATGAAGAGATGCGTTCTAAAGAGGGAAACACAAATCTTTTGACGTTCGCTATAAAAGACATCAAATATCCTACAATGCGTGGATTTATAGGTTTCCTAAAACGTTTGAAAAATAGCTGGTTCAGACATTCGTCAATGTCGATCGAACAAAAAATTATTGATCTAAAACGTTTAAAGACGAAACTAATGTATATAATAGGTAAAACAAAAAACAATAATGAGCCAAAAAAATAAGCAACTCTTAAAAATAATCGAATATTTCATTTTAATCCATCCCTAACAGAGGATCGTTTTAATATGATTTGGGCACCCAAGGAATATGCACGTCGCAAGAAGCGTGGCTTGCTAGAGGAATCTAATCTCAATTTCCCACCGGAAGCGGCTTTAATGAGCATTAACTTTTTGACATTTGCGGTTTTCTTAATTAAACTTGTGCTGGTGAGTATTTAAAAAGAAATTTTAAATATTTTGGAATTTATTTTTTATTTATTTATTTTTGCAGCAAGTGGTGCACGTCATTAAGAGTAAACATTACAAACTAAGCGGACTAGGATTCGGATTCTCTGACACTGATACCATGAGCAAAGTTACTTAATTTAGTAATGTAAATTTAAATAAAGAAATTGTTTCTAAATGTATTTATTTTATATTATATCCGTTTATAATAAAATGAATCGGGACTTTTTCGGTGACTTGAAATTACTTAATTTAAGATTTTTCATTAGACACAATTTTGGTGAATTTGAAAGATTTCGGTCCTGAGTCAAATACTTAAAATCTATAAATTTTGTCAAAGCGAAGGAAAATTGTGACATTTATCGTGATGAAGATGAACGCTATTTTTCTTTTCTGATACGATTCCTCTTTCAAATATTTCATCATCACATTTTCCGGCGTTGCGATATTTTACGTCGGTGATTGGTTTTCTCTGAATTTTCACTGTATACTATCATACTTTGAAAAATCTAAATTGGTAACTTTTTAAATTTTTAAATAAATTTTAGAATATGATTTGAGCTTAAAATATTCAATGGTGCTATTTTCGACAGATACTGAGGTCAAAGCTCGTCTTTTGATAACTCTTCCGATATTTTTGGACGTGTTTTAGCAGCTGCCTCCGTAAAAAGAGCACGGTAATGTAACAGCGCCCTTAGCTCAGCTGATTGTCATATGTTAAGTACTCAATAAAAAATTGTACCCGATTACTTAACATAACCAATTGTGTTTCACGTGTTGGCTTTTGTTATTGTTTTATGTGCCAAATTCCTTTTAAATTATTTAGATACTAAAGAAAACAATGAAGGAAAAAGCAACTATTGAGCAAGTGTTTAAGCGAAAGCGCGACGTAGCTATGCCAACTATGCGTAAGTGTTCTCCAACCGTTTCTAGGAATATAAATAATGCCTTTATTCTTATCTATACTACAGTCAAATTCCAAAATGGGCAATTAGCCGCTGTCAGCAAAGATACTACTGAGTTTTGCCAGCTCTTACTGAAGCGGGAAGGTAAATCAACTGCAAAAGTGGCTATGGTCACTGCCAATGATCAAGTCTATAAAGGTGTTGTGGATCAGGGCGAAGCAGCGTCGCTAACAGACACATACATTTGTGTGCGCAATAAATTAACAAACAAGGTACCTAGTATATTTTAAATTCTCACGCGTAATACTGTACTATACTTTCATACCCAAACTAGGTGCGCATAATACCCATTGAGCAGGCAACACTCGCCAACAATATCTACAAAACTATTGACAAAAAGCCATTACCCCAGCTAACTGCAGAACACTCTAGAGCAATACTGCAGAAACAATTTGGTGGACGTAAAGCGGCACGTTACGCTTATAATCAAGAGAGTAACAAGGTTAATATCGATGTGTTAAAAACTGATTTGGATAATACATTGGCGGAGACCGTAGTACATGAAGCTGATGAAGAAAAACCCAATACAGAGCACAATTATGATTTGTTACGTCCTAAATTCTGTAAGGATGCTACAAAATTAGATGAGATATATGATGTACATGATGTGGTTCCCGCTGAGCTTCTTGATCGCCTGGAAGAAGAATCGAAAGTTGTGTACTCTACTCCGATAGACAAGTTACCGTGAGTTTTAAATCAACATCTTTTGATATACATATGTATGTATATCACAGAGGATAATTTGTATACCCAGATATGTTATAACATCTGCAGACTTTAGGCATAACCGAATCAGATAGTAGACTTACTCTATCAAATTAACACTATGTGACAGCGAAAAAAGGGCATACAGAAGTTCGGAAATACTTTAAAATAGAGGAATTTATTGAGGACTTGCCTAATTGTTGTTGTCTGTTGTTGGCGACCAGCATTTTGGCTTTGACTAAACATTATGCAAATACCGCCGTCTAAATACCTGTCAAATGAGGGGTCTCTATAACATACTATCTGGATATACATATAAGGCTCGAGTCTACTCTGTGAATTCCTTATTTTATATTTGTGTCTTTGTAGTATAAAATCTGAGTACTTATGCAACTGTATCAAACGCATACAAGATAGCACTCCAACCCCAGATGGTTTCAGGAATATTAAATTAATCATCTATATGGATTGTTTATTGAATTTGCTGAAGGCGCGACAACATTCCATGAAATCTATTGAGCTTTCGGGTATTACAGAAAAGGTAGAAAATGATGTGCGGACGCGTTTCTCAGATCCAAATTTGCCGAAGCAATTGTAAGTTCATATTGAAAAACGAGCATATCGTCGGCTGAGTGTTATATTACCCTAGATCGCAATTGGGTTCAGAATTGTCCCATATTCATATTTTATACAAAACCGCCACTGAGCACTGGAATAACTCAGAAATGTTGTTAGAAATGGCAGTCGACAGAATTAAATCTTCCAGTCAGCCTAAGATATCTACTCCAATGCAATACATTTACTTCCTTTTTAATTTAATTTATTTTTCCAGCACACGGACATCTCTCACTACAGAAAAGGCATTATGTTATTTCATAGTCCTTGCTCTACTTATTAGCAACAATTTTGCTGTGGATGTAAATGTGTTGGCCGAAGAACTATGTGTTTCAAAGAAGAAACTGTTAAGATTCGCACATATTGCAAATGCACATCTACCACCTAATTCGAGTTCGTTGACGCTACGCTTGCCCAATAAAATGACTACCTTGTCGAGATTCTCGAAAAAGTCAAATAAATGATTTTGCGAATTATTATGAAGAGTACTATTGTTACCATTAGTTTGTGAAATTGTAACTAAATTGGAATTTTATGTGTGAAAAGCTTATTAGAATGAGTATACATATGGAATAAAAGTTTCAGAAAATAAATAAACTTAAGTAAAAATAGAACACCACAGATAGAAAAGTTCGCCCTATGACTCATGTGGTTTAAAATCGAGTCAAATTACCAGCATTTCTTAAGGCCAAGGTCAGATAATTGAAAGTTCAGCATGATTCATAGCCAAATACAATATTGCGCACATACATGTGTAAATTTACACATTATCATATATATATCCAAAAAGGTATTCATACTCATGTATGTAACGCGACTTGTCTCCAATAAAATGTAATGTACTTTTTCAGTAACCAAGTATTTTAAGTGTCGCCACTGAAGCAACTGTAGTAAATTTTCGTAAAATGCATTGATATAATGAAAAGCGGGTCAGTGGGTTAGAATATGCCAGAGATAGGTATGTCCAAAATCCACGAAATTTCCACGCCAGTCGGGCTGGTGCCGCAAGGTGCTTGTTCCGGTTTTATTTCTGGTAAAGAACAACTGCCAACTTCAGTATAACACTGTTTGGCTCGTCAAGTCCCATTCGATGAGTGAATGCGATTAGTAAGCATGATGACTGCACCAAAACTATCAATTAGATTACCAGTAAATACTCGATTTACTACTATGAATCGCGTGTTGAAAAATAAGATTAAGTTAAAATAGTTACAAACAATAATATTTATACACAGTACATATGAATTTTGTTAATGGTATATTATAATTTATTGATAAAGCCTTACTAATATGTATACATTTGTGTACTCAGAAATAAATGGCATAATCCAAAGCACTAAAAAGTTTTACAATTTTTGAACAAAAAATACAGACATTTAGTGGAATTTGCAGTATTCTCTTATAGATAAGCCCTGCCATTATGAATGTAAAATACGCCTTTACTTACATTCATTCAATAATAACGATTCGAAACTTTTAATAATAGAAAAATAGATTCAGATTCTTTGCGTATTTCATATTCAATTTTATGCGTTACAATATTTGGGTACGAATAATTTCCCCGCAATTCAAATTCATACTTACTTACATCATTTATTTTAATTCAATATTATTATATATCAAATAAGGCCCTACGGAATCTTTCCAAATTTCGTTTAGTTCTTTTAAATAATACATACATATATATTTTTAAAGGCGTGAAATAAACAATATCTACTATTTTCAAAGATGCAAGTTTTTTGCTAGGGTAAGTGATAAATGTGCTTTGTGAATTTACTTGAATTTTTAGTTAGTTAATATTGTTAAGTATTTGTATTCAAAAGTACTGGAATTATTTTTACGTGTTAGTAGTTACTGCTTCTCTCGTCCCATTCTCATACCTATGAAAATAGAACGATTACAAATCTATATCCTCCCTTAGCAGTTTAATCGCTTTTTGCATCTCCGTGTTTTCCCCCCGATAAACATGCCAGCAACTTTAAACAGCCAGACCAAACACTGATACAATACAATACATTGTCTTATTTTCCCAGCGTACGGTGCAGCTGCCATCGGTGTCATTATTCCAATAGCATGAACTGGCTGTATGTAGGCCGGCGCCATTTTTCTGCATAATCATGGATGTAACAATATATTTGTATGGTTTCTGCTCCTTGGTTAACACACTCAAGCAATTCTCAACAACTTGTCCAGTCCAATTGTTTACCTTGTCATGTTGGTAGGCGTTACCACCAATAGTATTTTCAATAGCGTCTTTAATTATTTTGCTTACGTCGTCCACAATAAATTGGCTCTCATCTCGTGCTTCATCCATTTTATTGGTTTTTTTTTTTTTTGTTTTGTTGGTTTTTAGGTTGATGTACTTTTGTGTATTTCCTTCAGTTGCAGTTGGGTATGAAAATTGTAATTATTTGTCGCAAAAATTAATGCTGAAAACTCCGTAATTCTGTGATTGAAAAAATATATGGCGTTTTTTTCAGTTTTGCTTTCTCTAAATTGACATATCGAAGAAAAGCTTTTGACGTTTTTGGTGGTTTTTGGGCATCACACTTTGACCGATAACTCAATTATCGTTATATGTATATCGAACTTTAATCAAACCTGGGGACTTTCCCTTTCCCCTGCACCCTGCATGTAAATTTTGAGGTTTTAGGGCAACCTTATTTTTGCGGATAACTCTTCAAGGCGAATTAATCAGGGCTGTCATGGAATCCAAGTCGGTTTTGCATTTTATCGGAATTGAAAATCAATATTGATTTCATTTGGTGTCATGAAACCGTGTCGGTTTTATTATTTTCGAATGTAAGCAAAACCGATGTTCGAATCAGCTGTTTTGTGTGGATCGCAAATTTTATTTTCGCTTTTATGACAAAAATTTGTGAAATTTCATTGTTTTCTTCAATATATCATAAAAATTGAATAGAAATAAAAGTATATGAGTTAGCTGAGCTGTAGCGTTCATGTTGATGGAAGAAGGAAGTTGCGGGAAGGTCAAAATGAAAATTTTTAGGGATTGCAGCAACCCGCTTGAGCTGCCGGACACAGCGTAAGTAGATTTATTGCAAGGTGCGCTTGTAAATACTTATATGATATTTGCAGGTTCATAGTGTGTTATAGGCTACATAAAGAAGCTTTCCAAATGGTACTTGACACTATTGGCGAACACTTGGCACGATCTCAATTTCCACCAATGCTGCAGCTAGCAGCTAAGTTGCGATTTTTATATTTTCCCCAAGTACGAATAAAGATATGAGCCTCATTAATATTTATTTTTATTTAAAACCATTATTTACTTACATTTTTATTAAATTTTCTATCTGCAATTGAAAAAAAAGCAAATCCAATAGCTGCTAGCTGCTTGGTTCATTTCCGACAGCAAAACCGATATTATCGGTTTCTGTGACACCTAAATCCGACATAATTCCGATTCGAACATGAAACCGATAGCATTGGATTTCATGACACCAAATCAATTTTTCTGTAGGTTTTAAATCCAATTCCGACAACTATTGGATTCCATGACAGGGGTGAATATAATTCGCCTTCATAACTCTTTTATCGATTAATTTATCGAAAAAATAACATCTCTGTAAACCCTTCCAGATGACAGAGAATATGTGTACAAAGTTTCATACTGCTAGGTGCATTAGTTTTCGCGTGAAAACGTAACAACATTTAATTAAATACTTAACAAATTGACAGCTGCTCTTAACTTTGATGAAGTTGTTCAATGTTGTTAAAGAATATTATACAGTGGGGTGCAATGAAGCCATACGCAATAAAGTCATATGGCTTTATTTCCAATAAGTTTAAGAAATAAAGCCATATGGCCTTATTTCCAATTGCTAATCGGAATAAAGCCAGTATGGCCTTATTGCCATTTTCAAAACATGGGCGGCGCGATATCATGAATCTGGGTTTTAAAAAATGAATCTGGGATTGACTTAAGTCAGATCCCCAATTCGGGGCGTGATCCATAGTATTTATGTGCAGAGCTCCTTTCCGCATTGGCGGCCTTCGGCCGCGCTTCAAAAAATAACCCTGGGCTACGCCATTCCAACTCCGGGTGGTTGCCATAGCCGTGGCTACCGCCACGGTGATGTCCTTCCACGTGCCACTCTTTTCTCACAGGGTAATGTGATTACAACAACCACATGAAAATGACGGAAAATTTTGAACTTTAGCTGCAAATATCTCGCAAACTACTAAAAATATTGGTTCAGCGGAGTTATATTCATGCTCCTGGGACCAAAGCGCGTCTCCTGATACATATCTCAACATTTTTGGTGGCGTATTAGCGCTCGGTACCCCACGTAAACGATTACCTTAGTTTTGGGTGCTCGGTTCCCCAGGAGGCATTAATCGAAGCCGATCCTAAAACACAAAACTTGTTAATAATAATATGCACTAAGCTTTCCTAGGCACTTCACCACTAAATTTACCTTTTAACTTTTACTTTGTGATTTATAATTTAATAAAATTGTCGAAGGCACATTGGAAAATACTTGCTTATAAGAAATCCACCGACTTTGACAATTATTTTCGCGCGAATTTGTTCTGGCTACCACATCAGCTGTCACGGGATATTTATTTTGACTCTAAGCTGGCAACAAAGCCAAATAAATAGTAAATAGCAAGTGAGAGCGACAAAAATGAGAGAGTAAAACGAAGTCTGAAATCAAGTCATCTTTGCTACTTTCATAAATACTTTATAAAACCATTCCCTTCTCATTGGAATAAATTAAAACTGGTACTATGAGCAGCTCAGCGTTTTCCAATTCTGGAGAAGAGGTTATTGAACGCCAAGCAGATATAGATCAAGATGAAGTTACACCACCACTTGAGCAAATTTGGAATGCTACTTTATTAAAAATTTGTTGGGGTTGGATACGGCAGAATGGCTACAAAAGGGTAAGATCCTTTTTGAGAAGTGAATATATGAACGACAGTCCGATATAAATTCATTTCCATTGTTAGATTTGTTTACAATTTCCTGATCAATACTTGCCACATAGCAATGAGATAAGCGATACGTTGAAAGCGGTGTTTACACCGGAAACCGCATCTGCGGATATTAAAATTTTTGTGCTAGCCGATACTTCCTATGGCAGCTGCTGTGTAGATGAAGTAAGTGATTGGTACTTCCTAATGCGTATGTAATATCAGATATTTTAAAGCGTTTTATTTTAGATAGCAGCGGGCCACGTTGAAGCAGATAGTTTAATACATTTTGGTACTGCATGTCGTAGTAGAGTTTCACGCTTACCTGTGCTGTATATGTACCCACAATATCCGTTTGATTTAAGAAAATTTGTACATAAACTAACAACCATCGCTGATATTATTAAGGATAAAATAGTTATTATATACCTTGACATAGGCTATCATCATTTGTTAGATAAACGTGTTGATGAAGAAGAAGAGGATTCGCTTTGCTGTAAGTTGCTCTTTTTGCAATGAGAAAGTCTTTATCATTTTTAACATTCTTATTGCTTTATGTGTGCAGATAAGCTGAGGGAAGTAATGCCTTGTAAAGAACTATTTGTCGAAGCTTACCCTCCAACAGAGGAGGGTGTAACAGAACAAAAACAACAAGAAGGCACAATTTGCCTTTTTGTTGGAGCAGAAAATGCCAGATTCTCCAACTTGTCAATCACAACACAAGGTAAATATTTATTATTGATCTAATTGTTTATGGGAGTAAAATCAGGAATACTCAGGTAATATTTTGAGAAACGCTGCCGGTTTTGCCTCTATTTGCGGAATAAGAATCCCTATGCGATACCTCTCCAGTATACTTGCGGGATATGAGGCAATTACTCAAAGTTTAGTATAATACTATTAAGTCGGCACGTCCAAAACCCAAAAAGTGCACTTTGTCGTTTGCGTAAAACACTCCCAATACTTGACTATGATGAAGTGAGCATGGCTCCTAACACATAAGGGAAGATTTTTGTCGTATTTATAGTCCTTGTCCGGATCTGAACCCTGTACGCTCTCGTACTCTGTTGCGGTACTACCCGACTGCCGTGGTAGCGATTTGGTATGCCCAGTGTAACCTTCTGGGTCATGTCATCCCTCCGTGATTAAGGAAGGTGAAGATGGGTAATGAGAGTCATCATATTCGTAGACCAACCATCGAATTGCACATCTTACCTTTATGCATATTAGTCGACTCTTACGGCCGGTATGCCTACCTCGGGCATATTCTAAGCCCCTAACCCAGTGTAGATAAACCCTTCATTCCGACTACAATGGCTAGTTATCGTTATAGAATAAAACGTAGGTATGCTTCTAAGAGGTGATATAATTTTCTCATAAATGATGCTCAGACATATTGCCTTCTAACATGTGTATCTTCTAAATTCATCGCGCTACATAAATAAGTATATATACATATATTATTTAATTTTTAGTTTATTGTAAATAAGTATGTACAACTAGCTCAATATAATTTTTTTTTTTTAAATTAAGAAGAATTGTCCCCAAAAGCACTCATCTCTAAGCGTACTTTGCCAAGATTTCTTAATTGTTGTTTCCTTTTGTAATATCTCAAATATCCGTTGGTGTTCACGTAAAATGGAGGAAATTTACGTTTCTTTAGGACGATTTTATCTCCCAGAGCATATTGAGTATAGTCCAAAATTTCAGTTTGATCAATTTCTTTATTTGTCCTACACTGTTCTGGTGCTGCTCTAATACGTGGATGTAGACCAGTTTCATTTCCGAACTCGACCACAAGCAATTTCTTCTCATTTGCGATCACCTCGTGTGTCTTTTGTTGCAATAAGCCCAAGAAAAATGCTTTTACAATATGTTGTAAATTTGTAGATCCTTCTATACGAGCATGCAAGTTCTTAATTCCAATGACTTGACATATAGTTTTTATTGCACGATGGCATATAAGACCATAACCCTCAGGTTTTCTTTCGACAAATATTCTTGTTTTTCCAAATGCAGATGAAAAGTCGTGATATACTGTGTGATTATCGCAAAGTTCAATTTTCATAACTTTTTGAGCAGCACGATTTTTCGATTTTCTTAGAGCAATTCGTACTTCCGAAGCTTTAGCACTTGCAAAGCCAGCCAAACCTTGCCCATTCCCTGTAATGGACAATACAGAATAACGCCGTTTTCTGCCCATGTTTCCTTTCATGATATATACAATTTTATTTTCTAACACTCTTGTGTCGAAGTTATCAAAGCTATCTTCACCAACAGGATCTGGCGCCCCAATACTGCGACCAGGCATTTTGGCTCCAGACCATCCACGATCTATTGAATTGATTTTGTTCATTCGGAAGGGGCTCAATGAGGATCTGGAGTCGGCTGCATTTGCATTTTTTTGACTGTCCTCCGGTAAATATTCTTGTTGTAAAAGCGTTTTACCTCGGACGATCGGAGCATTCAAACCCGGCCACAAGACACTTTTTCTTCCTACACCAATTATCTGACCCCTATTGAGATCTTTTGCCATTTTTTTGCCTGCTCCCTTGCCTCTGCCACGTTTTTTGCCTGCATTACTAACAGAAGTAACTCCACGCCAGATCTCATCAGCCGATAATTTGTTGAAGAAGCTTGTATAACGCACAACGTTTAGCGAAGTAGTATTACTAGAAAGAACTGTTCCAACAACGTTTCGGCGAATCACATTCGCCTGTTGCCTCAGTAATTGCATTAACATCTTTTTAAGTTAATAACTTATGTTACGCCCTTTTAGTGAATTAATTCGTCTAAAAAGTTTATTTAGGGATTTATTTTACTTTTTTGACATTTAATGTAACAGGGAGGATAGTAATGTTGCGACTTTCGACTATCGATGATTTCGCTGATAGTATCGAACAATGACACTACCGATAGTAATCTTTGCCTTAAATTTGACATCAAGTTTTAATGGGCTTTTCTAAATAATAAACTGACCCCTAGTCATTGCATTTCAAAATCGCACTGCGAAATTAATGTACTGTCAAAATTCGAGAAAAAGTAGAAATCGAAAAAGTAGTTGGGCCATGTTTTTAACTTGAGCAGCCGGAGGACCCCTTTCAGAAAACCCGGTTAAATTGACAGCAAAAACTTAAATTAACTCCGGCTACCGGCTGCCGCCAATGAAAACGGCCCTAAGAATTGTCGAACTATCGATAGTTTAAAATTCTATGTATCGATAGTCTTCCATATCTATGAGGGAATACCAGTGATGAGTGATATTTTACTATCGAAAATTACTAGGCAATGGTATACCATTACTATGCCATGCGCTTGGCGATTTTTTCTGATACCATAAGTTTTTCCTTCACCATTTCACCCAAAGATGACATTTCACCACTGTTTACATAATATGGATATTCTTTAACGAATATTTCAAAACTGATTGTCGATTATATACATAAAAATAAAATTTTCGGATAATTTTGCACTGAAACTGACCCCTTTCATATACATTTTTTCAGCTGCCCAATGGTTTATCTATGATCCAGCAAAACATAGCTTATTTGAAAAAAATCCCCTAACTGCTCAATACATTCGTCGGCGTTATTATTATATCGAAAAATGCAAAGATGCCAAAACTTTGGGGCTGATTGTGGCTACATTAACTGCAGATGGATATTTAAAAATTGTGGCACACCTACAAGAAATGGCAAAAGCACGAGGCGTCAAGACACAAATTATATCAGTGGGACGCATAAATCCTGCTAAATTAGCAAACTTTTTAGAAATAGATTGTTTTGTACTAATCGGATGCTCTTTTAATAGTTTGTACAATTCTAAAGAATTCTATAAGCCGATTGTATCTGTGTTCGAAGCTGAAATGGCATTAAATCCTGCTTGGCATATGAAATATCCTGAGGCTTATGTAACCGATTTTAAGAAGTTACTTCCAGAGGGTGAGAAATTTTTGGCGTTTAATCCGGTCGATGTACAAGAGCAAGATGTAAGTTTAGTAAGTGGGCGAATACGGGATAATAACACCGCAGAAGATACTTTGGAAGAAGAAGGAGCAGCAGCACTTACTGAAGAGCAACAACGGGCACTTCATAGCAGAAGTAATTTAGCAATGTCAAGCAACGTTGGTCTTACATTTGAGGATCGTTCTTGGAAGGGTTTGGACCCAGCATTAGGTTGTACGGAGCCGGCTAAATTGGAAAGAGGTCTCAGTGGTATACCTACCAATTATACCCATGATTAGCCACATACATTAAAGGTTTTGTTTGCAACAGATTAAAAAGTGTTCTATGCTTATGCTTGAGCTAATAATGTAGTAATAGAGAATAGCAATAAACTATAAACATACATATATGTTATCAATTAGTTTTTTTATTTATAATCGAAACTTGATTCTGCATCGTCATGTAATACATTTGTTCCGATTTCAATTCATAGGTTTATAGCTACAGCGTTTTCACTATGGAACTGTTGTAATTGAATACGTGCTTAGCCACTCTCATGTTTTCTTATCACGTTTTATATGTTTATATCTTTTCTTTGTTATTTATTCGTTTACACTACAATCCTCGCAGTTTCAGCTTAGACTCTCAACCAGTACATTGATGAGCGTATTCTGTTGTATTCAGGCAAATTCTCAACTGGTCCAACAGCAGCAACAGCGGGGCATCTATCGTAAATATATTTCATGGCTACATCACGAACATTCCTAACAGTTACGGCATCAATTCGTTGCTCCAATTCATGCAATGGAATACGACGATTATAGCAGAGCATTTGACGCCCGATATCTTCGCAAATTGGTGTTGTGCCGTCGAGTTGTAGTAACATATTGGTCTTCAACAAATTCTTGGCACGTTCGACTTCAGCTTCAGTAACCATTGTGCAGAGTCGCATCCATTCGGTTTGTACATTGAACAACATGTCCTATTGGAAAATTGTCATACAAACTTATATACAAAAATTAGTTTAAATATAACATACCTCACACTGCAAAGGATCACACACAAAGTAGATACCCCACAAGCCGGTGTCCTTGTAGCAGGTGTTGAATGACTGGAAACTGTGGCACAAATCTGTGGATTATTTATCAAAATTTTAGTACATGGTAGTTATGGAATACTACAGCTTAAACTTACTATCCTCAGAACTTGCACGTGCCAAGTTAGAAGCATTGTTAACACCACCGCCTTGAGAGCGATCCCAGGCCCCAATTAAGGTATTTGCAACCATTAAAGGTATATTATCCTGATCGGTCCAACCACAACCTTCCACAGCAATGGCAACATGTGCAAGTGGCAATGAATCATCACGTACGCGCACCTCTGAACCGGTAAAACGGCATGGTGTTACTTCCGGTGGTTTACCATCGTAGGTGTTTTCCAAACCGCGCAAATTCTCTTCAGCAAATTTAACCAGCTCATTATGTTTGACACCTCCAGCCCCAGCAAGTACAATACGCGATGCCTTGTAATGGGAAGAAATGTAATCGCAGAGATCTTGCTTGCCAATGCACCTACAAAAAAAGATTGATAAAAGTAACAATCAGTATTAAGTAATCAATAAATTTTATTGCATTTCGCACTTAATATTCTTTGTGGGTCCCAAAATTGTTTGACCCAATGGTGTGCCTTGGTAGGCGGTGGCGTGCAAATGATCGAATACTACTTCCTGCAAATTACTTTCAACTTCCTGCATTTCACGTAGAATAACTGAACGTTCGCGCTCGATTTCGGCCTCGCCCAATTTAGAGTTTTGAATAATGTCAGCTAAGATTTCGACGGCTTTTGGAACATCCTTGGACAAACATTTAGCATAGAACACGGTCTGCTCGCGGGAGGTGTAAGCATTCAAGTGAGCGCCCAAGTTTTCAACTTCCAGTTCCAAATCGGTTTGGGAACGTTTTGAGGTACCCTAATTATAAATTAAACACTTTAATGTTATTCAAAAACAAATATGGTATTGGTTTCTAACCTTGAAAGCCATATGCTCTAAGAAATGGGCAACTCCATTATTCTTCTCTGTTTCAGACCGAGAGCCAGCATCAATCCACAGACCAACGGTAGCTGTGGCAGCTCCCGAATCTTCACTTGCCACACGCAAACCATTGTCCAAACGTGTCACCTGAGTGGCAGGAATATTTACGAGGGTCTTTTTCAGACTAGCAGTTGCTTTGTAACGCTATTAGTGGGATGAAAAAGAAAACTCATATACATACTCTGGAAACAAAATGTTACACATAACCTCAACAATTTCGAATGGAAAAAATTGTTAAGCATATTTTACTGAAAAAGTTTTGCAAAATATTTTGCATCCTTTTCCTTGTCGTTTAGTAGGTGGTACTATAGGAAATCAATTCTATTGATATATGTAATACTTTTGCATTACTTTTTCACATTACGTAATGTAAAGCTGAGAGGATTGGTTTATTTACAACTACACATTATCGGCAAATTATACACTTACTTTGAGCAGCTCAGCTCCTTTGTTGAGCTGACGCAAATTTTGAGAAACGGAGAGCACACGCAACGCCATCGTTTCAAATTGTTTTTAGTAAAATTCGTTTGAAATTTATTTAACAATTTGTCCCCGATGTCTTTTTCATGAACAAGACAAGTAATTCGACTTGAAGTTTGCTGCCCTTGCTACGAATGTCAAAAGCTAGTTGTCAGAATATGGTGTGTTCAACACTTCTTTGTACTGAAATAGGGTCACCGCATTGATTAAAGAAAGCTGTTCGGTAGTAAAATTTGCATTGGTGAGTTATCGGTAAAATTATAAAACAGCTGATTCGACCAACAAAGTAATGGGTAATGGATGCTCTTATCCGTAACGTACCAAAAGACGTGTTTTGACCTCACAGTGTAATTTGTGATTACAACAACCACATGAAAATGACAAAAAAATTCTGAACTTTGATTGCAAATATCTCGCAAACTACTGAAAATATTGGTTTTCCGGATTCGGATTCTTGTTACAGAGGCCAAAACGCGTCTTTTGATACCTCTCTCGATATTTTTGGAGGTGTATTATCAGTTACGTACGGTCGTAAAGAATTACTCATTTTGGTTTTTCTCTTAGGTTAAGGATACGACTATAGCGATACGGCTACCGCACCAATGCATCCAGCTTGAAGAATCCTTTTTGGATTATTGATTGATCAGTGCAGGAGGGATTGTCTTTATATGAAATTTAGGGCCATTTTAATTTGACAGATAAGCATACAAAATACGTCAATTAAACTCCGGTTAGCGGCTACCGGCCTTTATGAAAGCGGTTCTTAGAGTAGTACAGCGTTAAACAGACTTACCACCAAGTTCCATCTGATAACAACAACAACAACATACTGACAATTGCAAATCGACAAATGTTGCGAGTATAATCCTTGAGCAATAAGTGTAATTTTTATTTAGTTAAATAAATCATATCATAAAGTTGCTGTTAGTTATTGATCAAAGCTCGAATACTGGAAGTCAAAAATTCTTTATAAACTTTTCCCATAACTACAGTGGGAAGAGGCGTTGGTGCGTGTACAAGACATGGCTGGAAATTTCTGGCAGAGTTCTCACTCTCAGCAATGGATATTGGATCGTCAAGATCTAATAAGGGAAAGGCAATATGATCTGCAAGTACTTAGCGAGGATGAGTATCAGAAGATATTTATATTCTTTGCAAATGTAATACAAGTGCTTGGCGAGCAGTTGAAATTGCGCCAGCAGGTGATTGCCACAGCTACAGTGTATTTTAAGCGTTTCTATGCACGCAACTCGTTAAAAAATATAGATCCACTGCTATTGGCACCTACTTGCATATTACTTGCTTCTAAAGTAGAAGAATTCGGTGTTATATCTAATTCACGCCTAATCACCATTTGCCAATCGGTAATCAAATCCAAATTTAGCTATGCCTATACGCAGGAGTTTCCATATCGTACCAATCATGTTTTGGAATGTGAATTTTATTTGCTAGAAAACTTAGATTGTTGTTTGATTGTTTATCAGCCATATCGGCCGCTGCTGCAGTTGGTGCAAGATATGGGACAAGAGGAGCAGTTGTTAACGCTGAGTTGGCGTATTGTAAATGATTCCTTGCGTACTGATGTTTGCTTACTCTATCCACCATATCAAGTAAGATTCTAAAAAATATGTTTCCCCTATAAATATCAATTTCAAATATTCAATTGCAGATAGCTATTGCATGCTTACAAATCGCTTGCGTTATACTACAAAAAGACTCAATGAAAACTTGGTTTGCCGAACTTAATGTCGATTTGGACAAAGTGCAGGAGATAGTGCGTGCAATTGTAAATCTATATGAACTATGGAAAGACTGGAAAGAGAAGGATGAAATACAAATGCTGTTAAGTAAAATTCCAAAGCCCAAGCCAGCACCTCAACGTTAAAACTAGCAAAACAGTTAACGTGCAGCATACAGGACTACATCCCGATCAAACTAAATCAAATTTCATTTTTTTATGGTTTCTTTTTTGCATTTCAATAAGCATATGTAGGTATTTGTACTCTTTTAAGTTAAAAATTTTTAAGTAGTATTTATATGCAGCTTTAATAAATACTATTAAATTTTATTATAGCTGTAGAAAATGTGAAGCAATATAGATTAAAATTCCACCCGTAGTAGCAAGTATCCCACAAAACTATTGGGAGTTAATTTCACAAAAGGCTAGATAATTAATATTCTAACTCATTCACATAGTTTCGTATCCAAACAATCTCCATCCATAGTAATGCTGAATATGTATATCAAACTTTTATATCGACTATTTAAAGATATTTAGTTTTTCCACTTGAGAACTTGGTATTTAATATTTTTGCTTTATCAACGATTTGCTTAGTCTGATTCGAATCAATTTTATTTAACTTCAAATCAACATCACGACTAAAGGGTCGACGTTCAGGTTTTGCGCCCGAAGCAGCTAATTCTTTTTCCTACAAGATATATATGGAAATCATTTCTGTGTCCATATTAAAAACAATATTAATGTTACCCTCTTCTTTTGTTCTTTTCGCAATTTTTTCTGATGCATTTCTACCAACGATTCATCACGTTTATGCCCTTTTTTGTGTTTCTTTGCTAAACGTGCCTGCTCCTCATCACGTTTCTGCTCATAATCAGCCTCAGCTTTTTGTTGTAATGATTCAACCGTTGACTTCGATGTACTAGGCACAGGATTATTTGCATCTTGTGGTGTTTTTGTCCAAGAGGAACTACAAGCGATTATATATTTTTAGAAAAATTATAATAACAAAAGAAAGAATATATAATAGTAGCAACTCCGAACTTACCGATCACTAAAGTCCGGTCTCTCTTTGCCCTGATGAAATGTGCGTTTCATGTTCGCGATCGCCGCTAGTCCACTTTTCAACCCAACCGCAGGCAATTCGAACATCCACTCTTCACGTACCTTAGCATCACTTCCATGGCCTGCTGCACCTTCTATGGCTGCCAGTTTTAGCTCCAATGCACGCTGTTCCAATTCAATTTGTGTTGCACTCATTTGTGCTACCCCCTCAACATTTGTGGGTATTGGCATGGGGCCGTAAGAAAAATCGTCCAAGTCATCGGGGCTTGTTTCCAATACATTTTCTACTTCCTTTATGTGATCGTGCGATACATTCACTTGCTTAATCCCTTCCTCAGATGAATAGAAAACCCCTTGTGGTGGCAACGTGGGTCCTATTAAAGTTTGCTCATTTTTTGCGTTACCTTTAAGCAAATGTGGCGGTAGTGCTGGACCAAAAGTATCTTCCACACTATTTTCAATCGCCGCATTTGAAGAAAGATTTGTCGGAGGTATAGGGTGTTTTTCTATGCGTTCACGTTCCCTATGCTTGTGGCGCTTCTCTTTCTTTTCCTTGTGCTTACCCTTCCTTTTCTCAGACTTGCGTTTTAGTTTCTTGTGCGATTTCTTATGTTTCTTTTTCTCAGGTGATGTCGATGATGATGAATCTGTACCGTCTGACATTTTTCGTTATATCTACCAAAGGATGAAAGAGAGAAATTAGAATTCATTAGTGTTGATCTTGCTGCCATACCTTTAATCATCTTTAAACTACACTTTCCCACGTTGTTATTATAATCCCAAAGACATTGAGTTCGTCTCATCTCCGAAAGCTAATTCATTCATTCATTTATTGAATGCAGTATAATAAGCGTGTTTCCTCGAATACTATACCGACTGTTACAACAAAAGATTTCATTACTGTGTAAAGTTATAATTGATCTATACACTTTATTGCACTAATTTAAAACAAAATGTATACTACAAATAGTTAACAGAACTTAAACGACTAAATATTGGCTTGGCATAACTTTTCTCTGGAAAATGAGTAAAACTTACGACCCCACATACAGCCCATGTGAATGTCCTATTTGTTGATATTGCTTTAACTAAGACTATTTACATTAATTTCATCTGATAATAATACAAAACAAATAAAACGAAAGCTTTACTTAAAGTGTTAATGCCAAACCAAGTCAGAGCATACAATACAAAGACACAATAATAGTTGCGTGCACTTAAATAACTTTGTTCCAACAGCTAGATGATCAGTAGTTCCCCTAATAGCATTCCTGCCAACTTCCCTCAGTACTAAGAAAACGTCTTGAGAGCTTTGCTATAGCTGTAAACCAGAGACTTGAAAAGCCCAGCACTAGGGATGTTTTTCAGTGACTGCGAAATACTGCTACGCCAAACTATATCGTTTACTGACGTTTGTACTAGCTCAGGTAGATTATGTGCATCTGCTAAATGTGGTATAATCTTCATATAATCACCCTTAAATGCTGAATTACGTACAAGACGTCTTTGCAATTCTTTTGGTGCATTACGAAGGTGAAATGTTTTAGCATTTGCCGATTTGTCCTGCTCAAATTGTACAATTTTGCGATCCGTGCCTATTTCTTTGGCATTGAAATCGGCCGCTACATACTCAGTCAAATTTTGCATTACTGGCGAATAAAGTTGGAGAAACTCCTTTTCTTGAGCCAATACAATATTGCGCACCTTTTGCTTGTTTTCGCCAAATATCATACGAAAATCACCTTTATAACTGAGGCTGCTTATAGTATGAAATAGTTCATAGGCAGTGAAACGTTCCGGCAGCATTAGTAATGCCACTTGAAATGCGCTTGTTAAATTTTTGGCTAAAGCTTCCTTCAACACTTCATCACCATTTGTGGGTACCATTTCGAGTGTTGGTTTTTGTAGGCGCCCAGCTATATACAAATAACTCCAATTTATCAAATCATCAAGGAAATGTTCACGCGATATGACACCATATTTTACGGTTACATGAATATCGTTCAATGGCACCAATGTATTGAAATAAACACGTGCACCCAAACGCTCTTGATAGTTCATAATGAAACGCGGTCCCAGCAAGCGTAGCAATGAATAGTGACTTTCTTGTCGACTCATATTCTCTGCATGCCAACCAAGTGGATCGCGTACACAAAATATCAAATCAATAACGTTGTTCTTTTGTTTAGCTACTGCTTCATAACCAATTTGCTGTTTCACACCGCTTCCATAGGCAAATGCATACGAAAGACCTCCGCGTGGGAAATGCGCTAAAATATCTTTGAAAATACCCATTTCAATGTGTTAAAAACATTTGCAATTACTTTTAATTTATGGTATATTACTGGTTATTCCACAACAGTCTTCATTAAATTACTCCTTCCGTGAATGTTGTGACAGAAGAAAAAGAACAAGAAGCTTGTCGTCTGCTTAAATATGACAGCTCATGAGAAAAGGTGTGTTCATCGACAGCATTTCTGTAAAGGTTTTCAAAAATAAAACACAACTAAAACCGCTTTCATAAAGGCAGTTTTTTGTACGGTTAGCTGTCAAATTAACCAACGGTTAAGCTTTACCGGTCTTTATGAAAGTGGCCCTTGTTTCTATTTACTCAATGCCTGATCATCGATGATGCTCAGATTATCTTCTGATAAAAGTTAAAAGGATGGACCTCTGATTAAGTTTTGCTCACGATATAAAATTACAGCTGAAAGTAAATTACTGATTTTGTGATAAATTATTTTGAAATTATATTATTTATGCGTTCACTATGCAAGTTTTGTAAATTTCTACCCAAAAACCTTCACTACGACGAACTTCATTATGACAACTTAAGTAGAGTTTTGGGTAACCGAATACGTCATTCTGACCGCATGCATGATTAGGTTATCGTGGGATAAAGTTTATCATAACAAAACATTGAGTAAATGGGACTTAATCTTTACTGAACCGATTTGCAGGAAACCAAAGCTTTAGGGATAAGCCAGTGGTCATCTGTGCAAGTATTTGAAGCAGATGTAGATCTGGGTTTACTCGTTGCCCAAACGTCACACGAACAGCTGACTTTGTCATACAAACAGCTGATTTTTTGTATATACATGGATATGTAAATGCATTTACACATTCCAAGCACCATCCAGACAACACCAACCCACCGATTATTATTACGAGGATATAATTGCTTAACTTTTAAAATGAGTTTCAATATTGTTTATGTCACAGTGGGTACTACGAAATTTCCGGAACTGGTCAGTGAAGTTGTTTCTCATCAATGTTTGCAAGCCCTCCAAAAGCGAGGATGTAAAAAACTTGTTATACAGTATGGGCAAGGTACAGCCGTAAGCAACGCCACAAAAATTCAACAAGATTATGGCATTAAGCTCGAACAACATAATTACAAACACGAGACTCCAAGGTATGATATAATAAATGCAAATCTAGTAATTGGGCATGCTGGAGCTGGAACATGTATGGATATATTGAAACATGGGCGGCCTGGCATCATTGTGATAAATGAAAAGTTATTGGACAATCATCAAAAGGAATTGGCACAACAGCTATGTGAAGACGGATATCTTTATAGTTGCAGCGTGAAGGAACTAGTTCCATTAATAGAAAAGGCTGAAATAAGTAACCTTAAACCTTATGAAAAATCCAACAATATGGCACAATTTGTTAATTATTTGAATGAAATGATGTGTCCGGATGATTGAGATCAAAGCTGCAGCGTGACCTTTTTTTAAATAACTAGGAGTATATGATTTAATAATGCAACCATGTTTATTTAGAGAAACCTCTTTTAATTATTTAATGGGATTAATGAATACACTTGTTTAAAATATTGATTAAATGTGATACGAACAATAGATATTACGAAAAAATTACAAAATGATAAAAAGCATTCCCATTTAGTCTTCTATGTATTCGAATGGCTCTGGGGGTTCGGGTTCCTTAGCATCGTCATTCTTCGGCCCGTAGGCAGCAACTGGCTCAACCAGTTCTTGATCAGTAGTTTTTCCGGTATGTTGTAACACAATTATACCGCCAATTGTAACATCTTTAAGTGGTATGTAAGCTTGTGCTTCTGCAACAGTTATAACTTTCAGTTGTTGCCGCACAACTCGAGCGGGATTCTGTAGAACTTCAAAGTTAGGTTCTGGTTCCTTTTTGTCTTTCTTCTCCTTATCTTTTTCCTTTTCTTTCTCTTTTTCATCCTTCTTTTTGTCACCAGCAGTTTTATCTTTCTCTTTGTCGTCTTCCTTCTTCTTTTCCTTTTCTTTATCGTCTTTCTTTTTCTTATCCTCCTTCTTTTCTTCTTTTTTATCTTCTTTCTTTTCTACTTTCTCATCGACATCCATTTTCTTGTCATCTTTATCCTTCTTTGCATCCTTGCTATCTTCATCAACATCCATTTTTGTATCTTCTTCTTTCTTATCAGCAATTTCGCGACGCTTTTGGCGAGCAGCTATTGATAATACAGCAGTTGCCACTTTCTCGCGCTCTTCTGATTTCTTTTCTTCGAGTGGTGCAGGGTAAGCATAAAGCGATGGTTTTGCATTCGATTTGAATTCCATTTTAGGCATTTTCAAATCCGAATTAAGACCAATAATGCAGGTCGGTGTAAACGCCAAAGAAAGCGAATGCGCCAATGGGAACCAATACCAGTATTGGGTGAATACTAACATTCCTACGACGGCTTGTAAATTTGTATGGCCAGTACGTGATTGCAATGAAAGCGTGGCATTACGGCCGCCTCCATCAATGATGCCTAGTAATTATAGTTGTTTTAGAAAAAATTAAGGAGGAACATATATCGACTTACCTTGAGCTAGAATAGCACCAAATTTAGCCATAACATCTTCATGCTTATTGCTAATAACTTCAGCATAAAGCTGACGGAAGAATGTGGTCTTAGGACAGGTCTGATCAGTATGTTGTATAAGAATCATGGCGGATGCGATTAGAGCTCCCTGGCGCACAAAGTTTACGGGATCAAACTTAACCATAGGTTCCAAAAGGCCAATCGCTTCGCGCAAGCCCGTTCCAGCACAGGCAATGCCCAATGCCATAGCAGCGCCGTAACGGACATGTGGATTATAAGACTCAGCGAGCAAACTTACAACGGAAGGACATTGTTCAGGAGTACGGAAGAGAATGAAACCAATTGCAGTAACAGCAGCTCTGCGCACATCGTCATTTACGTCCGATACAGCAACATGCAATAGACGACGTATAGCTTTATTGCTGCCTGTGCCATTGTAAGCCATGGCGATTGTATACATTCCCGAGCGACGCAGTACCGGATCTTTATCAGTTGACAAACTGGTAACCAAAGGGTCAGCCTCTTCCAGTCGTGCAAACATTGTCAATGAAATACCCACGGCCAAACCGCGCAAAATCTTTTCATGCTGTGTCTCCTGTGCGTACGATACCATATCCTCAATTGCCTGTGCATTCTTTGAACCCAGCATTACCATGCCCATAGCAACTCCAGCTGCTTCACCAGTAACTGCATCGTCTTGATACAAATTGAATTTTAACTGTTCATACAAATCTTGACGATGGGTTCCCATTGCGGCTAAACCTAAACCTAAGCAGCCACCATGGCGTACATTTTCATTTTGTGCATCTTTTAATTGTTGCAATAAATAGTCGATTATGTTAGCGCCATGATTTGCGTGTATCAGGCCCAATGCATATAGACCACCACCCTCAGAGTAACCGGAACTAGGACCAGTCTCTTTAGGCAAGTAGCTTTGCATGAGACCTAGTGAATCTTTTTCGTGACCACGGTGAATGACACCAAGAGATGCAGTGGCTGTTAACTTGGCCCAATTCGTAGCACGGGCAAGCCAATCTAAGTTGTCGCGTAAAAATTGATCAGATGTAGTGCCGGCATGCATGAATGCATTAGCAATTACTGTAGCGGTGTGACAAATAGATACACGTACAGCTTCTTTGGTGCCGCGCAGAATTTGTAAATCAGCATGGTTGCTTCGTATCAAAAACTGTAGCTGAAGATCAATGCTTACTTCTCCTGATAAAATTGAAATAAGCTTTTCGATATTTTTCTGATGAGCTTTCTCCGAATCATTCAAGGAATCGATGGTGCGTTCAATTTTTGCATCACCTGTTAAAAATATAAAATTTATAAATTTTAAACTCTTAACATGGACCAATAAATTTTTTCTTACCTTCTGCATCACCAGCTGAATCCTCTGAAGACTTGGGCTTTTCATCGTCAGTGGATTTCGTTGCATCATCGGTACCGGCGGTTGTTGTACCCTGGGGTTTGAAAGTAGATGGCAATGCTGTGGGTATGGGGGCAGTGTCCTTAAGGGCTTGAAGTACTTTGCCCAAAAATTCTTGTGTAGCTGACTCATATAAATCGAAAGCGATCTGATACGCCATCAGATTGTTAATCTCGACCGAGGAACGTGTTAATTTGTCAAGTACTTCAGCAACTGCAAGTGGGTCCTCCAAAAATATCAAACATTGACACATATTAACATAATCTGGAACTCCCAAATCACGGTACAAGCCCACTAGACAACGCAAAATTTCATTACGAAAGCCGCGATTTTGAATTAAAGACATAGTCACATTGTAAGCATAAGCCAACATGCCACCAACATCATCAGACTTCATAATCGATTGTTCGAATATATCCATACGCCGCGTTTCCAATGCAATGCCCAATGCCTGCCGGTACTGACCATCATCCAAACAACGTTGAATCATACGATTGACAATTGCTTCAAGGCGTGTATCAACTACTTTAGCATCCTTTGGATTCTCAATGAAACCAATACGTTGGGCTATATAAAAGTCGATGCATTTAGCAATTATGGTTTCAGTGTATTCGTTACGTGCATTAACGTCGAATAAGTCGCCCGCGCCTAGAGCGTACGTTAGTGCATCCTCAAATGATCCCAAATGATAAAATACCTTCGAGGCGACCATGCCAGCTAACTTGGTTTCAGGGAACGAGCGATCTTCATGTAGCATTTCAATTTTTTCGATAGATTCAGATATTTCTGGCCAAAACTCATCTACAATATTATCGAGTTTCTTGAGGGCGAAAACCTTCAAGTCGGACATTGGTTCATCCAACAAAGAGATGATACCAGCAGCGGACGTTAGCGTCATTTTGCCGATTTTTTCTGATGTGGATAGATTAAAAAATGAGGTTAGGTTGGTGGTAGACACAAACTTATTAATACAAATTTCTTAATTATATCTTATAGAGAAAGGGAGTAACATCAAATTTACTTTAACCAGCATAATTTTTAATCATTTTTATAACATTCCTTTTTATATTTAATAGCAACAAACATATAAATGAAAACAGTTATAGCAATCCTGGGCCCAACACATAATAATTATTTACTTGCCTTTGCTAACTGGATAATATATTATTTCCTTATCGGTTATTTAATAATTTTAAGTTGACTCAGTGTTTTTTCACACAGTTCTACCACTTTTTGTACAAAAATGTTTAACTTCAGCCAAGAAAATAATGCAGTTTTCCAAAATTGCAAATCACGTCTGTCAAATTGTATAGAATAAACGTCAATTTTCCCTACTATTATGGGTGTGTTCAGTGATAATCATTTGGCGTTGCCATATTACTATGGATGAGAAGTTTCTTGTTTTCCCACTTTCGGGTTCGAAACGTTGAAAAGTTAACTAGAAGCGCTCGAAAACTGTGCTAATAAATAACTACAGCGGGGCCTCGGTTGCTATCGTTTGTCCTTATTAGGTATTAACTTATAATATAAATATGAGTTGAACCCCTCATTTGACGTTAACGGTGAGTTAAAACGATAACTTCGCCGTTCTGCAAGTGTTGTCAACAAAGTAAACAAAATAAACTCTCACAGCGTTGTTGTTGCATTTACATGCAAAATTTTATACAGGTCTGGTTTTGGGTTTAACTGGAACACGACAAATGTAGCAACTCAAAAATTTCGTAACGCTTTACCGAAATGTGGCAACATTGTTCCGCTAAAATATTGTTCAGGAAACGGAAATAAAATGACAGCCAGTACCGTAATAATTCCGCCTGCAGGAAAGTGGTTCAAATAGTTCTTTTGCAAAAAAAATCAAACCGAAAAAAATGACAATAATAATTACGAAAACTTAACCCAATTTCAACATAACATGTCAAGGTATGTGTATATACACGTAAGTGTGTTTGTAGTCAGATTGGAAAACGACCTTTTGGTATGTTGTTATACTTGTACGAAAGTCGCCGCATCAAAATCAAGTTCAATGCACTGATTGCAATTAAATGTTTGATTTTTTTTTTGTACAACAAAAGCTTCGCCATCATTATTTGTATCATTTTATTAAACATTTTTTATCCATAAGCTGAGTGCAAAGTATTTTGGTACGGTGTTACCGGTGCCAAAAACCGGCTTTATGAACATACATTCTCAGCGGAGACCACTTGCACCACTTTTTCCATGTATGTAACTCAATTTAATCATTTAACTGTGCTTATTTCGCATGTTAAATCTTGCTTTTATATAAATATGCAGATGTATGTATGTGTGTTCCCGTTTGGTAGGCGCCCGATATGGTGCACACGAGTTGCGGCATGCGGCAGCACCATTAGCTACCTATCTACATAATTGGCTGATGGCTAGTCAGTTTAGCAGACAAACTTATTCACCGCAGCATGCCATGGCGCTTAAGTAAATATGTACAACATTTTTAGTAACTTACTTGATATTTACCACTTGTTTGCAGCTCACTTTATAGCGATTTATAAGACGTTTTTAATTGCGTTGAAATCTCTTGATTGCGTCCATTGTCAAGGTAAGCTGAGACCGTTCATTGTCAACTCTCGTCAATTTGCAGCAACTTCAATGTTACCTATTGCGTTCGGTGCATGTTCGTATAGAGTTGGTCAACTAAGTACATATGTATGTATGTATGTACATATGTAGTTGCTAGGAATTACATATATTAAATAAATATATGTATATGCTGGTCACTGCGTTTGAATTTGCTGCCACTCTTCATTTCTATAATGGAAATATTAATGTTATTTACTTTTGTTATAGCAACTGATAATGGACATTTATTCAAAGTACATACATGCTCAACTGGATACTGTGTTCATATCAATTTTACAACAATGATTTCCTGATCACGATTTTCACTTTTTGGTTCAATTTGTAAGTGAATTTTCCCAGAAAACAAACTGAATGCATTAGCGCTTTAGTTTTATAACTTCCAGGCAGATAAGAGGAAGCATAGATCCATTTCTGATTCTTCGAAAGCTGGCGGTCTAGGCACTTGTAAGAAGACTTCCTCATCATCAGCTTTTTAGAAATAATCACTGTACATCAAGGAGTAAAACAGGAGTCGGAATGCTTTTTCTCACATTTCGACCTAATCATAAATGGCTCTAAGACATCTCGATTTCATTTCATATGCATGTGTGTAAATGCACAACAGAAACAACCATATAAGCATTTAACATTCTTGTGGTTTTTAAATCTTATTGAAAAACGTTATTGTTTGCAAAGGTTCATAGTAACCCAAACTCACAGCTATTTCGTCGACGCGCCGATCTGGTTTTCGAATTTTATATGCCTTGCACGATTTTCACTGCTCATACTTATCAATATTATGAGTACAAGTGCAAGCAGAGCTCGGCCGGTGCAACTGTCAGTGGGTCATGGAAGACCAGTTTTCGACTACATAGTACTTGTATGTTTGTAAGTATTACAATAAGAACATGCTAATAGAGAAATGAATACGTATGCATATGAAGAACATGTAAATACTAAAGCATACATATTTAAGAGCGCTTTTTCTATACCCAGTTGCTACAAGGGTAGCATATATATTTTCAGTCCTAGCGTTATTTTCTATTAAATACTTTTCCTGCTTGATAGCTTTTAGACTACGGAGAATAGATGCAGCAAATAGGATAAAGTTCGAGAGGTGTAGTAGAAAAGTTGGTATATTAAAGAGGGTCAAAACGCCGCTTTGATATTGTGTAATGTTGATGTTGATGTTTGTCTACCGCGAAAAGTTTATGGGGGGGTAATGGGGGATCTTCGAAATTTCATAATCCTCTATCCGCTACTGGGGGAATGGACAATGCGTTCATGCTCTCTGTTAAGGCAGGCAAGTTTCACTATATACACTTGGAGGGCTTGCCAAACTCTGCCAAAAGGCAACCGGGACATTCGGTATGGTGGGATCATAGGAACTCAGAAATATGATTCACTTATAATTGAAAGCTTGTTAACTTTGCAAAGAAACGAATTAATGATGTGCAAACTTCAAAGGGAGGATAGTAATATTCAAAAAACTAGTAAATTACCTACTCACTTAACTTTTGTTTTCTTCCACGGATGTGTAAAAAAAATGCAAGACACAATGGGAAAGTGCTAATGTGTGACTTGCATAATAATTACGTTACTGCTACTTACATATATCACCTATGTATATGCGAACATTGCTGATTTCTGTTTGTCAACATACACATACATACATACAAAAGTAAAAAAATAAACAAATATACATACATACATATATATTTATATTCACAAACTCTGCAAGTTAAGTTAGGTAGCTAAAGCTCATAAAAAGTATCTATGGACACTTAACGCCAGCGATCGTGTAGGGCAACACAATGCTCTTTATGCCCCATTCATCCATCAATTCATTCATTCAATCCTAACATTCTATATTTGTATGTTTATTTCCACAGCTTTTTGTGTAAAAATCTAAACACTTTGAAATTAAGTACTTCCGCTTTAGTAAATGAAACTGAGCTGAAATGGGCATGGTAGGGATTAATTCTTGTGATTTGTTGTTATTCCTGGTGATGTAGGAAAGCATGTATTTACATATGAATATATGTATCTATGTTTGTGTACAATATGTGTACCTGGTTGAAAAAAGAGGAGAAACCCGCACACAAAGTGCTAAACGGCCATTCTTCGACAATCGTTTGTTTTTCATTTCTATTTCCGTTCTTTTATTGCGGAAGAAAAAGATATGATTGTGAATTTTGTATATACATTTAATAGAGAAGCGGGAGCATTTAAATAAAAATGTAACCATGTAACCAAAGGGGTAAAATTTAGAGCTCAACATTATTAAGGTAATCCAAAATAGTACAAAAAAATGAAAGTATCCGCAAGTTTCTTGGCACAATCGGCAATTTCTGCTACCTTGCACTAAAAGTTTCAATTAAATAAATAAATGTTAAGAGGTTATTCAAACGCTTGAAAATTTTTTCCATGGGACATAAAATTCAAAAAAAAAATCAGCTGATCAGCTCTGTTTTATGCAATTATTTGTTGTTCTGAACCTATTTGTGAAAATAAGTGATTAGTAATGCATTTTGCTGAATATCCAAAATATCTTTTTATTTATGATATAAGATTTGAAGAATTTTTTTAACAAGACGTTTAGATTTTAAAAAGTTAACAAACACCCTTTCACATGATATCTCCACTAAAAAAATATATCGAAATTTTTTGGAGACACCCTAATGTGCATACGTATCTATACTTTAAAGTTATATAAATCATTCTTTACATTACACATTTATATTATACATCAATTACTTATGCATTATAGTTGTAATTTGAGATTGTTGAATTGTATGCCTCCCAATAAACGCAACAACGTGACAAACGCTGATGCCATTTAATTCAATAATAAAAAGTATAGAAATATGAATGTAAAAATGTGTGTAGATATGTATGTATGTGTGTCTATAAATAAAATAAGTATTTGCAGTGTATCTGCTAACTAAACTTGTAAATAAAAACGAAATGTACGCGTGTACCTGCTTACAGTAATGTTGACATAAGAGAGTTGTGCCGAGGGACCAATTTCTGTTTGATTTAAAAATTTGAAAGCCTCCTTTGATTGACTATCCACAAGGCATTTTTATACTATACAACTAGAGCTAAGCTTATTTGAACGATATATCAATCTAAAGGAAAAAAAAAGTAAGTGAGTGCGCCCATCGCTGATTGACATGCCCATAGTGCCCTGCCAAAAATTGTAAAGATCTTAGATGAAATACCTCCGATTGCGCTGACATGCAAATTCATTAAGCCGTCTAAAAATGTGAATTAACTACAACAAAAAACAGGTTATTTCGGATTGGTTTGAAGACAATTTTTTGAGAATAATTTTCCAGAAACTGTTCCAGAATGAAATTTTATTCAAACTTAAATTTTTTTAGAATAATCATTAAAATTTCATTTATCACTGACATTTTTCTAAATAATGAATATAATTTCAGATAAGTTCGTATTAAATAACAAAACAAATTAAAATCCAATTATTTGTTATATATTTTAGGTACAGATAGCTTCTCAAGCAACTGATGTACCTTATTCAAGCGGAATTCTTGGAAAATGGCGAATACACTAGTCCCGAATAAAAATAAATTGGTATCTCTAGCACTTACTATATCCCTCAAAACTTATCTCTTCAAAGTGTGGCGCTCAGAAAACAGGTAAAAACCTATACGTAATATGAGTACTTTTAAAAAGCCATACACCTACATACAAATGTTTAAATGAAATTGTAATTAGGGTGGTTCATAGATAGTACATTAGACATATTCATTATAGACGATTTAATATTTGTTCAGATAAATGCCCCAGAGACTCTTCAGTTCTTTATTTTCGAAATTTTATTTGAAACACTTTATACTAGACAGCATTAGGTGGCAGTCTCTCAACGTACCCTAATGATGTTGATGTGTATGCTTGGATTAAGAATCGTATTAGTATAGGTATTACAAAGTTCTCACGAGTTCCTACACCAGCGTAAATTATTTCTAAGCGTTTGGCACGTTGCATTGCGAGCCGGCTGATTGGCCCTGATTGCATTACGGCACGTTTTATTGTTGAAGAAAAATGAAACTTGTTTTCAGTCGAGTTGTAATTGAAATGCTGAAAAACAAACCAAATACAACATACAACTAAACGCGGAAAGTCTTACTAACTACTTTGTTGTTTCTAGGTATGGACTGACAACGCACATTTCAACTTAGTCATGATTGCATTGTTGTGGCTTGTTTTCCTTTCTTGCAGAAAAGCGATCTTTATGCGCGGAAAATCTTTGATTTTTCACAAGAAAAAAATAGACAAATATGTAGATGTGATAATGACTCTTAGATGTTGCCATTGGTGGTATCATTGTTGTTGTGGTTGTAATTATTTATAGGTTTTATTGCAATTACATTGTAATTGAAAATTCTATGAGCGCAACAAACAGTGACCGGCCTAGAGCGCATGCACGACGTTAGCGATTATGCGGAAATTTCCTATGTACTAAATGAGATGATACAAAGTAGCAGGTCTATATGAGTAGACATTAGAGTGTTTCAAAAAAAGAACCGAAAGTTGGGCTAGCACTTAAGCCTATCGAAGTATTATGCGGCAGAGTGACATTCGATTTTTGGATGTATACTTCTCGTAAACGTGTTGCCAGATCTAGAAAATTTCTTTAATTAACACTATCGGTTATATTTTGATAATTTTATTGTCATTATTTATTTATTAAATTTCCTAAATTTTGAGATTTTAAGATATGTTCAAACAATTTTTTTAATTCCTGAAAGTGCAGTAGTTCCAAAATATTAAAAAAAATATTTACAAAAACTGTAAAAAATTAAATTTGAACTTTGTTTTATGATAAAAGGAAATCTAACACCAAAATCCTCTAAATTCGATGTGATCTATTCCACCTCTCTGCCAGATATGAATAGACCCATATAGTATTTCTCTTTTTTTGGTTTTTACTCTTTTTACCTCTATCCCTCTTATTATCACTATCACTTCTGCACCCCCAACCATTGCCTGTTAATGTTAAGCGCCCTTATAACAAATCAGATATTTTAAGCATCCCTGATATGTATACGTATTATGTATGACACCATAAAAGCTGACAACATCTTTTTTACTTGTTTTTTCAGGTCCAATTTTATCTCTCTCTCTGTCATAGTAATCTGCACTATTAGCGTTTACCTAAATCATTGTTTAGAACTTAAATGCTTATAGTTAATCCCAAAAACTCGTAATTTCAAGATTGCTGAGATGGTTTACTGCAAGATTACACTCCATGTTATGTATGTACATATATGTAATTAATATCATTTATACAAACGTTATTTGAGTTGATGAAAAAAAGCATTTCAAATTTCAAAATTTAGCGAAAATTCGTGCTTGAGCCAATTATTTGCAAAAAAATGGAATTTTTCAAAATAAAATTGAAAGGGACACTGAGGGAAGAAATTAACATATTTAGTTTGAGCTCAACCGACACCTAATAAAACATTTGCTATACATAGCTCTCAAATATTTTTACTTAAATAAATTTCATGGTGCGATGTTGGTTAGCTTCAAATATTTGTGCTGGGGGTCCATATACATATGTTCGCCCGAAGAGGATAAATGCTTTACAACTTGTACCACCTAACTTTAGTAGACAAATCGAAGACAGCGAGCTAGACCCGACGAGTACGGAATTCATTCCGGCAAATCGTTGTCCATTTCCCCAGCACTTTTTTACTTTGGAGGGTGTGCCTATTCGTGTCATTCCTTACTTAACATTGTCATCAAGTTCTTCTAACGGCACCCCAAGTAACCATACGGCTTCAAAAGGGTTGGACCTGAGGTGTTAGAAGAATCGGCTCACCTCAACCAATTTTTTGACTACTTAAAGTAGTATTGATATTTCGGTTACAAAATTTCTTCACTTTGGGGACAACAAGATCCCCTCACGAAATGACCTAATTTCACGTTTTCATCAATTAAAAAATAAAAATTCTTGTAATCAAATTTATAATTATATTCAAGCGCATAATTAATAGTTTTAGCTCAATTTAATGCATATTACCTATAGTAGTTAATCAACTCATAAATTTGCAAAATCATAAATCTCTAATAAACCTTTCAAAATTGTTTGCTTCTTTCAAAAAACCAAACTCAATTAATTTTGTACGAAATAAACCGAAAATAATTGATTTTCTTTACCATAAAATTGCCATGTAATAAGTTGCATTCGTATTTTGGCTTTGCTAATTATTTCGTAAGTAATTTACAGTTAAATAATGAAGAATTTTAACCGCTCCCAGCAGGCGCATACGTCACAGTGCAACATACAAAAAGGCGTCCTAAAGCCCAAAAACACAATTTGTTGTAACTGCAAGGGTGTGGTGTGCCATGATGCTTCCTCTTAGTTTGTGTAGCGCAATTTGTTGGTGGTGGGATGCCTTCGGTGAATTGCCAGCGGCAGAGTATTTAGGTTTAGTGTGTGGCTTCTTTTCTTCTTTACACTGCCAACGTCACAACCATTCACAAAAGCACAATCAGCGACAGTTTCACGGTGGATGCACATTTCGAACATTTCGAAGACGTCAGCGCCTAGCCCTACTTACGATTAAATGCGATGTGTATATTTGTTGGTGTAAACATATGTACTAAGTGTTATGTGCATTGTACATTTGTTGTAAAAGTGGCAATCAAAATTGGTTAACATGATTAAAACAAATCAGCCAACAGTGTAACTACAACAAATTGCATTCAATTTTGTTGTAGATTTTGTTGGCACAAAAATGTCATTGTAGTGATATTGCTTGTGGGTGTTCCGTTGTTGGTGATGATGCGCCGACCGACCTAGACCCACTTGTGGTATTCGCACGTATTTATGTACATACACTGGTGGCAAAGAAATGATGACTGCAACTAGTAAAATCATCATATAATTTCTGTAAGGTCTTTTTGTGTTTGCTCCTAATTTTCTGCTCTCATTTCTAACCGATATTAATAAGTAAGGTATCGTTTTAAAGGTGTGGGTTACCTTTACATGCGAAACTATATATTAATTACAGCAGTGCTTTTGTTTAAGCGTATTTTATAAAAATTAATTTGTTTAAATAAACCATTGTGAATGCACAAAAAATTCAATTTGTACTGCAACGCCATTGTGAATCAGAGACTTTATCTACTGGGTTGTAGATGTCGCTGATGGTAGTGGTGAACATAGGATTTAATAAGTTATACTGATTTAAAGTGGTCGATTTCCGACCACGGGATATACTAGTATTATTTATCTCTATCTTATCTAATCATCATACATATGTACATACATTTATTTCAACCTTTTACTGATGCCAATTAGATCAATTAGGAAATCCAAAGTTGTCCTCCAAAATGAGTACCATCCGACTCGAAGAGTTCTCTCAATTGCTTTGCTGTTAAACTGAAATAAAAAATCTTCACACAACATAATATTTTCGCCACCACTGTATGTGTATTAAGCACAATTATGTTTGGGTTGCTTGTATGAATGTTCATTGTGAGTAGTTGTTGTCTTCACATTTGTATGTAGGGCGTTTATTTAAAAGAGCTAAAATTTTGTTTAGATTGAAGTGTTAAGCGCAACAAGCGTTGAGTTGTTGTGGTACTGCCAACATGCCAACGCGTTTATTAGACAAAGACCATTTGAATGCAGGAAATTACCACACTTGTTGCAACTTGCAATTGCTGCGACTGCAATGGAACAATGCAAAAGCGATGAGTAATTGGTAAAAAAGTGCTCTTGTTGTTGTTGTTATTTTTTGTTCGGTATTGTTATAACAACGCTGCAGCTTTGCGGCTTCAGTTGAAGGTCGTTTGTGTGCATTTTTGAGGTGCTAAAGTCGAAATTGGAATCAAGCGGTTTTTCCTCGTTTCCCCCGTCGATAGATTAACAAAAATGATATAAATAAAAGTAAGTGAATTAGGTATGGAAATTTTAGCGATTTTAAAAATATAGAGATGTGTATTTTTCAATGATTTTTGAAGTTAACTTCTTAGGCTATGGTTTAAAGTTTTGATGTAACGTAATTTCGGCATCTTTTTTAGAGCTTATCTTTTTTAGAGCTTATTTTCAAAGGAAATTTCAGAAATTATTCAAAAACATTTCCGAACTTTTCTGTAATAATTTCGTGCATTTTCGGAATTTTTGTTGAATTTTTTTTTGGGACCATTTTCGGGACTGGTTAAAAAAAAATTTCGGGACCATTTTTTGACTTGTTTTAACATTTTCGGGAACATTTCAGGATTATTACACCATATTTTCGCTTTTTCGGGAACATTACAAAATGGTAGCAACGTAATTTCGGAATCCCTTGTAGAGCTCATTTTTAAAGGAAATTTTAGGAGTTTTTCAGGATTATTTCGGAACCTTTTTGTAATAATTTATGTCATTTCTTTAAAAAATGTTTCGGGACCAGTATTATTTCGGTACCATATTTTCGCCATTTTCGGGATAATTATGATCAAGGAAAGTAAAAGTTATTTTCGATCACGTGTAGCGAATTTCTTTGTAGATAATTTGAATTGCCAGGTTGTCCATAATAGAACCATAGAACGATTCGAATAACTAGCCTCAAAAATTTAAAACATATGGAGAATTTGTGTTAATCATGAGAAATAGGCATTTTCTTAGGTTAAAATCACAGCTTTTCGTCCATTTGAAGAAAAAACAATTCAAAAGTTTTTTTTTTCTAATGTAAACTTTTTCAAATCCCGAAAAAATCTGTATTGTAGTCATCCCTAATGGCAACACATGCACTTAATTACTACTGTTATGGTACAATAGACCAGTTTTATGGATAAACTGAGGTGCAACATTACTGCCAATAATTCGGTGTAAACAAAACCAAGCCATGTGTGGGTAATAAACAGCAAACAAAAATTTAATGAGCTCGTTTTGTAAATAAATCAATCAATTTGATGCTTAAGTTTGTTCGTGCATTTTAAACATAAACGATAATAGGTAGTTCCGGTTGATTTTTATTGTGGTATCAACGTAAAAGGATATTTAAGTGTTCAAACTTAATTTCCTGAAAATACAGTAGTGTTTGAAAAAAAAAAACAAATAAAAACGAGTGCAAAAGTAGGTTTTATCACAATTATATATTTAAAAAAAAAATTTGTTCATTCAAAAATTTAATTTTTTTTTTAATTTAAAATACTAAAAATACTCTAAATTTTTTTCATTATTAACATTTCCATTTTTTTTTTCAATGAAAAATGGTTATTGTTTAAAAATAATCATAAGAAAATATATTTTTGTAAGTGTCCCTTTACTGAACTTGCTTTCGACTCATTCGGAATTTGGTTTCGAAATAGAGAGTACAAAATTGTCTACAAGCAAAAGCAAATCAAATTCGAAGGGAACAATATAAAACTCGAACCAAGAATGCGTTCTACTTTGAAATTTCTTTCAGAGTACAAATCACTCGCAAACGAATAAGTTTTCATTCGAATAGAACTACAGAGTAAGGGCACAGGATAGCAGAGAAAATACCGACAGCTACAGAATTTAGCCGAGAATCACTCTGGCCAAGCAAAGTCCTCTCGCCAAAAAAAGGCACAGCGACTTGTGCTGAAGTATAGCTCAAACTTATGGACTGTATTGGAAGAAGACAGAATTCGAGTTGAGCTAGAATCTGTTTTTTACTGAAAATGTTGTTGAAAATATGTTTTAATACAAATCAAGAATTGACATGTATTTTAGTTGTTTTTATTGTAGCAGTGTATTTTACTCATTAGCGCTATTTGCTTTTGTCTTTAAGATGCATAGAAATGTATGACTTTGGAAAGTAGGCAAAGTACAAATTAAGCACAAACAAATAGAAACTGCAAAAGCTCAAAGACTAACACAAATAGGCAAGTCCAAAATATGTATGATTAAGTTCATATTTATATGTATTTTGGTTGTTTTGTATTTATATTCATATGTTTGTAAATCTAAATGAACAGCAATTCATCACTGGGGCATGCAGGTGGAATGCATCATCGGTGTAAGTGACACAGAGACCGGGCAAAGAAATTTGTCCAATCCGATTAACGATGTTGCATACCAATAGTTTTAGCATATATACATATGTACATATGTGAATAACCATTTTTGCGTGTCAAATTTTTGAAGATTTCAATTAAAAAGGAATAACCGATATTATACACACATTTTGGCTACATCTCATACTTTCATTCTCATCAGCTGCAAAAAAAGCTGCATATCGAAACACTCACTGCTGATTTGTTTTGCAAAGGTGAAATTCATTTTTTTTAATCAAATATACGTGACTGCTGAGAAGTGATAAACGGACTTAAGCACCCGAAGATAACAAATATCACTGAACAAATACTTCTGCAATCATAAATTAACAGATTAATTATTCTCAAAGTTATCTTTTTGTTATCAACATATGAACCAACAAAACATGAATGTTATTTAGAATATTTTATTAGACTCTGCAAGTTTAATACCACCTGAAGATATCAAATTATACATGTCTATGATAACTGAGAAATCTAATAACAGTTAGCTTATTACGTTTGGAGAGCTGTCATACCTTGTTAGCGATAACTGATGCTTGGAAGTAGCAGGTGAGGTCAGAACGTACTCTATTACCGAAAAGGGGAAGGAAACAAAAGTATCCTTTCATGAATGCACATACATTTTTTAAGTACTTCTTCCTTAGTTACAATTGGTACAAACTCTGAAAAACTGTTTATTTGAAGTTTCATAGCCCAAACAAATTTATCGGAACTATCGATTATATGGGAGTTATATTTCATGTTAGTCCGATCTCATTGATTTTCACCACATACATTAAATATGTGATATGTACCAAAATTTTTCGGTCCTATCTCTTTAACTACAAAAACCCTGTTTACAATGGAACGATCGATATATTTTGCATGTATTTTGTTTTTGTAGTTCATTAGTTTAATGTCAAAATCGCGCTGAGAAATGAGTGTACTACTAAAGTTCGAGAAAGTGTAGAAATCACCTGAAATTATACCAAAAAGTAAGTTATTAAAAAAAAAAACAGAAAGCTACACTCTTCGAAATTTATCAGTTTGACGAAACTTTGAGAAATTGTTTTTGGAACTATTTTAAATGACACGTACTTATAGGCGCCTGCTCTAAAGCTTATAAGTTATATTCCTAAGCTTGCATCGATTAGTTCAAAGCCAATCTCCACTTACAATCAAAATTAAGGTGTTACTTTTCTAGTTTTCCTAAAAATTTGGATCTTCGCAAAATACACTCTCCCACGCGCGTCAGTTAACGATCTTTTTTATGAAAGTGTAAAATATTTGTCTGCATTGCTTTAATATTAACTTTATAAGCTCAGCAAATGCTTTTATGGTGTTTTGTTGTCTATCCGGCATTTAATGTCTACAAAAATAAGCGATTGCGCTAACTTGCCTTACTACCGGCATGTGAGCGTTGCAACACTTTGATATTCAAACACATATTCATACATACATATGCAGCACACATATTTAAATACCACCAAAAGTGACTCATTAAGTTGTTAATACCTACTATGTTGACGGTTATTACCACCACTGACTCTTAAACTAATTTCCTCGCGGAAGGTATTTGTAAGATAATTGTTGTTGTATGTTTGTACATAAAAGGAGCCTCTTAAAATGGTACACACATGTAATATATTCACTCAAAAGAAAATAAATCTATATGTACATATATAAGACTCTTGTAGATATGTAATCACTTGAGCTCAAATACAAGTTTTTGTCTATATTTGTCTATGGCATGTTGCAAGTTCACGATTATAGATTAACCATGCACGTGCTTAACGGTGAATGTTGTTGTTGTACGCATTTTTATTTTAGATATAGCTACAAGTTTACTTAATCTTTAACGCTATAAGTTAGCTATCTGGTTAAAATACTCGAGTGTTAAAACTAGACAACAACAAATAATTATCAACTCGTTGTTTCTTCTCTTTGTTTTTTTTTCTTTTGAGGTTAAATTAATTAACAGTAAATAATTATAATTTTAACACGTTGTCACTGTTGACGTTTCCACATTTTTTAACATAAATGCTTATTTGTGTGATAAATAATATGTTATATAAGAAATAGTTGACATTGTGATTCATGTTAATGACAAAAAATGTTAAGACGCCATTTTTTAATTGAATCTTTTTTACTTACACCATTTTTAGCTGCATATAATAACTGTAATAAATAAATTTTTCGAGTTCAAAGCCGGTTTTTGTTACATAAATATTTTTATAATTTTATTTGAATATTTTATCAACCGATTTTGTTTCGTAAGCTCTTAGAACTAAACAAGCAGAATGTTCTTTCTGGACGCATCCTAGACTAATCGCATTTTTTGTAAGGTATAGTAACTACTATTTTGCATTTCGGTTCTTATGGAGCAACTGCCTTCATACTCATTTACATTTACACACCTCCAACGTGTTAGTTGACGCTTTGTACTTTTACTTTGCTTAGCAATTTGCATTCGTTTGCACTAGTTAATAGATACTTCAACTTTTTCTACTCTCGATGACAAGTTGCAGCGGTGAAAATATTTATTTACGTACATTAACTAGTACAACTGGTATTTAAATTAATGAAAGCATTAGTCTTCACAGATTAAAAAAAAAAATTTGATCTGCGGTCATTCCAGTGAAAAAGGCACCGCTTTCAAAAATATAAATTATATAGATTTTTTTTAAATCAAGAAAAAAGTAAACGTAATGATTCCTTAGAACTGAGATCTAAAATCTGCGCTTATCTAGAAAAATAATTTTTGGGAATCATCTCGTAACTCTGGGTTATTAAAATCGGGAAGCTTATGGAATTTTTAAACTGAGCGACATTGATGTAGTGGATAGGAGTACAGCAAAGCCCTAGCATATATGTATGTACACGCATGCATAGATAGTCGTCGTTAAAAAATATTTATAGTTTTGTCTGAAGTGAGATCATCCACTAAGAAGGGCGGTCTACTTTGGAATGCCCATTGGAGAAATTTTTAAGGTAGAGTTGTCAGTTTGGTCAGATCAACATACAACTTATTTTTCGTAAATGTGGCATTGACACTGATTTTTCAATTAATCCTTTGCTGACCATTACATACATACACATGTACATATGTACATACATACACATAGTATGCGTATTAAAGTTGTTGGTAGCTAAAAATAAATATTGACCGAAATACTTCTTATAAGTAACTAGTTTGCATCTCAAATGAAAGCCAATTGATAGCTTTTTAGTGAAATCAGTTTATAGATTTAATTTATTAATGAATACATGCATATGTACTTAGTTATGTACATATATTACAAGTATGTATGTATGTATATATTGCGAGTAAGATGTATGTATGTATGCAGACAAGCACCAATAATTGAATGGCTACAACGAGTTAAGAAAAAAAATAAACTAGACTGGGAAAACAAAATATTTTTTTCTGTTAAATTAAATTAAAATAATTTTCTTTATATACAATTTTTTTTACCTAAAATTTTAGACAAGTAAATTTTTTGAAGACTGTTAATTTTTTTATTTTTGACTACTTTTCAAACAGACCTGTTAGGTTTGAATGGTAATTAGTATTCAGTTGATTAGACCGATTTTTAAATTGGTAATGATTATAATTATTGTTTATAAATAATTACAATTATGAACTGATTGCATTTTCATTTTTTTAACATTATTGAAAAGAAAAAAAAAAATTTAAAATTAAAAAAAAAAAATATATAAAAAAAAAAAAAAAAAAAAATTTGCGATTACTTTCGATAATTTTGATTTTTTGATTATTTTTAGTAATTGTGAAAAATCATAATTGTGTATGATTATTTTGTAATTAATTGGAAAATAATCACTAAATGGAATCTCATGAAAATAATCAATCAAACCGGTAATCCTTAAGATTAGTAATCATTTTTTAACAGGTCTGCTTTCATAGCAAAAACTTGAAATACAAAAAAAAAAAAATTATGTTACTGTAATAGTTTGTAAAAATTTTTTTTACATTTTTTTTATTTCTTAAAAAATTAAATTTTTTTTTTTTAATTAAAATTTTTTTTTTTCTAAGTCTAACATATACTTACTACTCTAGTTGAAGTTTACCTAGTGTGAAAAGCTTTGAAAACTCTTTGAATTGATTGCTGTAAATATTGGGATATTTAATTACGAGTTAAATATAGGTTTTCATTAAACTGGTATTAGTTCGAAAGGCAGCATGTTGCAGTAAAATTGTTTTTTTCGAATTAATCAATTACGGTGATAACTAAATGGCATTGACTTTGAAGCTATTGACATTATCATTTTATACGAGAGTGAGTATATAATTTGACTGTACAATGGCGTGGTTTTCATGTTTATTTGTTATGAGTGCAACATGCAATGTAAAAATTATTTTGAATTATAGAAGTGAATACTTCTTTACCTTAAATACAGTCACATATTTCTAAAAGCAATAAAAGTAAAATCAGAATGAAAAGAAATACTGAAGATGGCAGAGCAACAAAAGCAGCTACAGGAGAGACAAAGTTACTATTATTAACATTTGCTTTAAGTTCAAAGTTCAAGGTTTTTTTTAAGAAATTTAGCCAAATCTACCAATTAACAGCTTTTAGCAAATTTTTCTGGAGCGTGAGTTTTTTCTTTAAACAAATATTTGTTTAAAATTTGAGCCAAATGTTTCACGCTCACTCACGATAAACATTTACCTCGGTAGTTATATGAAAAGGAAGTTACACTTCTACTTTGCGCAAGGCGACACGCAATTTTTCGTTTCATATGTACACTAAATGACAGTGTAGATATGTTAACATTTTTAAACGCTTTTCGAAGGTGAGTCCCACTTTCAAGGTCACTGTTGTAAAAAATATTTCTCTAGATTAAAAAAAAAATTAATAAATATATATACAACATGAATATACAACACGAATATCATCATCATATAGTATTGCCACAGATATAGCATACATTTGTAAAATATTTAAAACGAATAAAATAGTGAAGATGCCTGCCTAAATGTATGCTATAATATTACAAACGCTCCTTTTAAAAGTTACTCATACGCAATGGCGAACTATTTTTTATCCTAATGGGAAGGAGTAGAATATTAAAATTATTTTATGGTCTTCTTTGAAATTCTTTTATTAATCTCTTTGGAAACTTTTAGAACATTTTTGTAGAGATTTTGGTTGCAGAAAAATTACAACAATCTTCCACTTAAAACTTGCGAAAGGTGTTCAAGAATTATTTTTTGAAAGCATTAAAGGGCTAAGCTTAGCAGTTCCACTGGACATTTTATCATTGTAAAGATACTCTAAAAGAGAGAGGCTTAGTGATATTTTTAAACATCATCCTATTTCAGAGCTTATATATTTAAACTTAGAATGACTTCCAAAAAGGCACTATTTGAAAGAAAAATGAATACATTTTTAGTTGAGCTAGAGAGTTGTTAAATTAAATGCTGAGATGCGGTGATATTGAAAAATATTCTGAGGTACATACATACATAGGTCGTTCTACAAAAATATTTGGAAATATTATCTACAACTCAGCCGTTGCAATGTTGTTCATGGGTTATATGGAAGAAGATCAGATGATAAAATTTGAGAAAATTCAAATTGATTCTTATTTAAAACACTTTAGATGAGAGTACGTGTCTATGGTTGTGTCTGTGATATTGCTTACACCAAAGTTCGGTTTGGCTTTTTTTGCTTAATGCCGCAGTTATATTATGGTGTGTGAATAAAATAGTTGACACAGGGTGACCTAGAAAAACATAAAAAATTTCTTCATACCAACAACAAACTTAAGTTTTTTCTTATCATTTTAGCTAGCATCTTAGTTTATTATGACTGTGATTGACCAACCTGTATTCTAAATTTCGTGCATCTTAAAAGAATTAAATTTCGGGAGTCTATAGTTAAGAAACATCCATTATGCTACTTTAAATCTCATGATATTTCCATTATTTATTCTCTATAATAATTACCAAAAAATTTAATGAATGAATTAATTAAAATCTGAAGTACATGCTAATGACATACTAATGTAAGCCTGAAAAATGTATGTACTACATGCGCAAAATGCATGTTTGTGTGTTCATTTGTAAAATAGATAACTTGTGCAAGCAAAACTTTGTAAACATGAATCAACTTTGCAACGTAAACATGTGTGAATAAATTACAGTTATTCTGTAAAAGTTAGATAAGGGCATGGTTGCCACTTTGATCTATTTGGTTTTGAAGTGGTCCGATTTGTTTGTGAGCAGTCACTTTGGTTGAATGAAAACTGAGCGCCATTTTAGGATTTCTTAAGGAAGCTTTTGATTGTAGTCATGAAACGACATACATAACTAAACCAGAAAACTGAATATACATATGTATGTACAGTTTTGTACACCATCAAAATTTATCGGAACAGTTTTCAAACTAAAACAATTGTGACAAACGTGCTAAATTTTTAAAATTTTATTTTTTACTCGAAAACCCCGGAAGATGACCTTAAACTTAAAAAGAATAATGTTTTGTACTATAATTTGAAAGGGCTATACTTTTATTATTTCAAAACTTTTTTTTGGAACTTTTGCGAGATGCGCATAAAGTTTAGAATGCAGATTTCTACGAATCTCAATGTAGAATTATAATAAAAAAATATTGAAATTCTAATGATGGTGTAAAAATTGCTAAAATATTTCAATTCTGAGTGTGTGCTATAATTATGAAACGCACTATACTTATAGTCATCAAACTGATATTATTGTATCCATTGAGTACACAAAGCTAGTTACTATGGAAGTTTCATGAAAATTCGTTTGATAACTCTGCACAGAAAATTATGAGGGCGTGGGCAATTGCAATTTCATGCATACTACAGTTATTTTTGGTTCGCGAAAAAAATGTTCTGTGGCAACCGTGGCTAAATCTCTAAGCTCTGTTATGAATGCATGCACCAAAAATGCCAAACGTGCTGAATTGTTGGGCATCGTAATGACTATTGCGCCTTTGCGTCACTGTATCAGTATGCAGCGCCATGTTATTGCTATAATTTAATGTTTACATTTGATTGCTGATGAAGATACATAAATGTCTCTACATATGTACATACAGGCATTTATCCACATATCGCATGCGTTGCAATGCTTCCGACTTCCACAAGTAGGTCTTAAATGTATGCGAGGCTTTTGTACTCACCCAGTCTACTTTGTTATCTGCTTTCATTTCAAATGCTCTCACTCTCTCTATGTTTAAAGAATTGTAAACACTCTTGCAGTTACTTTTTTCTTCTTTTTTCATATTTATTTTCATTGGATTTGTTATCAACAAAAAATCAGGCAATGCATGCATGTTTGTTTAATTTTTATTTATTGTGTAAAAAATGCTATGTATGTATGTTAACACTGCAACGAGGTCGCATATGTGTAGTAGTGCATGAATTCCTTTTATATGTATGTGTCACATTGATACTGCAATCAGCTGATTACTTTGTAGGAGCAACTTATCAAAGCTCAAATGAGAGCGAGAGTTAGTACACATACATACATGAGCAAATATACATATACATACAAACGTCAAAATCTCTCGTTATTATTTGTGTTAAACATATACATACATACCTACTTGCTTAGCTTCGGTATTAGTTATTATCAGCAAGCGCTCAATAGAAGAGTCACTGTCACTCGGCGGGTGATTTCTACATAAAAAACGATTCAACCCATCCAAAAACTCCCAAACAAGTTTCGTAAAACCACCTTGCACTCAGCAAAATTAAAACAGAATGTAAAGCTCTCATCTGCTTCCTCATTTTTTGTTGGTTTTAGCTAACCTTTATAGCTTTGTTTTGTTGTAAATGAAAATTTCTCATTTTATTGAGCGAGTGGATGCAGACCAGAGAGAGTGCTCAATACATTAACTATAAGATTAAGATTTGTATAGAAAATGCTTATGTTAGCACATTTTATAAATCTGCAAAACAATGTTTAGTGTCATAGATGAAAAATTTATAAATTTTTCAACATTACACTCTCAGTAGAATTGGGACAACGAAATAAAAATTACATCTCATTTAAAATAAAAAATTTAAAAAAAAAAAATCTAATCAAATTTAGGAAATAAAAATTAAGTTTTGTTAAGCAGGTGGCAACACTTTTAATACAAATTGTATTAAGTTAATAAAATATATTATAATAAAATGAAAATTGAAAATTTTTTTAATAAAAATTATAATAAATTAATCACTTTCAGGTCAACGCCTTTAATATTACGTCTGAGGTTTGATAATTAAAAAAAAACATCAAGTCAAATTTAATTAATTCAAATAAATTTTTTTGGTGCACATGGCAACCCTTTAATACAAATTGTACTAAATTACTTCTCATGTAAAAACTAAAAAAAAAAAATATCAAAATTAATAAATTTAAATTAAATTTCTTTGAGCAGGTGGCATCACTTTCACTACAAAGTGTATCTAATAAATTACTTCCTTTTGGGAAATTGAACACTACATCTCAAATTTACTAAATTAATATACATTTTTTTTGAGCAGATGGCAGCCTTTTTAATAAAAATTATAACAAATTACCCATCCTTTCATCTGACAGAATTTTTCACGTTCATTTAATTTTTTACAGTGTGTTCATCCCATGTAAACATACATATATGTACATATGTATGTATGTCTGTACATATATCTGTTAATAACAGACTGACTCTGCTGCTGTTAATGCACGTCCACATTTATACCAAAAATGCAAAACATGTACTTCATAAAACAAAACAGAGAGCGGAGTATACACAGCTGGGTATGGCACCGGTATTTTCCACATTCAAGTTAGTTAAAGCAAACACAAATCTGCCTGGTTAAACGAGTAAATTATCATACATGTGCTCAAAAGGTAAATGGATACATAAATACTCGTACAAACATACATAAATACTCGTGAGAATACGTGAGAACAATATTAAATTGCATACCAAAAGTAAAAAGAGTCACAGGCAAGCATTGAATATTTAACAAACACATGCGCGTTAAAATACCCAGAGACTAGAGGTAAAAACAACACATCATTTAGTCATTGTCGTCGTATTGCGGTGCTTTTTGACCAAACGGAAATCCATAGGCCAAACAGTTGATATCGGAACTTGAAGGCATTTGGTTGTTGAGTGCGCGTTGAATAATAAACAATTTAAACCAAAAAAAATTTAATCGTATATTTTGCGATGAAACGAGCACGAATTTGTTTATATGTGCATGCTTAAATAGTCGAAAACTCTCAAAACAACGAATACAAAATTACAAAGTGGATGCGCGCGCTTTAAATCTCTCAGAGTTTTTTGATGTGAGTGCTTGGTTAAATAGTTGTTTTTTTTTTGTATAGTAGTGCTACAATAATGCTCGTTAAATGATACTGAAAAACGAAAAAGTTTTATACAAATTTGTTTTTTTTTTGGGTGATTTTTCATGCATTGAGAAATCAAGTGAAAAAATTCATTTGTGGATTAATACAAATTTTGCTAAATAGCGTATAAAAGAGTTTCAATTGGAAACAAATAAACAATAAAACGAAAGTAGGAAAAAAAACAAAAAAAAAACATTTACTGGTTATTATTTTGCGGCGCTGAAAAAGCAACAATGTTTTAAGCAAAACAAAAAAAGAAAAAAAAAGCTAAATTTAATGAAACATAAATATATCTAATTGACTTGCTATGCAGCTAACAGTTTTTGGTCTTAAAAAAGCTATAAACAACAAATGGTGATTGCATGGATCATCGCAATTTGGCCATATAACAACAGCTTCCTTCCACTTCTCGGTTGATTTTTGACGTTACTTCTTCATAAGTCGTCTATTATATGTATGTATGTATGTATGTATTTGTATACCCAGTGGTGAGAGCACGCAGTTTATTATGATTTTGTTATTGTAAAAATTGGTTTTGTTGGGATAGAAGAAAAAAGACGTTCTTCGAAGTTTTAGAAAAGTGTAACCGATTTTGACAGATTTTTTTATTATTTTTTGGTCCCAGATGAACCGTTTAGTCCTTTCAATAGATTTTGTGCCTTTCATATTGATTGATTGAAACAAGTGTGAATTTTCTTGAGACGGTACAGAGAAGCTCGAGCATTTTCAGGACTATCAACCTGTCTAAGCTTTAGAGAAGGCGAGTTGTTTTTTAAGTTATTATTATTTTTTATTTTATTTTATTATTTGGCTCAGGTGCTATGTGACCGTTTTGCTCAAATTGTATTTATTCATTTGGCTCAGGTTCTGACGACCATGTTTGCCTAAATGTTCAAAATTGTTCTTTGGAGAACGAGAGGGTATGTAGTATGTATTTATTGGTGGCGAGCACTGTGGGCTCTGAGGCATGGCGCGATTGGCTTCCTCATTTTCGTTGTAAAAAACCACCCTTTGGCTTTAAAAAGCATAAACTATATCTTCGAAATATTTCATAAGCTGATTGCGAATTACAACAGAACGAAATAACAGTAGCTTATGTCGCTTAAACACAACCCTAGCCTTAACGTTCATTTGACTGTCTGACGTTAAGATTTCATAATTTTTTGTGAAAATCTACCAACTTTCGGTAAACGTTTATTACACACATACATACATACATACATATGCACTCCTCAGTTTCGCCCAATCCTTTCCTTTCTGATTCATCTTTCTTGCATTCACATTTGTTTTTGCCTAATGACCTAAAAGCTGTGCACACTTACTGTGCGCCAAATTGGTGAAAATTTCCGGCTCTGCAGTGAAGCTCTCTGTTATATTTTTAAAAACAAAATAAAAATTTGAGGAAATACAAAAACAAGCAAAAGAAAAAAATATTAAAAGAAAATACAAACGAAACGGTGTAACAATAAACTGTTTAATAGCTTAAGTTAACCCAAACGCGAGCTAGTGAAGACGACCAAAAATAAATTTTTGCTTTTGCAAGAATTTCTGTTTGTTTTGGTAGCCGTTAGTGACAGCCAAAAAAGCAAGCAAAACGGGCAGACCGAAGCATAGCACAGCTACATACTCGTACATAAGTGTCTTCAACATTTAGGCAAGTGAAAGCAGTAACATGTCTGGTTTAGCAAAAAGCTGGTAGACGAGAAGAAAAAAGAAAAATAAAAATATACAAAAATAAAAATATATAAAAATAAATAAAATAAAAATATATAAATATATAAACATAAATAAAATAATACAAAAATTATTTAAGATTTATAGCACTTTTTATTTTGGTTTCTAAAAGTGTTTGTGCTAGTATAAAGTCTAAAAGTCAGTGATGGGCAAACTCTGAATATGTTTATTTGCTAAAAGATTCTTCTTACAACGAAGATAGCTTTCGCGTCACTCTGTTAAGACAGGTATGTTAATTAGGTCAACTTTAAAAGCCTTTTGCCAAAGTGAACAAACTCGCTCTCTTCCTGTCGATCTACCTCGGAATGAAATCAAACACCAAATAACAGACCATTTGGTTGGTTGAGAACTAGAGGCAGATGTTTTCAGAACTTGAAAAAAAAATTTCAAAAATATTATAAAAAAGTTTAATTTTAATATTATGTATGTATACAGTTGCGTTCACAATCATAGTAGTGAATTTAAATTGGATTTCGTTCGAAAAAGAAGAAGCTGTGTATTTAATAATTGTTATTTCGAATATAGCGATTTCTATAACGGAAACCACATAAAAAGAAATTTTAAAGTTTCAAAGTTCAAAAAGAATTAATTAAACTTAAAAAAATTTACATAAAAATTTCCATATTTTTGTACAGAATTTCTAGAAAATTTCAGTTCATCTGAATTTTTAGAATTTTTTTGTTATTTTTTTTTCATATAAAAAATGTGGTCTTCATTCATGCGTTTGCCACTCACTGGCTCTTAGACTAATATTTTTTTGTTGTTGACTTTTCGCGCATTACTTGGCTATTTTTGTACGTTTACTATATAATTCAAATATATGTATGTATGTATGTACATATGTGAGTAGTAGCCGGGCGGAACTTGCAAAAATATCTAGCTCCGTTTGTACGTTGTGAATGGGTGGTATTGGGTGACGAAGCACACACATCTACTTGCCACAAAAGCGACCACTGCCACTGTCACTGCCACTGTCAACTGCATGGCAAAATATGTAGATAGTGTGACGCCAACAAAACGCCAAAAACACGCCAACAAGTCATATACTTTGGTTGTGCCATACACATGTATGTATGCATGTGTGTGTGTGTTTGTGACTTTTGTTGTTATGGTTTTGCGCCATTCATATTTAATTGTTGCCAAAAGAAATCAATGGTCATTAAAAGTTTTGTTATTGTTGTTGTTTATGTTAACATGAAGAGGGCACACTTGGCACGAAAAGCAAAGCAACAAATTTGAATTCTTAAAGTAAATATTGAAAGAATAGAAACAAAATTATAATAGAAAATATTAAAAACAAATATTTTATTGTTGTTGTGAAAGTATTTTTCTTAATCGAACATTCATATAGAGATTTGTCATCGAGATTATTTAAAGGAAGTAATAAAAAACTGCTAATTTAAGGGGTCACAAGGTAGAAAGTGATTCTGTCACCTATTCTTCCACGAATACTCGCATTTTTTGCAGTTCCAACCCTTCCATATAGTATGAAAAAATTAATATAAATGCTACTTGTTCTACAAATAATATATATATGCACACTTCCACATGCAAACTTACTTATTTGTCTAATATTTACAAGCTCATTCCCGTTTAGCATTGCACTCTGGAACGCCTCAACGTCTTATCAATTATCCAATAAAAACCCCAGCCACCGTTCAACGCTTTAATGGGCTTACAAGTGTGTTTTGTGCACTTAAAATATTCAACTATATAAATGCAAAACAAAATGTGCATACACTGAGCGAAATCTAGCTTCACAATCAATTAAAAATTTACAATTCTGTCACCTGCATGGTTACGGATACATATCTCGGTCGAAGTAGTGGCCTTTGCTCGCTGTATAGGATTTCTCTCGGTGTACATAAGTACGCTACTGAATATGTAGGTATATTATTTATAAAACTATTTAAATTTACTCATAGCAATTTCAAGCTTTATTTAGCGGTTTATAATACATGCAATCGTCTGATTGATGTACAGACATGGAAGTAATGCGACTCAAATTTTGATTGTCACGCTGATGAGCAAAATAAATGATGTTGAAATGTAGAAAATCACCAAAAATCAGAGATAACCCGAACTCGCCTTTCTTTTGTTAAAAGCTTTTAAAAATTGATTAATAAGAAAATAAGGTTATGACACTAAAGATGACATGTCGACGAAATTAAATTAAATGGTATGAAATAAAATAAAATAAAATAAAATAAAATAAAATAAAATAAAATAAAATAAAATAAAATAAAATAAAATAAAATAAAATAACATAAAATAACATAAAATAAAATAAAATAAAATAAAATAAAATAAAATAAAATAAAATAAAATAAAATAAAATAAAATAAAATAAAATAAAATAAAATAAAATAAAATAAAATAAAATAAAATAAAATAAAATAAAATAAAATAAAATAAAATAAAATAAAATAAAATAAAATAAAATAAAATAAAATAAAATGAAATGAAATGAAATGAAATAAAATAAAACTAAATAAAATCAAATAAAATAAAATAAAATAAAATAAAATAAAATAAAATAAAATAAAATAAAATAAAATAAAATAAAATAAAATAAAATAAAATAAAATTTTAGATGATTTTTGTAGCCTTATATGTAAATATTTAAAGTATTTTTATGAGCTCAAGGCCGTTGCGTGAAAATATAAAACACAATGTTTTAATATGTTGGTCGATATTTCGGTTTTATTCTAAAACCATCATCAGGAACATATGAATATGTTTGATCGACCCGACATATTCATATGTTCCTGATGATGGTTTTAGAATAAAACCGAAATATCGACCAACATATTAAAACATTGTGTTTTATATTTTCACGCAACGGCCTTGAGCTCATAAAAATACTTTAAATAAAATAAAATAAAATAAAATAAAATAAAATGAAATGAAATAAAATAAAACTAAATAAAATCAAATAAAATAAAATAAAATAAAATAAAATAAAATAAAATAAAATAAAATAAAATAAAATAAAATAAAATAAAATAAAATAAAATAAAATAAAATAAAATAAAATAAAATAAAATAAAATAAAATAAAATAAAATAAAATAAAATAAAATAAAATAAAATAAAATAAAATAAAATAAAATAAAATAAAATAAAATAAAATAAAATAAAATAAAATAAAATAAAATAAAATAAAATAAAATAAAATAAAATAAAATAAAATAAAATGAAATGAAATGAAATAAAATAAAATAAAATAAAATAAAATGAAATGAAATGAAATGAAATGAAATGAAATGAAATGAAATAAAATAAAATAAAACTAAATAAAATCAAATAAAATGAAATGAAATGAAATGAAATAAATATAAAATAAATATTTTAATTAAAATTGTTTGGTCCGTACACTGGTCAATGGTCGCGTTTGAGTAAAAGCTGCTGTTAGCTTGCTATCATTTACATATCACATACATACATACATACATACATATACAGTACATATGTACATCCACGTTTACTGAATAAATAATTGTTTTTTGTGTCTTTGATGATATGTATTTTTGAAATTTATTATCAACATGGGTACCAAATAATCGACCTTTTGGCTGTTCCGACTAAATCAAGATATGATTATACTATGTACATATGTATGTATGAAAGATGTATACATACATATGTACTTATGTATACATTCATATATACATACTTATACATATTTGTAGTCTTATCGTCTCTTGACTTGTTATTATCATTGGTTGGTATTTTTCTTCTGTCGAAAGTCATTATCAAATCACTTATTTAGTATCAGTTTTGTATGTAATCACAAAACAAAAAAAAAAAAACAAAAAAAAAAAAAGAAAAAAAAAAAAGAAAAAAAAACAAGACAAAAAAGTTAGAACACGCCCGAGGAGAGGTTTTAGCCGAGCTGACCTACTAATAAAATTTTATTTATTTTTTTTCGTTACTCGTCACTTACATTTTTTAATTTTTTCTTTATTATATTCCAAACTTTTTATCAAAAAGTTACTCAAAAATAGATGGTGTTGACTCCCAATTTGGCACTGAAAATAAAAAGAAAGTGGCCACTTAAAAAAAAATGATTTATGGCTGCCCAAATAATTCAAATAGCCCACAGTACGTGTGATTAGAATACAAAATGAATTGTAAAAGCTTATTCTTATTAAATAAATATATATATAGCGCACCCATAACTAATAGAAAAAATAAATGCGGTGAATAACAAGTGCAATATTAATAACGAGATAACTTTTCCATGCAAACACACACACACACGCATACACACAATTTTCATATAAGTGTCTCTGTATGTATTATATATGGGCCGTATTATTTACGATTTTAATTCACATACAGCAGCCGTAATTAAATTAGCAGCAGTAGTTAAAATGGATGAGTGAAGTGCCCCTGAGCGCATATGAATTGATTGTGCTATACAAAAAAAAAAGCGAGTATACAAATTACTAAAGCAAACTACAAAAAAAAAAAAAAAAAATTCTAAAAAAAAATTAAATAAAAAAATCAATAAAAACGAATAGAAATTAAAAAAAATTTTAAAAAGTTTTCAAATAAAAATACTAATTGCATAAATACTACATTATCAGTGTTTGTCAAAAGTTTAAACGTCAACATAAATATATGAGTACATATAATATTTATATCAATACATACATACCTACATAAATATTTATGTATATAAAAAATTAGTGCAATTATACAACAAGTGCTAATCAGTTTAGTTGCAAATAGTTCTTTAGCAGAATCGTCAGTGCGAATTTGATGTTGTGGAAATTCTATTTAAAAACTTATTATTAAGGTAAGTGTATTTATTACTAATTTTTCTTATTAAATATTTATGGTAAATTCTACATTGGGACCCGACTTTTTCACAAAAATGTTTATATGCTAGGTAGAGATGGCAAAAAGTTATATTACTCGATTAATGTATCGAATGAATCATTGGAAAGTGGACTTTTAATTGCAAGATATGTACATATTTATCGAGTAAAAGCAATATTTCATTACATTTTTGATAGCAAAATTTTGATTGATTATAGGAAATAAGAAAATATTTACTACAAAATTTCATTTCGAATCAGTTTGCAAAAAAATTAATGCAGGCTCACTTGTGCATACTTACATAACTTATTACAGGAGAATTGTCACTATACTAAATCTATTCAATAAATTACTTAAGATACCTAATTACCATAGTTCACACTACACATACTAACTATAATTGCACCAATGTGTTACTAATGAGCATATTCAACCACCTCACATTCATAAATTGTGACTTCAAAATACATCAAATCATTACAACGTACATAATTGCATATTACGTTGATCGTCTGAAGTGTGCAATCAAGCAACCATTGACAGCCAGACATCATTTAAATCTATCTCTCTTCTTCTATTCAACACAATTACACAAACGCTCTCATTTTTATGCTTAAATAGATTAATTACTTATCAAACACTTTGACCGTATCCTTGCACTCTGGTCATAATGTGGCAAAATGTTCAAGTATGTGTACGCATTCTCGATTTTCAACGACTCATTAGATTTCTCGAGCAATGCAAGCGCTCTAATTTGCAATTGAATAAGTAAAATATTAGGGGTGTTTCAATGTAAGTAGTTTTGCTTATAAAATGTTTAGAATTTTTTGAAATTTCCAGGAAGTTTTTTTAGTGATTGACGATTTTTCACATTATTTATTTCTAATTTTTTTAATGTTTTTTATTTGTTATCAGTTTATAATTATATCTCTCAGTATTCAATTGTTTAGACGGATTTTTTAATTCCTAATATTTATTTTAATTTAATAATTATTTAAAAAAAAATAAATAAAAAACTTTTTTAAAATATTTTTGGGTTTTTTTAAATTATTTTTAAAAATCGTGGAAAATCATGTTTTTTTTTGATTATGTTTAAATTAATTGGAATCGCTCTCTCTTAGTATTCAATTGTTTAGGCGCATTTTTTGTTCCCTAATGGTTTTCAAAAAAATTAAAAAAATTAACATAAAAAATAAAAATCAACAATCAAAAAAAAAAAAAAAAAATTATATAAAAACAAAATAATCGAAAAAAAAACAAAGGCACCTTTTGGATTATTGAGGAACCACGCCCATTATGGCTCTTTTCCGATGCGCTTGAATTAGATTTGGCTGTATAGCAACTAAATAATTTCTCCAAATACAAAATGTACAGCCCTAATGCAAATACGAGTATATATCTACGTCTCCACTAAATACATATTACATCTTCATAACCACATAACCACAGTTGCCTTAATTACATTTATGCCAATTCAACATATTATCATCATCACTCTGCACACAACTTTATATACAGATTGCCATGAATGACACAGTCTCCGAGGTTCCTTTGTCTTATTTTGTGACTGCCTTCGCATGTCGAGCACCTTAAGTGGTTTTTAACACTTTACGAGATGTTTGATATTTCACACAAAGTTTGCTTTATTGCTGTTGTTTGGTTTACTATATATAATTTGTGGGTTTGTAGGGGAACATTACGTATTTATCCTTTGAACGCAGTCTGCATGTGGATGCATAGGAAATGCAACTTTTGAGTGTATTTGTCAGTGGAGGACACAAGATTTTGAAAAGGGGGCGCTCCAAAATTTGCTTTTATTAAATAACGAGGACATCTTGAATCCACAGTTTCTGAAAAATATGATTTTTTGAATTTCGAAAGGGGGGGGGGGGTCGGTATCCTTAATTCGCCCCTGATATTTGTGCATACTTTTTGAAAAAAGTACTTGCTCCTAAATATAAAATATCTGCAAATTTGGGACTACACTAAAATTTTTTAATAAATAAATAGTATAAAATCTAAAACCAAATTTTTAACAGTGTAATATCAGCAAATATTAAATTAATTGGATTGTGCTTTCATAAAGTAATTTTGACTGAGACACACTTTTGTTGCTTTGATGAGTGAGCTCCTTAATATTTGAGTTTATTTTGAGTTACGCCTTCGAATTGTATGGTTCAATTCCATTACATAGCGCAGATGGCATAAAGCGTGACTTATGCCCACAAATCCATGAAAGATCGTTTACATATACATATACATAGCTGCACCTTAACTACCACGCTTTTTGATGAATGATAATTGCGTTTGGTTTCTTTAATCGTTCCAACTCTTACAAACTTACTTCGAATTTATATTTATCACCGCATTCCCTTTTCAAAATGTTCGTCATCCATCGCATCAATTCGTTTTTGGTTTTGTTATCAGCTGCATCGAAGCAGTAATCAAAAATGTCTTATGTTTTGTTTTTGTTTTGAATATTGCTTTTGGGTTGTAATTGGTGATTGTTATCTATTTGAGCTTTTTCGTATTTTTTTTTAACTTTTACGTTTTACCTTTTTTGTTAACGGTGGTTTTATCACACTTTTTGATGATATGGTTTCCGCTTTTTCCGACCTACTTCCTGTTCTTTAGTTAGAGTACGTGAGTTATGTGATATAGGAATGGTGAGACAGTCTCTCTCTGACAGCTGTCAGTCCCAAAGGGTTCCACCACATAATATTTTTCAAGAAGTATCTTTTTCAGTATTTTTTTTAAGTTAACTTCTTGGGAGCCAATTGATTTGAGTGAAATTGATTTGGAGCGCAATTTTAGTTTTTGGGAGTAGATCGACACTTTTTATTGGTGCAACGCATATAAAAATGGTAGCAGAGCATTGTAGTAGAATTTAGGTGATAGCTTATTGTAGAAAAACTAAGCGGCATTCGGATCACTTTAACATGGTTTACGGGATCATTTCGGAACTTTTACGTTATATTTTGGAGATCATTTTGAGACTCGTCGGAATCTTTTTTTGTTATTTTCTTAAGTTTCACAGCACTATTTCGGAATGTTTTTGAGATCATTTCAAAATGTTTTCGTAGCATTTTGAAATCATTACAGGATCATTTGATAGTTGTTTTCTGCACGTTCCCTTGACTTTTTTCTGATTTTGATAGTTTCAGAATTATTTCGGGACTTTTTAGGGATCATTTCAGGACTATTGGATTTCGAAATCAATACAAGATCATTTCGGTATTGTTCTTAATACAATTTTCTTGATTTTTTCCGTTATTTTCATGATAATTTCAGCATCGTTTCAGGAGTTTTTTCTGGATAATTTCTAGGTATTTCTTGGCATTTGTTTAAGCGACATACATACATAAGCTACGGTTATTTCATTCGTTTATTTTATTTGCATTGCATGCTATTGTAATTCGCAATCAGCTTATAAAATATTTCGAAGATATAGTTTATGTTTTGGAAAGCCAAAGTGTGGTTTTTCATACCGAAAATGGGGAAGCCAATCGCGCCATGCCTCAGAGCCAACAGTGCTCGCCACCAATAATACATACATACACTCTCGTCCTCCAAAGAACATTTTGAACATTTAGGCAAACATGGTCGTCAGAACCTGAGCCAAATGAATACATACAATTTGAGCAAAACGGTCACATAGCACCTGAGCCAAATAATAAAATAAAATAAAAAATAATAATAAATTAAAAAACAACTCGCCTTCTCTAAAGCTTAGACATGAATTGGGGATTGTTGTCCCCATACTTTCAGGTTAATGTAGAACTATTTTTTGGGAATTTCGGGACCTTTTTGGTGGTTATTTAAAATAGCTATTTCTATATTTTCCACATGGGATAGGAAGTAGTGTTGCTGTACAGTTGAGAGAAATATCGTTTCGGTCTATACAGTGTTTTGGGATCGGCATATCCATCAAAAGATAAAATCGGATACACAGAGAAGTAAATCGATTAGAATTAGGTGGTAATTCTAGAAAACAAAACAAAAAGATGGCAACTCTGCAGAATCATCAAAAAAAAATTCTAAAATGTGGTAATAATGTAAAATATCCGAGGTGGCAACACTGAAGTAGGAGACCTTCAAATGTGATGAAAAGTTCATCACAAATCAAGTCTTTATCGAGGTAATGTCAGAAAATAAATCTAAAATGTATTTAGGTGGCAACACTAAACTTTCCTTCGTTCAATTTGAGTAATGAAGGATTCGAGTGCTTTGCTGGAGTAGTACTAGTACATTAAAAGTTGGGCACAGTAGTTTATTAGTCCTCTGGGAATTCTCACTTACATTTATAATTAGTAATTCTAAGAAATATTTCTAAGGACAAAACCTTTCCTTGCAGGGCGTGCCCACAGTTATTGTAAACAAGCATGTTATATTGCAATTTTGTATTTGTATTAAAACTTATCTTGAAGTTGTTGTAATCAAACTTTGGCTGTTTCTTTGACGTTGCCGTTAAGCACTCAAGTAGCAAAGCTAAGTCGGTTAAGTGGGTGGATTATTTATTCGGGTGGCTTGGTCAATGTGGGCGTGTTGCACAGTAAATATGTACATGCAAACTTAAAGTATTTAGCGCTTTTGTAAACAAATGTAAGTAGTTGTGGGTGTGTTAATGGGGTGTGCTCAGCCGTGAAATGTAAGTTGATGCGTGTATATGAAGGCAACAACACACAAAAATATTAAGTATGCACATACATACATACAAATTGTGGCGTCTTGGCGGTGTTGTGTTGTTTCTTTCAACTTAATCTCTTTTCATGGGTTGGCTGAATTAAATTAAAGGACTCTTTAAAAGTAATTGTAGTGTATAGAATCCACACGCTATTCGTGTATAATCAATAGATATGATCTTCATGATAGTCAATAAAAATTATGAAGCTCATCATAACTAAAGTGGAATATTTCGCTTTGTCATTCAGTAGAGAACAAAATACAAAAGGTGTAGTAATGTGGATAAAGGAAGGATATCTTGTAGTTGTATTTGATTTATATACATAAAGAGAATTCTGCAATTCTGTCCCAAAATAAACGATTAATTGCAGTCAAAACAAAAAAACACACTAACTCAGAACTTTTTTGAAAAAAGCCTTGCTTCAGAACTTTTTTTCAATAACACCCTATTTGAAAATTTGTTTAAAGGATGCTCTATCTCAAAAAGAGTTTCAAAAATGCTCTATCTGCACGAAAATTTTATACATTTTTAGCTCAATGGTATTTTGAATTTGAAGCATTCGCCATTTTATAGCGCTTTTCATTCTATCACGTGCCAAAACCTTTTACCACCATGGCCATCAAAACTAAAAGTATAAGTAAAGAGATAAAATTAATTTGTTCTAAACTGACCTACATTGACAAACCAATCAAAAGAGAACTTTATTGTGACTAGTCTATAAAAGTTTACGATTGCTCAGTAATCAATTTAAAATTGCAAAATTCGTCAAGCAATAAAAAGTTAATAACATTTTTGTTGTAATTAATTTTTAGAAGCCTTTATTATTAAATAATGCACATATTTGTAAAATAGATTTAGTAATATTTTGTAATTAAAGTAAGACTAAAAAATTAGCGATTTCGAACCAAAAAGCAAGCAAATATCAGCAATCGCGTTCATCTTCCAGGATTTGTCATTTAATGCGCTTCTGCAATACTTAAAATGAACTATTGAATTGCTAATTTATGGTACATTATGCTTACATATTGCCTACTTTTATATTATTTCGTACGAATACATACATACATACCGACTCAATATAATAGAAGCTTTTATTACAATTTTTATTGAATCCAGGGCAACACTTATTTTGCCACTCCTTTCATATTTTGATTGTTGACAACTGTTGCCATATATAATTTTTTTGAGTACTAAAAATTATTTTAAAAAGTGACAAGAAAAATAAAATAAGAACAAAAACGTTGTTTCTTTAATAATTAGAATAGGAAGCGGGTGATATGGCAAGTCTCAGTGGAATACTAGCTAATATTCAGACATCTGGCTACACTAAACGAAGTGCTTCAAAGTGCATTTGAAGTGTAAGAGCGCAGGAGTTGCCACTCAGGTTTTCCCAGTTAGCTCTCTAAGTGATTATGGTCATGCCTCTTACTTCTCCTTTCTATTTCTGTACTTTAATCGTAAACTCTAAATTGGACAAAACTATTACAATAAGAATCAGATGAATATAAAATTATAAAGCACCATTTTTGCCCAAATTGTACTAAAGTAGCAACAGTGTTCTTAGCTAGAAGCTGAAGTGTGAAAGGGAATTCTATAGCTATTCAATGTACGACAGAGTAATGACAGTTGACAATTCCCGCGCATGATTGGTTGAGCTTTAAAAATTCTCAATAATGTATCTTAACTCTCCCTCTCTCTCTCTCTCTAACAAAGAGAGAAAAATTTTCAAAAGTTTTATTATGTGAGTATTAAGTAAAAAGATACATTACTAATGCAAAACAATAAATTTTAGGATAGCGCATCAATTTTACCAAAAAGTGCTTTAATTCCATTTAATTATTTTTCAAATCAATAGCGCTCACGCTTAGCATGCGCTCGATTACTTACTCTCAGAGCAATTTACAGCACTTATATTTGAGAATGTCTGCTAGTTCTCGCTTGCATTCTCTCGAATATTTTTGTATTGAAAGATACTTCCTGTGAGCTTTTTCCTCTTTTTTGCGACAGTTCATAAAATTACACACTCAAATACTGAGACACACATATCCTTGACTAGTAGGTACATTCTTACATACATTAATAAATACAAGCACAGCATGAGCTTTCAAGGCTAATTACACATACTACACGTGTGACATTTGAACTTTAATCAAAATACCCGGAAGGCAGTGAGTCGGAAGAAAACACAAAAAATGCGTTCACGGAAAAACTTGTCATTTGATCCAAGGCAAGACCAAAGCAAGACAAAACAAAGGGTGGCAAACCGTTTGTGTGTGAGATCACAGTATGCCATTGGGAAATTTTTATGTAAAACAATTTTCTCTCTAAAGGTTTTGTTGTTGGACGCATGTATACATAGCAAAAGTTTGTGATTATTATTATTCCCATGTGGGCTGTAAGAAATGTTCAAAAGCAACTTGTTGATGTCATTGGGGGCACATTTTTGGTTGTACATTGGGATTACTTTGGTTTGTGCCTTGGGATTAGAATTTATGCAATGACCACTTAAACACTGCAAATACAAAATAGCAAGAAAAAAAAATGAAACAAAAAAAAATATTTAAAAATAAAAAAAAATGTTTTTTTAAATATTATCTGCAAAGCATTTTGTTTGATTTTCCAAATTCTTGCTTACATAGAGCATCACATGATGTTTGATTATTGTTTAGCATTATTGAAGCATGTTCACTGACTATTTCTGTGGTCATAAGCAATAACAGCCTAAGTCGACTTAAGAAATTAGACCAGTTGAAATTTTTGCTGGCTATTTTGAATAGGAACATCGAGAAATTTTTCAAGACTTTCATTGGTCATTTATTATTTTGTTTATAAACAATTAAATCCAATATGTTTGCCTAAGTTATAAAGCACTTTTGTTACAAAAAATCGCCAGAAGAAATTTCAATTGGTCTAATTTCTTAAGTCGAGTTAGGTTGTTATCGCTTATGACCACAGATTTGTTTACTTGATTCAAATAATATTTATTTATTTACTCGTGAACACATAGTTTGTAGCTTGTCTGCTTGCTCGGAAGTTTCTTAAAAAAAGTAGTCTGTACTGCGTTTTTTCATTCAAACTATTGAAATCGCAAAACCTTTTGTACAGAGCGATGTTATCTCGTCGAAACTGATAATCACCAGTCACATGTGATAGTATAAATAAACTTTTTTATTTATGTATGCACTATCTGAGTCTCAGTCAAGGATTCAATAGATTAAAAATTTGTTTTTAATGCCTTCGATTGTGACTATTTTCGTTTACTGGTCCATATATGCAAATATTTCTAAGTTGCGAAATTGCCAAATAAAATTACAAACCATTTTATTCGAAAATTTAGTAATCAGACATAAAATATGTGTCTAACAAAATAGTCTAAACTTGGAAAACATTTTCAAAAAGTTTTTTTTTTCTTTTTTTAATAAAAATTTAGTTTTGAATGAGTTTTAGAACTGATTTCACAACTATAAATCTCAAAATTTTTCTAAAACATTTTGTGAAAATTTACACAAAATATATTTAGAAAGAATTAAAAGAGATAAAATTAAATCCATGCTTTAGTTAAAATCAAGAAAATTCAAGGTAAGCTTAACTTTAAATGGTGAAAGTTTTGCGTTCGGAATTCTTTGCAAATAACGCGTTCATAATACACATAATATACATACTTCGTAAACTATTTTTATTTAAATCCATATTCTTAGTCACATTGTTTTAGTATGTGTTTTTAAAAAATTATTACTTACAAAATTGCTTCGACAAATTAAGCGGCAAAATACGAACTGATCGTTTCGTTTTCACTTCTCTTAGTGGTTTCATCTGAGCACTGCTTACTCGTTGTTACGAGTATTTCGCTGCTACGCTGGCATTGCAGCAGCGACGTCGCGAAAAAAAGTTCTTTTGCCGCCATTCACGTATGTACTTGAGCTGTAAACGAAATGTACTATTTAAAGCACGATTTTATCAGATTATCAATTGGATTATAATTTCACAGTAAAAACTATTAATTACAAGAAAGTTGGAACTTTAATTTAATTAAATTAATGTTTAAAAACTCATTATATGAGTTCAACAGAAAAAGAAAATGTGAGATGGCGTTGTAAGCTCAACGAATGCTGTCCGCATAGTGGAATGTTCTCTTCTTCACTCGTGTATGTGCAATGCATTGTGCAAATGAAACCATAAGAGGTGAAGTCTAGTTAATGAGCCAGAATGTTAGCTGACTAGTTTAACAATTATAGATAGACAGTTTTTTTTGCATATTTGTTGTTTGCCTTGAACTTGAAATAAATTAGTGGATCAATAACCTGCTCATAAAGTTTACTAAGGAATATCATCGCTCGTTGATGTTGTCAGTGCCCGAGCTGCTGCACCATTTTAGAGTATGAGAGGTGACATAAGCGACTGTCGAGAGAGGTTGTTATTTCTCAATTGCCTACTCAGTCCAAAGTAGTATTTATTTTTAGGAGTAGCATTTCTAGGCTGAAATTATTTATTGTTGCTATTAATGCTGGTTTCCATGGAAAAGAAGTATTTTACTATTTCGAAACAGTGGCAGATATACCTATTGCCCCATAATCATAGTCGCATTTTAATTAAGAAACTATACTTAACTTAAAAAGACATTAGAAATGTTGGTCAATCATAGTCATATAAAAACAAAATCTTAGCTAAAACCAAAGTATATTAAACAAAGTAGTAGCGAACTTGACAGTTCTCTCTTATCTGTAGGAGTTTTAACGTCAGATGAAAAAAAAATGTTAACCCGTTCGATTTTAAAATTTCTCATTTTTATCAGTTTGTTATTTTTATTGAAGAAATAACAAATCGTGGTATCTGTTTACGACTGCAACCGAGTGCTGAAACATGCCCAAAAACTGCCGAGAGAGGTATCAAGAGACGCACGCAGTACCCATAAATAATAATCCGATTCCGAGATCAATTTTTTTGAGTAGTTTGCAAGTTATTTGCAAACGAATGAAACAATTTGTGTACCAAGAAGACGGGATCGCGTTATTTTTCTCAGGATGTAGTTCACACAAAAACTATAGACAACACCTCCGATTAGTTCTTCGGATTTTTGCAAATATTTTTCAAAATGGCAACAACATTTATTCTCCGGAGGCCGATTTTTATTTGAACCGCAAAGTGACTTTGGTACTCCTCCCAACATTTTTTAGAACTTGATGATAGTCGTAAAGAGTGACCCAAATCGTTGCTATATTAATATATACAAATGTACGCTTGTTCTTTGCGGTCAAGTCTTTAAAGCGGTAGACTCCAAAGTAGCACTTGGTGGCAAAAGTGAGATTATTAGATAGTTTATTAATACCTATAGATATTAATAATTTTTTGGCTTTTGCAAATGCGGTTTAACTTTTTAATACAAAAATTGTATAGAACCCAAATATTGTACGTGGGCCAGTAAGGGTAAATACGTTGGTTTATACTTTTTTGAAGTAAGAATTCCTACAAAAATAAAATATTTCAGTTGTCAATTCTACCTTGTTTAATTTGCCTTGGCTAAAACGAAAAGCAACCCAAACTCAATTTTGGAGTAAGTGTTGCCACAGGCACAACCATAGACACAAACCGTGAATTTAAAATGTTAAAATTATATTTTTCGTCATTTTAAAATTAAAATTCCATTTTAGACCTAAAATGTATTTTAAGTTGAGTGTGCTTGTGATTGGCTGGACCGATTTAGTTCCATTTGAAACTTACATATTTAGTTCCAGTAAAAATTTATTTGACCATGGAGAAATCACAAGAACAGTCGCTGGAAATGTGCGGCATAAAACTTGAAATGTCACGCTTTTCAAGCAAACCAAATATTTTTTTTTGTATCGTGCAATTTAAAATTAAATACCTGAAATAATTGGTCCATTCTGTTTTTTTTTTATTTAAATACAAGGTAGTAAGTCATTATATATGTATTTGTTTTAGTTTATTTGTTTTGCTAATTTGATTGGAACAATGCCCATTACGCCGCAGTCTCATCAAGCATGGATCCCTATTTTTCTAATTTTTCTAATATTTCCTTTATTTGAACGCAACCATCAGGGGAATGAAGATTTCTTATCAATGTGATAAATGCCGATTTACAGTCTCTTTATGGTCGACCCTGGAAAATCCTCTATGATCTTTATATCTTCAAAAAACTTGAAAAATTTACCATTTTTAGTTACTTCCCTTTAGTTCTAGGCATGCCGTACGTATTGCGTGTTGTCTTAGAAAGACTCAAAGTTGCGCAACCTTCCGCTAAATTCTCATGTATCTACACACAAACATTCAATGAAATAAAACCATATGCTTGCTATTTATATAAGTAACAAAAACAAAAAAAAAACACTCCACTGGACTTTGATTGGATTAACGATTTAATTGGCCCATTTCACTGCATAACTTTTATCTATTTCTTTTTATATTTATTTTACTTTTCAATTAATTTTCCACTAAATGTTCATACAAAGTACATACCCGTACACGAAACAGCTTACATCATCACGTTAATCGTATTGGTAATTTGTTTTTGTACTTAGCGCTGGGTGCTAAATACAAAGTAACTTAGTGACAGCAAACATTTAGCTGATTCATCATTCCCTTGCATTTCGTTACGTTTTAATTGGCGCTTTTCGTAACAGCGTACCGTTGACCTTTTTTAATTTATTCAACATTTTCTTTGGTTGCTTTTTGACCTTTCCATCAAGCGCATGTCATATCACGTGCTCACCTTTGGTCGCTTTTTTATCAAAAAAAAACAAAAACATTTTTCCCTTCATTGATCCAGCAAACATTGGCTAATATAATATCAGCTTGTCAGCTTGTGCTGGGCTGTCAGTGTTGTTTATGCAATAATTTGTTTCGGCCTGCTGATGGAATTGTTGTTTCTTTTTGTTTAAAGAGAGAGAGAGATATGCTTGTATATTTTACTTTTTGGTAAATGTGTGCCTATTATATTTTTAGACAAACCAATAAATTCATTATTAACCCGCACTGAGCAATGCGCATTGAGCACTGACCTATGCCAAACGCTTCTATGGAGATATTGGTGGGGTACAAGAAATTTTCAAGTCAATATTTATAAATTGTTGCATGGTTCTTGTTGTTGTTTTTGTTGTGATACAAGAGATTAAATAAAAGACAAGTATAAAAGAAAATTTGTTAGCCCAAAACACGAGTAGGTAAAATGTTTGTTAAAAAGGGGAGTAAACGTTTGAAGGTGAAGTGCGGTATAGCATTTGTTAATGTGTTTGTGTAATATTGCTACTAACAATAGCTATTGTGGTAGGGATGTTACGAATGTTGAATTTTAAGATATGCACGAATGCGTAGATGAATGTGGTGTGCTGAAGGCTGATAAGTGTATACAAATACAAATTTTTAAATTAAACAAATTATAAAAATTGAATTTATCATGGTCCTTAATCATAGTCGTTGTTTAATACGAGTTTTAATATAAATCGTTAACTAACTTAGAAATCAATTTAAAAAGTTTGTCAGTCATAGTCATATTGAACAAAAATCTTAGCTAAAATGAAAAGTAACATTGTTCTTTTATGAAAAAAATTAAGTTGGTTGGTGGTATGAAGAAATTTTGTTTGTCTTGCGAGATCAACCTGTGTCCAAAACAGTTTATACTTCGATTCTTTAAAAAAAAATTAATTTTCCGTCATTTTTGAAAAAAATTTATATTCTATTTAAGCATGATAAAATGTATTCATCAATTTTTGTGAAAAACAAATACGAATATTTAACGTCGAACATTCGCTACATCACTATTTTGGAAATACGACTGCTTGCTCACGTTTGACTTTTGAAAAATCAATTCGAGCGCTATTTTTTCGGGGTTTCTTTTGTTGTTGATACGCATAACTGTATATTTATGTTTTTATGTACATATGTATGTATATATGTATGTTAGTTTTCATAGCATATTTTTTTGGTTTTGTTTGTAACCATGGCCACTGGCATATTTATTAACTAGATACATATGTATGTCTACGCATTAACGCCCCCGAAAAAAAAAAATACTCACAGCCAAAGTTTTCTTGCTTTGTTATTAGTTTTGAGCAGTTTTTTGTTGTAATTTTTGTAAATTTGTGTTTGTTTGTTTATGTCTAGTTTTTTGGTTTCATCATTCACAGAAGTTTAGTTTTGTTTAGATGTGTGTGACTTTTTTGTAATAATTTGCGCAAACAACCTACACAGAATTAGATATTGTATATTTTTAGTTTTTTATTTACATACATATTTATTGTGCGATTTCTTAATTTCACTTTCATTCTTTTGTTTATGTTGATCTAATTTTTTTTAATATTTACGTGTACTGTAATTGGTTAGGTAAAAGGGGAATACTGTGAGAAAAAATTTTAAAATTTATTTTTAATATTCCTGGCAAATCGTAACGACTCCAAACAAGAATACTATTGAGATTTTCTTCTTCGCGTGCTATCCATCTTGCAGAAATATTCATACATATTTTTTTGCTATTTGTTAAACTATTATTTAATTATGTTTGTATGTATATGGTAAATTCAGCGCATGCATGGTATTGTATAACTAACTACATACATACATATGTGGTTAACATAATAAATATGAGACCACAAGTACTTACGTGCTATAGCGATGAGCTACGCATTTAAATAACACAACAAAAAAAATTATTATTCCATAAACATATTAAATGCATAATATTGCTTTTGTTAAAGTAATTGAAGTTTAAATTTAAAGACGTAAATAGATACATACATAGCTCGCATACTTCCTTGTTCTAATGATCCAATAACATTGACATTTCAAGCGCAAGTATGCATGAAAATACTAAAGTGTATTGAAGTGAATATTTACATAAAATAAATATATTTGTATGTACATTAGGGTGTAACGTAGAAAAAGGGAACATTTTACACTCGACTTTTTTTTACTTTTAACATTTTAAAATCACGGTTTGTGTCTAAGGTTGTGTTTGTGATATCGCTTACACCAAATTTGAGTTTGGTTTTTCAGCTGTGCGCTTGTGTGTGAATAAAATAGTTGACACAGGGTGACCTTGCAAACGAAACTAAAATTTCTTAATTATCATAAACAGATTATAGGTACCATTTTCAAAGTAAATCTAAATATTTTTTGGTAGTATTCTGAAGGCGTTCTTTAGAAATACCTAATTTAGTAATTCCGACTTAAATATTTTACTTGAGGCAACCTTTACAAAATGTTATGTTGATACTGCTGGCGAAGGTAGCAAATACTTAATGAAGATTATGGTAGAATTTTTTTTTTATTAGTTTTTACGGTTTGTCCATTTTGAAATATTTTGTAAGCTTTTAGCAGCTCAAGACCAGTTTATTATAATTATTATTCAATTATGTATAATTATTTTTGATTTTAAAATAAAAATTTGAAGCCATGCAGGTCTCCAGCTAGAACATTTCCAACCCCTCATTTAACTAAATAACGGTTGAAAATGGATCTGTAAGTAAAGCTATGGCGGATAACACTTAATCTTTCTTTTCTATTCTTATAAAATTAAATTAAAAACTAATCATTAGAAAAACAATAATTACTTTGTATTAAAAATTTATTATTCTTGGCCTTTTTCTAAGCAAATAATCAGATATTGTCATCATAAAAATGTTAAAAAATATTTTTGGATACTAAAATGTTAAAAAAAAAAAAATTTTATATTTAAAAAAAAATTTTTTTTTATTTTTTTTAGTTATACTCAAAATATAATTTTTTTCAAAATCAATATGATGTTTTAACATAGAATTTTTGTTTCTCAAAACAATGGATTTTTTTCAAAAAGAAGAAAAATTGTCTTACGAGAAAATTCTCTTAAGTACGAGTACCTATTCAAAAATTTGTTTCATTAAAAAAAAAACAATGTTTCAAAAATCATTTCTGTTTCCCTTGTCCTCAGCACATTTTTTTCACATTAAATATTCTACTGGGCTCATTTATGTATGTCTTTTGCATTCTTTCAAGTGCGAGTTGACGTTTTAAATATTGCTGACATGACATTAAAAGCATTAACCTTACACTAATTAGGCTGTTGTGGCATGTAAATGTTGGCGTTTAACTTTGAGCTTTTCGTGCGAAGACGTATGTTTGTATATTCATGTGTATGTTGCAAAAAATAAACTGCCGAATGGGCATAATATATATGAAGAATATATATGAAAAAAGCAAATTAAATTAAATTCATTCCAATAACGCAAACTAGGCAATCTGAATACAAAACTAACGGTACGTGTCCAACATGAATAAGTCTGACAATCGGTCGTAAGAAAAGAAAAGTGACAACATAAGTTAATCTGATCGATAAAGGCAACATTTTCTCTCATCAACTCTACAAACTGGCCCAAAGGCGTATCGTACTCGTACTCAAGTTGAGCTCGTGAGCTTAGAGAATTGAATTTTAGTTTAGTTGAACCACCCTAATGTTGATTCGAAAAATAGCGCTAATTCTGAAATCGCCTTTTAATCGAATAGATATTTAAAATATTATTTTATTTCGAATTTATTTTCAACCAATCTAGTATGCATCGGATCAAGTATGCATTCGTTAGAGATTTAACGGAAGTGAGTTTACCGGAATCGGAGCAGAGCATAATAAATTTATATATTGATGTACTTTCAGTTTCTTTAATTAGTATCTAAATTGCTAAATTAGCCCTAAATATTAGGGCCCATAATCATGATCGTTGCTTAGCACTCGTCTTAATAAAGATTTTTACTTCAAAAGTCATTTAAAATGTTGGTCAATCATAGTCATATTAAATATAGATTTCAATTAAAATAAAAAGTAACAGCGTCCTCTTATGAAAAACAATTAAGTTGTTATGTTTTGCAAGGTCACCCTGTGTCAACTATTTTATTCACAAACCACAACATATCTGTGGAAGTAAGCGGAAAAAGCCAAACTCAAGTTTAGAGTAACCGTTGTCACAGGCAAAACCATAGACACAAACCGTGATTTTAAAATGTTAAAATGACATTTTCATTATTTTGAAATTAAAAATCCTTCTTAAACATAAAATGTATTTTATGTTGACTATGACAGAGAGAAAATGGTGTTTATTTTGTTATCATTCTTAAGTAGATTAATCTGACTGTGATTATGGGCAATAGTTTTTGAAATGAATAAAATAGCGGAGTTAAAATAATTCAAGATCAGGGAAACAGGGTAAAAAATACCAAAAAGACTTCTAAGAGTACTTAATAAATAAAAAGCTTTGTTCCATTTTTTTTCGAAAACCAAAATCTTCGGTGAGTATTTTTGCCGATGCAAAAACAACAACAACAACTATGTATGTTAGAACTTACTCTGTAGTGCAAACTTTTTGTAATCGAAGTTCCGTAACATCTCTATTCATTACAGATTTGTAAGCATTTTTTTTTTTATTTTACTTGCATACATTTTTTTTTTAAAAGACACATTGACATTCTGTTATTGGAGCTCTTTAGTATTTTTGTGAATTATGCAGATCTCGTATTTATTGTTGTTTATTTGTATAAAAAGTTTTTAGTTTATAAAGAAGTGTATACGAGTGCTGCTGTCAGCAACTTTTATACCTCCCTTCCGCTCATTGTTGCTATTGTATGTCTGACTGACTGTCTGCCGCCAATATTTATATATTTCAACAACTTACATTCAGAGTTTGCCGTAATTTGCAAAGCCAACACGTTTCTATGGAAGCTACATTCTTGAAATGCATAGCACCCTGTGGCGTTAAGTTTCTGCGAGAATTTAATAAATTTTTTTATATTACAAACATTAGTTTTTTTTATAATGAAGGCGTTCTATTGCTGACAAAGTTCGGTATAAAATGTTGTTTTTTTTGTACTTTGAGTACGAGTTCTGACAACTCAAATTTCGAGAGGGTTTTTCGCGTTCTTTCCTAGCAAGTTTAGTTACACTTATTAATAATAAAAATAATTTTTTGCTAACTTTTTTCAAAAATTATTAAGTTACACAAGTTTTTGCTCATAAATATAAATTCGACACTCTTTATCATTTTATATAATTTAATTGTACATCGCTGGCCTTGAAGCTTGCATTTTGCAACATTATGAATCGCCTCAAGTATCAGTTGGTATTTACGTATACGAAAAAATAAAAAAATTAACGACAAACCTCGAATATTGTTAACAATAATAAATATATAAGTAAAGCTAATATATCAAAAACCATTAAAGCCAAACGCCATATTTATAGCGATGCACTCATAACTGTCTGCTGTTAGTTTCTTAGAATATATAATTAAATTAAATATGAATTATGTTAGTAATAAATGAAATCTCACGGCTCGATCTAACACAATTCTCTAGTCTAATTTAAACTGTCAATATTTATTTTGATAATTATTAAAATTTTAATTAACACTCAAACTAAATAGATCTCAGACAAAAGGAGCTTTTCTATAAAGACTTTTAAGAGAAAACCTGTTAAAGCGATTAGCCTATAATCAGAGTCAAATTAAAATAGAGTTTTATCCACTTAAATATGATTCTAAAATAAACATCATTTTATGTCTGTCATAGTCAAATTAAAGTAAATTTTTTGTTTAACACGCAGTTTTAATTTCAAAATAACGAAAGTGTAAATTTGAAAATAAAAAAATCACGGTTTGTGTCTTTGGTTGTGCGATGTCACAATGCTTACCCCAAACTTGAGTTTGGCTTATTGCCTATGCTATGGTTTGTGAATAAAATAGTTGACACAGGGTGACCTTGCAAAACATATAACATTTCTTCATACCACCAACCAACTTAATTCTTTTTCATAAGGAAACGTTGTTGATTTTTATTGCATTTTATTTTAATTTAATCGATATCAATTTCACTACTATTATTGTAAACACAACTGTACATACTAAATGGCATTACACATTTAAATCTTTGACTAAGAAAATTATTACAGTCGGCTGGTAGAATTTTAATGGCAAACAAGTTGAACAGGAATTATATGGACACTACTTTCAGAGGGCACTCCTTTGGAAGTTTTATAAAAATAAAATATTGAATTCGATTTACATAAAAGTTTGTGTCAGTTTGTTATCAAATTAAAGGGAGTGTTACTGTTTGGTTGCACATTTTTTAGTTGCCGAAATGAGTCAAAAATTTCCAAAATAATGAAAAATTCAACAGTTTGGGCACAGGACATGTAAACAAATCGATCGCGAGCAAACGCAAAGAAATAAGAGAAATGAAAGAAAATAAAAAAAATAAAAAAGGTAATATTGATTTTGAATGTAAACAACATTTAGTGTTCGATCACAATCAGTAGTAATAAATTTCTTTTAATATTATAAATCCAAAATAAACAAGTATCTGCTTGTATTTCAGCTTGTTACCAACAGCGTCAATTAAACTTTAAGAAACACTGAACAGGAAACAAGCACTTTGCACATATCTGGTTGAGTAAAATGTCGAAGGAATAATTATTATTGTTTAAGGGGAATGAAGAACAAAGAATTGAAGAAAAATAACAAAAAATAAAATTAAAAAAATTATAAAAAAAAAAAAAAACAATTACAAAAAAAAAACAAATACTGAATTATTTGAATTTTTATTACCCCAGGTGTTAATATAAATAAATGAATCGATGCGAAACATCAACAAATATCAGTACAACTTATTGTTATTCAAATGAGCAGTCAAATCAAAATGCAAGTAAAAAAATAACTTAAATTAAAAAGACATTTAATATGTTGATCAATCTTAGTCATATTAAACAAAATTTTTAGATAAAACGAAAAATAAGAGGGTTCCCTTATGAAAAAAAATTAAGTTGGTTGGTGGTGTGAAGAAATTTTTAATGTTTTGAGAGGTCACCCTGTGCCAACTATTTTATTCACAAACCATAGCATAGCTATAGCAATAAGCGGAAAAAGCCAAACTCAAGTTTGGAGTAAGCGCTGTGATATTGCACCAACATAAACACAAACCGTGATTTTCAAATGTTAAAATTGCACATTCATGAAATATCTAAACGAAAACTCCGTGTTAAACAGAAAATCTATTTTAACTTGACTGTTATTTAAGAATAATTTCTCGCAGCTTGACGTCCATATATTTTACTCACCACTGTATGCCAATATCAAGTACAACAACTGTTAACTTGAAGCCGACGACGGAAGATAAAATTTGGTTGAATTAAAATTAGCGAGTAGCTTCAAACGGGTGTGACAATAGTCGACAGGCGTAATGGACAACAATAACGAAGTAAAAATATGTAAATCAGTATTAAAGTATTTTAAGGCATACACAATAACGTGAGCCACAGTGAAAGAGTTCAATGGCACTTAACACCAGAAACAACAAACACGTTAATCTTTATCGAATACGAAAGAAATTTCAAACAGGAAAAAATGTAATGGCTTTAATAATGGTTATTAAGGTGAACTTAAATCTAAAAATAAGCTTAATACAGCTTACAAAATTAAAGGTACGCGATGTCGTGTGAAACGTAAAAGTGCATTAAAGGCTTGAACTGAGCTGCAATTGACTGAGTCATTAAATGAGAGTTTGTTTTTTTTTATAATGGTGAAACAATAAAAAAAAATTAAACAAAAGAAAAAAAAAATGAAATAAAAAAATATACATATATCATACAAGAAATACTGCATTAGTCAACTCAAAGCCAAAAAAAAAAAAAAAATAATGAAAGGTATTTAACATTTCATATAAAACGGGGTTAGAAGTGAATGTCGGCTGCTACTAAAGAACTTACGAAAAGCAATAGAGGTAGACTTAAAAGTAACGGTAGCAGCAGCATATTAACAGTAAACAAGCATACAATAGAAGGCGATAGTGATAGTGGAAAGTCAGTTGGAGAAAGAGAAAAGTCAAAAGCTGGCATCATGTGGCAACAAGAGTCATGGATAGCAGCAGCAACAGTTGAGTGCGCATGAGACTTTCAAAAGTCAACTAACATACTCACATATCTACACACACATACACCATTTTCACAAAGAAAAAATAATATGCAATAAAAAAAAGTATTTAAGTATCTTTAGCACATAAATATTAGCATACTTGTGGACTTTTTAACTGCTATTCCTATTTGATACTCGTTCATACATACTTAAGTAGGTGACATGAGGCTGTAGAAACTGGCGTACAGAAGATTTATAATGCGTTTTCACTTTTCTACTTTCCACTTTTGCCAATTTAGCAGGTTGATAGGTAAGTCAAAAGCGCCGCAATAAAAACTACTTCATGTTTATACAAACATCGTTCTGAGCGTGGCTACTGCCAGCTAATTAATTTGATATTCCAATGGAGCTTTGTGCACAGCTGATCATCTTATACCCCGTTGTGCGTATAGTATGTACGCTAAGAAGCTCCAGGTGTAACGAGAAATCGATGGAATCATGCCTTCCCCCTACTGGGTTTGCAAATGATTGATATATACCGGATTATTTAGATCAAATAATTCAAGAGCTTTTTAAATATATTGGCTTATAATCATAGTCAAATTAAAATAAAGTATTATCTGCTTAAACATGATTCTAAAATAAACATCATTTCATCTATGTCATAATCAATTTAAATACATTTTATGCCTAAAACGGAGTTTTAAATTTAAAAATCAAGGTTTGTGTATATGGTTGTGTTTGTGATATCGCTTACACCTAACTTGAGTTTGGCTGTTTTCGCTTACTGCCACAGCTATGTATGCTTTGGTTTGTGAGTAAAATAGTTGACACAGGGTGACTGGGAAAAACATAAATAATTTCTTCATACCACCAAACAACTTAATTTTTTTTTCATAAGGACACCCTGTTACCTTTCATTTTAGCTAAAATCTTTGCTTTGTAAGACTATGATTGACCAACATTTTAAATCTTGTAACTTTAAACGACTTATTCTTGTATATTTGTATATCCACTACTATCTCCCGAACGACTTCACCGATTTTATTGAAATTTGGTACACAGGTACTATGCTTTGTTTTAACATTTTCTACTTTGGTGTTGCCACTTGGGGTGGTCCTTAGGGTTGCCACCTATATCAATTTTTTTAAAATATTAAGTAATATACGGCATTGTTGGTATCAAATGAAAGGTATTTTAGGGCGTATACTAACCAAAATATTTTCGCGTAGTATTGCCACATAGGGTTGCCACCTGAACGCATTTTATTTATTCCTTCACTATCCCGGGAACGGCTAAACCGATTTCGATAAAATTTGGTAGATGGATAGTATGCTTCCTTCTTAGATTTTCTACTTGAATGTTGCCACTAATGGAAACTTAGAGGGTTGCCACCTTTCCGATTTTTTTTAAATATATGGCAATATGGGTATCAAATGAAAGGATGAAAGGTATTATACCAACCAGAATATTTAATACACTACAGGTGTCGCCAATGTATGTTAAGTGACTTTTTGTGGTTAGTGTTCGATATTTTGGAAATCTATTTTGGAAATTTATGCTCTTGGTAAGTAAGATTATGCGGCAAATTCGAAAAATACCGAGCAAGTCTCGGTCACCCAGGTACTGTCTTTTTAACTTAATTAAAGATTTCAATTAAAACGCGTGCCAAGCAACACCTTTGTTTATGGGCCAATGTTTTTAAATGGTCCTCCGGGTTAGAGTCTTTTTTAATACGCCCCTCGACAGGCAGTTTTTTTTTTCTAAAAATATGAATTTATTTTTTTATTGTTTTGTTTTCATTAATTTCACATAAATTTAAATATATTATACAGTAAAGTATTATGATTCAAACACGTTGGCTCAACAAGCTGAATATTTTGTTGCTGCTCATTTTGATTGATTGATCCTAAAGACAATATTATTGACAGTAAGCTACATTGGTTATTTATACTTTTGCGTTTTATTGCAAAATTTATGACACTTCATAACATTTCTTTGATTTTTAAGGTGCTTAGCTTGTTTATTTTCTATTAAGTATGTATTCATATTTATTGATTACCTACCTATTTCTCTGAACACTTCTTATACGATGAAAATAATAAAATTTTATTGAATCATTGAGCAAAGTTATTTTATATCTCTCAAACAGAGATCTCTAACCTTTCGAAGAGAAAGCCCTTGTAATCATAAGCAGCGAATAGAACTAATAGCAGATGCCTTCGGTATAGAAACTTTATTTTTTTGAGCGTGAAATTACACTTTAGAAAATAATTTTCTTCCAACACAAAAGAGAAATCATAATTGAAATTAACGCCTTAAAGGTCGCAAAAATGTTCCCCAATTATTAGAAATTTGGTAGCTAATGGAGTGAATTTATATGTGAGTCCCGGTTTTTCTGTGTTGTTGAAACTTTGAATAAATAGCTTTAAAAGGCACACTAATTGTGCTGAATATGGCAACGCAATTATTTCTAATTCAAAAAATGCATGTCTATTTATGGATTGCGTGAGACTAATTTGATACTAAACGAATGAATCAACAAATTGATTTCAAACGCTTGTAAAGAGACCTATTTTCCATTTAAATGTTAAATGTCAAAAACAGTGAGGATCACTCAAAATCGTCTAAAATTTAACAAACAATTTTTAAGCTAAAATTCGATAGTCAAATGCACATAAAAATAATAAATTTAATGAAAAATAATAAATATTCCAAAATATTTGAAAAACTAAAAAAAAAGTGAAGAGAGATATTGGAATTAGTGTTACTTAGCTCATTCTAAAAATTCTTGGAATATTCAAAAAAAAAAAAAAAAACAGAGTGTGAATTTTTGAAATTTGTGGCAAGAACTTCAAATGATATCTGAGCACGCCTCAAGACTCTTAACAATTTGGCTGTATTTTTGCCCATTTTTTTATCTATAAAGTGTTTGGCATTTCATTCCATATTAAAAAAAAAAACAATTTAAAAAGATCAAGGGGAGCTTTGTGACTTGCACTTCATGAGACTCGAATTTAATGTGCTAAAGAATACTCTGTATACTTAACTTACTTAGAAATCTTTTTGAAACTCTCGGCTCAAATTTGAAAATTCTCATCAAATCACTTTTTGTTTTTTTCAATTTACCAAGAGGTTTTGGAATTTTTTGCGTGAGCTTGGAAACACTTATTCAATAGATTTCTATTACTAAGAAATTCATTTTTTTATATAAAATTAAAAAAGTAGTCTTAACTTAAATTACCGTTACAAGAACCAACTGGCCCATTTTGAGTGGCTCTCACTGTATGTAGCTAGTAAAATTATCACGTGTGTAATTATTTTTTTACATAAGCATAGACAATTGAAAAAATAGTTATTTATGTGACATCAAAATATTACCTTATGGGGATGTGAATATTGGGCTACACTGTTATGCCAATTTTTTTTTTTCTAAAATAATTTAAATATAACGTGGCGGAGATATTCGATATGATGCACCAGCATAAGAGGTGTCCATCCCACGATGACGATCATTTGAAGGTGCTGAAACTAAAGCAAAAAATTGAGATGTCAATCTATTGAAATAGCTTACAACTAGAAATAGTTCTTTAAGCAATTTCTTTTCTTTTTTCTACCTAGGCGTTTGAAAAACAGCGTATTCCGATATCCTGAAAGACCATAAAGCCATTTGGGATTCAAGTAGTTGGGAACAAAATATTTTACTTTTGTCTACTATTTTCGAGCCAACTTTGAGTCACCTTGAAACTCACGCAGAAGTAATTTTTGCTATACTACAATTTTAATGCTTTGATTTGTTTTTTACGAATGACCCGAAAACCCCTATATCTATCAATAAATTAAAAAAATGTACATCCCTATTACCTGTTACGTGTTTGTTTAGAACAAAAAAATTATTAAAAATACTACTTGCTAATGCTTCCATGAATAAAGCACGCTATCGTTTATTGGGAAAAATAATTAAAAAGCCATAAACACTAGGAATAAATTATATTTTGTACATTTGCAATTCTAAATTACTTGTCATAAGATAAAAACAAAAATTATTATGTACTTATATGTATGTAAATACTTGTATATATGTATGTATATGAAAATAACTGTGCCTATCTAACTGTACCTATTGCAAAGTAATTATTGACATGTTTCAAGCATGATTTATCACTTCACCAATTTTACCTTATCGGTAAAGGAAATCATACATACATACATACATATATGGTAATCAAAATGGGAAGTCATTTGACATTTTATGATTTGTAGCACAAATTACTGTTATCTATATAATTATAACAGTAAAGATATAAATATAGCATAAAACAAAACCGAGCAAAGTGAGAGAGTAAGTTTCAATTTCTCCAATTTTGAGTTGTGCTGCTTTAGTTTTGCCTCATAAATTACGGTCCCCTGTTGTATGCTAATTCGAACGGCTTCGTTTAAGTGAGGTTAGAATTGCTATTCCATGCATTTTTTCTTAAGTTAATACATTTTTTCATTTACTCTTTTAACTACGACAATAAAGAACTAACATTGGTTGTTGTGCTTTTTAAAATAAATTCAAGCTCCAGCCCCGCCTTACACGTTTTCAACTGTTTTCATAAATGTCTCTCTAATACTAAAAACCTTTTGCAATCTAAAAAGAATAGCAAGAAAATTAATGCAGCTGCACTGATTTTAAAAACTTTTGTGATAATTTACACAATAAGACAAAATTTCAATATGCATTTAACACAAAAGGAAGGCTACTTTTAACTAAGTTTTATTTTCTAAATATCAAGACAAAAGAAGCTGAAAAATATCGATGATACTTTCGTCAATCGATATTGTACTATTTAACGATGGTATTGGTTATAACATCAAATATGGGCGGTTGACTACAATACTACCCTGTTTCAGAAATTAAACAACCTGATTCGTAATTTGAATGGAGAATGTTCTTTCGTCAAATTATTCCTCAACGCCCTCGCTAAGAGATCTAAAATCTTGTGTTCTAAAACTAAATATTTTAAAGTATTCCGGGCTATAAATCTGCTTAGCGGGAAGAATTATAGATGAAATGCATTTGCGAATCAAAGTAACAACGTTCTTCTTGTCGATCATCTTCAGAAACGAATGTATGTTTCGTTGAATATTCGTAGAAAGTTGAAGTATTAAATTTGACAAAGGCTAAAAAGGGTCTTTTTAGTGGGACTTCTTGGTTTTTGAGGAAACATATAGTGACGTTTTCGGAGTTCCTTCACGAGATTTGCGAAACCATTTTGTGATAATTTCAGGACTTTTTTCAGGGATAATTTAGGGATAATTTCGGGATCATATCGGAAGTTTTTTGGGATCATTTTTTTTTGAATAGTTTCTGACTAGGTTTCGTATAATTTCGGAAACTTGGGATTGTTTTATGGATAACTGCGGGACTTTTTCAACACCATTTTGCAATGTTTTCAGTATCATTTCGGGACATTTTCTGGGATGGTTTTAGGGATAATTTTGGAATTATATTGGGAGTTTTTAGGTATGTATAATTTTTGTCGTTATTTTTTTTGGGAACATAATTTCGCAAAATTTTGGGAATTGTTTTAGGGATCATTGCAGGACCATGTGAGAATATTTGCGGGATAATATGGGAAATTTTATTAACATTTTTGTATTCTTTTTAAAACATTTGAGGATTTTCTTAACATAATTTCTGAATAGTTTTCGGATAATGTCGGGATTGTTTAAGGGATCATTTGGGAACTTTTTTCGGGATCATTTTTGTAATATTTTGTAATCAATTCAGGATGGTTTTTAGGTCAGTCAGAGCAATAAATTTGTCATTTCGAGAACTTAGATAACTAGTTTCGAAGGTTTTCATGTTTTCAATTAGATGTAAATACATAATAGTTAGACTCTCTTATTAGCGACTTTTTTTGCTTAAAAAAATTAACAATTAATTAAATGTATTTTTTATTTTATTCCAGGTAAGGCATATTCGAGAACTAAATATGAAAATCATTTCTTCCACTTATTAACTAATTGTCAAATAACAGTAAGTACATAAAAAAATCTTTGAGGAACTGTTTGTCATTTTCAATCTCTGAGGTTTTAACATATACACATCCACAAGCTGTTTTTAATTATGATGCCAGCCTCGCTGCTTTTCCGACTTTTAATTAAAAGCAGAAGCCGTAACTTATATCAATATATCGCTAACCCTTTAGTGTAACAAAAACAATGCATTTAACTAGAACGCTGAGTGAAACTGCAATATAAATCTGGAACAGCAACAAAAATGCTACACAAACTTAAGCTGACCTAGTTTTTTTTGTATGCTAAAGCTTTGTCCAAACACAACGTTAGCTAGTAATCAGCACCACTACTAACCACACCAAAAGCCATGGATCGCTTAGTTTGTTTAAGAATATTTTCACCTTTGTTTTTCTGATTGACATAACGCTCTCAGATGCCAGCTGTGCCATGGCATTGACTTGGTTTTTAGCTTGCTTCTTCTAGCATTGTCTTTCAAATATTTAGCGCTACTTTTTCAAGCGGCGCACCTCCGCCCGCATTAGTGAGACCAAGTATGTATGTATGTATGTGTAACAGCTGTTCAGCCTACTAGCGAGTAAACCAAGCGTGGAATCAATCTATGCTCGTTTATTCAAAAAAAAATAAATAAATAAAAAAAAAACCAAACCAAATAAAAAACAACGGTTAGTATTTATCACCAGAGTAAAATAACTTCAAAATAACAACAATAACACAGTTGGCGCTGTTGTAGTTTATGTTGCTCATTAGTCAATCGAGCGTATCACCGGCGCTTCCTATTTTTGATGCATACTCGTATATGTATGTATGTATGTGTACATTAGCTTTAAGTTTATTTGTATGAAGTCTAATTTTTATGTTGAGCTACAAAGTTGACCCCAAAAGAAAAGAAGAAATTTTGTGATTTTCCACATCTTTAGGAAACTTGCCGGAAAACGTTTTATTACAACCGATTTTTTTTTTTTGGGTCCAAAACCGCCTCTTGGGAGCCCAAAAAGTCATATTTTTCAGGAGCTATGGATTGCAAAGGTCTTCGAAATCTTATTAAAAAAATTGGACCCCCTTCCCAAACTCTTGGATCCGCCACTGGCAATGTGATATTTGGGCTGATTGCATCACTCCAAATATTTATTTAAAATCGTTTAAGCCCGTCCTAGTTTTCATTCCCTAAAAACATTTCTTATTCATACAAAGTTTTAGAAGCTGTAAATTGTTTTGCCACAAAAGTAAGTGTCTTCGTTTATGTCAAGCAGTTATTAACGTCATTTAATTAAATGTTATACAGTTATGCACAACGGTAAAACCTATTATTATAATCTCTTTCTCCACATCACTAAATTTTCTTTGTTTGAAAATAATTTTCGTTGGCGCTTTTGTTTCCGTTTGCTGCGCTATTTACCTTAACAAATTGCTGACTGCCAGCTTTTCTCCCAAAAACACTTTAACAGTACCAATTTTAAGCAACCTTTTTCTTTGTGTGGAAAAAGCCAAAAAAAAAGAAGAAGAAAGTAAACAACACAATGTAAAATAAAGTTGAAAATGTAAAGACTGAAACTATGCCACAACTCGTTTTGTTAATCTTTTTATTGAAATACTTTTAGCTTCTTGAAAGCTTCTGATCTTGAGATATGCATTTTTTGGTTGTTTGATTTGTATTTAACTATCAGTAAGCTGCTTGGTTTTTTTTTGTTTTTTTTTTTTTTAGTTTTATTGCTTTCACAAAACATATTAGTAGCTTTCTATAATTATAGACCACATTTTCTTTATCGTTTTTTCGTACGTTTTTATTTTCTTCAAAAGTACTTATGATGTTCTATAAAACGTAAATTAGTTGTTAATTACAGCTGGTGGAATGCACACAAATTAGGTCGAAAGTTTTATTATATCTTGTGATATGATTTCACTATATGATTGACTTGCTTTGCAATTTAATTTCAAGATTGTACTATTTAATGAAATATGCATGGGTTAAACGAAAAAAATTTCCGAAAGAATAAATATGCGAACATAATTAACCCATCTCCCTTTTCCTGTATGAGTATTGCTATATACAGTTGTGTTAAATAAAATAGTAGTAAAATTAAATTAGATACCAATTAAAATATAGCAAATTCTGTAACAGAATCAACATAAAAACAAATTTTAAAGTTTACACAAAGTTCAGGCATGTTTATTAAGCTTTTTTAAAAAGGCTTTCAAAATCTGAGTACAGGATTTTGTAGAACAATAAATTTTAGTGCAATAAGGTGTAAGTCATAACTCATTCAAAATTGTCCCTGAATTTTTCGAATATTTTTCGTCGAGGGCCCTGAGTGATTTTACAACCAGTTTTGGACTGTATTTCCACAACTAGTTGAGAGATGAAACTTATTCATGTGGCTTATTGTAGCACTCCTTTGCACCTTTCTTTTGGCACCCATGACACCCTGTATTTACAAATTTTGGGTCACCCTGATCCACAAATTAGTCGCGAACTCCAAAACTTGTTGAGTTATTGAAATAACAGATATCTTAAACTTTAAGTTGGGCCCCTAGTAATGTAAGCGTGAGAGTTACAATTTATTATATTCAGCAATGTTTGAGTGATGCGCGCACAAACATACAGACAAACAGATAACAATTCTAAAAACTGTTGATTTGGCTCCTATTTTCTCAATAATGACAGTTTGAGGCTTTCATAGCCAGAAATATTAAAAACACTTTTTAAAGAATAAAAATAAAATAAAAAAATGTAAAAACTAAAATTATAAATATTTTTTTGAAATATTTTTGATGATAAGAACACAGAAAAAAATTTAGTTTATTATTTATTTAATTATTTAGTAAGCCACTCTAGTGTACATCCAAACATATGCGTGGATTAACGTTTGGGTGTAATTGTAAATAGTCTATGTAATTGCAAACTTTTAATATTTTCCAATTTTCGTTTACCAAATGTGTACAACTATTATTTTAATTACATTGCCTTAGACAATCGCGCTATGTTTATGTCTACAAATTGTGTATGCACACACCAAGTTCTCCAGCTATTCGCAATGTTTTGGCTATTGATAGTTTTTACTTACGCACGATTTGTATTGTATTTTTTTTGTAATATAAATTTGAAAATTGCACAGCCTTTGTTTCTAAAGGATTACTGGGTATACAGCTGATATTGAAATCAGACAAACAGACAATCGATAAGGTAATCGTGAACGTGCCATGTTATGCCTTTTCCGAATATTCATTCATTATATCTAGAAGGATTCCGAAGTGATTAGCAGTGGAATATTAGACCTTTTTTAGTCATATATGGGAGGTGCCACGAACATTTATCAAAAGCATATTAGAGTTTCAAATTCTACAATTTTATTTAAATAAATCAAAAAATTATCTCGTATTAAAAGCTCTTCCAAATTTTTGGTACGATTAAATAAATTCTAAACACATTAAATATGCAAATTTTCAAGCGCTTCTGCTAAACAAAAATATTTTTAAGTGCAGTTAAAAATTAGGGTTGCCACCTAATCTTTTTTTATTTATTTTGTGGTATATTCGCGGTTATCTCGAACACGTCCTTACACATTTCTGTGAAATTTTGGTCACACATTACCTCCATTATCTTAGCTTTCTATGTAAAGTAATGCCGCTTGAGTTGATTTAAAGCAGTTGCCAGTTGTTTGGGGGAAAAAGTGCAATGAATAATGTCAATGTGGGTATAGTAAAGAAATTTCAAGTAGTATAGAAATAATTTGTAAATTTTCCACTTTAGCTTTCCTGTGTTTTTTTTTGTTTGTAATAACAAACCTAGGCTTGCCACCTAATTTAATTGTATCTTTTTTTTTTCTAATTTTCGTTCGCTCGATCCCACATTGCAATAAAAATAAGATAAATTACAATGAATTAAACAATTTTTTTTTTAATTTTAATTGACCGTCTAGGTATTTTTTGAGGTAAACGCTTTCTTCTGGCCATTGGCCAAATATCTAAAAATGCAACAATAATAGCTTTTATGAAATCGGACATATATTAAAACGGAATTTCGAGCTCCAACGGGAAGAAAATAATAAATCACAAACAAAAATATTTAGTACAAAGTACAAGCAACACGTTCGCGGCAACAATAAAAGAAATTTTTATGTTTGCTCACAAATGGCGAGCTATTAAAAACACTCATGCGAATGGCACGTTAATGACGTTGGATGTGTGAACGAAATTCATTTCACGTTCGCACTTTGCGTGCTCATTGACGAACGCATGTGGTCGGTGGCCACACAATTTTATGCGTAGCTCTAATGTTTTGCAAGCGAATAGGAAATTAAGAATATTTTTAGCCATGGAGAAATTGCAATTATTCCAAAAATGTGCTGTGTGGCATTAAAACACTTAAGAAACAAATGCAAAATTAAGATGCTGCTTGCGTTGTATTTGTTGACGACAAAAGTCTGTTTGTGGTGTCTTAAAGCAACGCGTGAGGCAGCGTGACTTTTGTCGTGAGTTTGTCAGATGAATGAGAAATTTTGATGTGCTATTTGCAATTGTTTGTCAAGAAAGCCAACTACCAGTTGACATTTGCAATTCGTTGCATTACGGATGCTTGTTGTTGCTGTTGCTATACATGATGCGACAATTTGTTATGTACTACATTTGACACACATTCCTTGACGAATTTTTAATGCATATCTTATGGTCTAGGTAGGCTTTTTTTCACCGTTTTGCTGTTTATTTTTAAGTTTTCAATTTGAAAGTGCGAAACGAAGTTGTTGGAGCAACACTCTCGGATATACTCAGTTGTGAAATGTGTAAGACTTTTAAAATTCTTTTACCTAGATATAAAGGTGGAACGTATTGAAAAAGTGAAGAGGCAATTCTAACACGAAGATATTTGCTGATAAAAAAAATTAAATAAAATTAAAAAAAAAGGGTTTTGCGAATTTTTGTGTATTTTCCTTAAAAAAATAGTTTTTTTTTTCTAATTTTTGTCTATTTGTCAGTATGTTTGTTCGCACATCATTCAAAAATCGCTGCATTGAATTTTTTGGAGCTTGCGAGAATGTTTCTTACATGTTTAACTTAAACTTTAAAACTCATTATATGCGAATATTTTATTCTCTCTATAAACAGTGGTGGCAGTAAAAGTTGGCTCAAAATCTCCAAAAATGGTAAAATTGTTAGAGGTATAGATAGACATTATACATGTAAATTGCAGATATTCAAGAAAAAGTGTTAGAAGGAATCATTATTGCCCCAATAGTATACAAATCCATAGTTTTTAGAATTTTTTTCTGTATGTCTATATGTTTGTTCGCACATCACTCAAAAATGGCTGTATAGAATTCAATGCAACTTTTATCATTGCATTACTAGGGAAATAACTTACAATTTAAGATAACTGCTATTTCTATAACTCTATCAGTTTTGGAACTATCAACCAATATGTGGACCAGGTGGCCCAAAATGCATTAGTACAATACGGGTATCAAACGATAGGTGCTAATGAGTGCTGCCATAAGCAATGTGATTAAGTTTAAAATCACAGCTGGTTTCTGAGATATAAATATATCGTATTAAGTTTCATTGAAAGCTGATTTAGCGACCTTTTTTCTTTTTGAAGTCTACATACTACATATGTTAATGTGACTGTGAAACGGAAGCTTTCATGCTCAGAAAAAAGTCAACAACTCTTTCAATCAGCATTCACACTCTAAGCGGATGCCACACGTCACATTTATCAATCGCTTGTATCTCAATTACATTCTTGTCTTCTCGAAATTTATAACCGAACACTAAGCATGCCTTGTTAGCGATTGAAATACTACAAAAAAAAAACAACATCAAAACGACAATCAATCTTTGAGAAAATATCTCATCGCATCTCAACTCCACTTGCCTATTCAAGTAGCAATGCATGTTTGATTTTGTTTCCAAATATATTAAAACGATGCTTTTGTTCTCTCTGTAGACAATAAAATAGATTGAAAATTGATAAAAAAAAGAATTATCGTCGACGTGATGCAATTAAATCTTATCACTACGGAAATCTGATAAATCAAAAAAGGAAACATTAGCATTTATGTAAATTCTTATGAATTTTTATAAGTAGATAAATCTTCCTACATGTTCTTAAATTATGGCAGGTATTGTTAAGTTAAAAAAAAAAAACATATTTATGTATGTTCTGTTTGTAAGTAGCTAATCACCACATATCATCACATGTCAACAACTAAGAGGTTGACATGTCGTATGAGTGTTAATTGCTTTGTTAGGTATTATTTATATACAAACATATGTATGTATGTATATGAGGCGATACCATGGATCGTATGTGTTGATAATGGTTAAGTTACAGTTACTGGTTACTTTTTTTGAACCGGTTACTTGTCGGAACTGGCAAATTTTTTGGAAACCGCCCACTTTTTGGAACCGTTTACTTGTCGATACTGATAAATTTCTCTACTGATTATTTTTTGGAACCTGACTACTTTTTTGGTACCAGTTACTTATCGGTACCGGTTACTTTTTGTACTGATTTCTTTTTGGGAACCGGTTATTTGTTGGTACTGCTTAATTTTCTGTACTGGTGTCTTTTTGGGAGTCTGCTACTTTTTTTGGAACCGGGTACTATTTGGTATTGGTTACTTTTCTGTAGTGATTATTTTTTCTTGGGACCCGCTATTTGTTCGTACTGCTTAATTTTCTGTACTGATTACTTTTTAGGAACCTGCTACTTTTTTTGTAACCGGGTACTATTCGGTACTGTTTACTTTTCCACAGTGATTATTTGTTTGGGAACCGATTGCATTTCGGTATTGACTAATTCTCTGTACTGATAATTTTTTTTTTGGGAACCGGTTGCGTTTTTGGAGAACCGGTTACTTTTTTGGAACCGGTTACCTGTCGGTACAGATTACTTTCGGTTGATTTTTTTTGGGGAGCGGTTACTCGCTGGTACTGATTTATTTGCACTGGTACTTTCTGAAAACAGGTACCGTTTCCTATACTAATCCCTTTTTTAAATTGGCTACTCTTTTGAAACCGGAATGTAGTAGAAAGGTACTGCTTATTTTATTAAAACCGGTCACTTTTCCGTATTCGTAAATTTTTTAAAACAGTTATCGGTTACCGTTGTGTTTACTCGCTTGGAAACTTTATTGGACTGGTTGTTAGCGAACCCCCCTCTTTTCGTTACTACTTAGTTTCTTAAAACAGTAACCGAATATAGTACTGGCTAATTTTTAAAACCGGTTATTTGTTCGTTATAGAACTTGCTATATTTTAAATGAAAATTATTAAAATCACAGCTTCTTCTTATTTCGCTGATTCTCAGTTCAAGTATTTCTTGTTTCTATCAGTCGTTTTGCATTTTAGATAAACTTTTTAAAATGCTTAAATTCCATTATTCATATCATCCTTCTATTTCAAATAACCAATTTTTTTACTCTATTTGACAGATTTGAATGAGCGCTTAGAGTTTAATCGTTGTGTTTATTTTTCAAATGGCCAATCAACAGCTCATTGAATAGTGCATATTTCATGCTGCGCTATAATCCCGCACAATTGACTGGCTTACCACCGAAAGATCTGCTTTATGAATCACCGTAAAATTGTTTAAACGATTTATTAGAAGCACATCAATTTAAATGTGATTGATGTACCACTCAGTCTTACTAAAATAAACATTTCTAAATACATATATCGTATTCTTTGGTAAGAAAGAAAAATGAAATTAATTTAAGGAAAAAAAAATTAAAAAAAATATTTATTCATGGGCTTGTTGTAAATAGAAGGCAGGGGAAAATAAGCTAAATTCGCAAATATCTTCGCATATATGTATTTGCAGCTATGTATTAGATATAAGTAAAGATATATATTATTTAGAGCAGTAGAAGTTTTGTGGTGAGAGAGAGGAGAGGGATTGGCTTATTTCAACCGCTTAGCATTTTATAAAAGGTAGTTTGGGACTCGCCTCATCCTTTACAGCAAAAATAACAACAATGCTTCAAAAATTCTGGGGAGCAAATAATCAGTGTGTCCAGACAGATAATTTTTTACTTTATATATCAAGTCCATTCGGTAAAGTCCGTTTCGTCTTTGCGTCCTCATTTCCATACGAAGTTTTAGAAAGTCTTTTTAGGTAAATTCCCGTTGAGCTATATCTTTCTGTATAATAATTACGCTAGATGGTACATTGATATATGGAACAGGCTTGAGAAGCAATGGGGAGTCTTGCGATAGATTTTTGAGTAACTTTCAGCCGAGCTAGAGCCATGAAACATGTTTTGCTTAGAAAAATTCCGCTGGGTGGCTCACTAGGGCAACCTTTTAGAAAATTCATTTTAAATTGTAAATATATTTTTTTATCTAATTTCTGGGTGACCTAGTTCCTTGCAATTTAGCGCATAGTTGTGCTTTTAATGAAAATCGGTCGGCCATGCCCCGTTTCCCACTCCCCTGCAGCACTGACGCCGGTTGAACAATTAACTGCATTATTTATTATGCATATATGTAGGCATATGTAAATAAGCTTGTTGTTTTTGTTTTGCATACACAAAGCTTTCAGCTAATAGTTATCAATACACAATTGTTTCTTTATTGTGGTCTCGGCTGCATTTAGGGCAAAAAACTTGGCAAACAAACCACGATATTGTTTTTGTATATGATTTATGTTAAACAATTTCTTTCGCATATTTACAATATTTTTGGCATTGCCAATACACAAAAGTTGCCAACATTTATTAATATTTTTCGTTATCTAATTCCCTCGATTTATTTATTTTAATTGCACAATATTCAATTTTCATTGTATAAACAAAGAATAACAATCATGCAATTGATCTTGAGCATTGAAAATTGATGTTGTACCCAATAAACCATACAAAAAAAATTCAAAATGAAATAAAATAAAATATATAAAAAAACCATAAAAAAAAATAAAGAATAATAAGATAAAATAATATAACACAACATAATATAACGTAACATAAAATAACATAAAATAACATGACATAACATAACATAGCATGACATGACATAGCATAACATAACATAACATAAAATAACATAACATAACATTACATAACAAAACATAACATAACATAACATAACATAACATAACATAACATAACATAACATAACATAACATAACATAACATAACATAACATAACATATCATATAACATAACATAACATAACATAACATAACATAACATAACATAACATAACATAACATAACATAACATAACATAACATAACATAACATAACATGACATAACATAACATAACATAACATAACATAACATAACACAATCAAATTGAAAGACATCAGAATTTACATAGGAATTTGCAAAATTTTTTTTAACTACTTTGAACTAATGATTTCAGCTGGAATAGGATTTTATTTCTTGGAAGTGAAATTCCTCAATTCCAGGAGCAATAAAAATCCATATTAAAAATGCTCCTCTTTAGTTTCAAAACGTTATCAAAGGTTTATTTGTCTGCAATCTAGAAATATCACTTCAGATTTGGGAAAATGTTTACATACTTATCAAATGCTTCGTCAATTCCGTTTGACCATAAATGTTTATTGGGTTATATATCTACTTAAATAAATATGCATGTGCATATATTGATTGCGTGCTAATGTGTTTGCAGCATTTATAAATTTATGCCCCATTAAAATGTAATAAACATTAATATTTTTCAAGCGTTTAAAGCAGCAAAATGTATGAATGAGCCACAAGGCGGTCGAATGTATTTAAAGCGCGTCATGAATGAGCCATTACCTATGTCTGTCCATGCGCGTAGCAATCTCTCAGTATACAATTGTTTGTGTGTCTATATTTGCACCAAAGACTTTTGTAATTATTTTGCTCACTTTTGATCTCATTAAACTGTAATCATATTACAGCTTTTGTAATTAGATCAATCTGCTCACTCACAATTCCTCTCCACTTATCCTTCTCTACAATGTGTGGATTGTGGATTTGGAAACGATTTATATATAAAATGAAATACAATCTTATATTCAAAAGAAACCTTAGATAAAATGTGAAATTGTTAGGAAACTCCAGACAGCTTGGTGTTGAGAAAAAAAAATGAATTACATAGTTACTCAGAGAGCTGATGCGGATTCTCCATTCGTTAAGACTCTAAACTCAACTTTGGTCTAGTCGAGAGTGGTCTAAAACTGCCCCAGCTTTCTTTCATTGTCTCAAGATTCACAATAAGCAGTATCAAGAAACCGTATCGGGCCAAGAAATCATTTTTCAATTCTTCTTATTTTAATTTACTTGATCTCTCGACCTGCGCTCCACCTAACGGAATTTTCCGCACATGCCGCTTCATAGTCGTTTGCTTGTGATTTTTGTTACTGTAAAACAAAGTGACAAGTCGTCATCTTTAAACATGACCTTTCTGTTGACCGCTAGTTGTTAAGTTTTTTTTGGTGACGTGTCATAATGTCAATGAAATTAATGCCACTGACATTAATTCGTATTAAAGTGACATTAATTCCAATGAAATTATGACGCGTAACCGTTTTTCAGCTTTAATGTGAGTAAGTTTTTAGGTAACGTGTCATAATGTCAGTGAAATAAGTACCACTGGCATTAATTCGTATTAAGGTGACATTAATTCCGTTGACATTGTGACACTTTACGGTTTTTTTTAATCATCTTTGCGTCCACAAACTATAAACGATAGCATCAATCAAATCAATATTCATATCTACAGTAATCAATATAAAAAGTTTCGATACTGAAGTGCCATCTGCAGTTTGCAACACGTAATACGCATTACGTACGTATGCATTACGTACGTATGTACATATAATTGGATTTGAATTTGCACTTGCACTTACAATTTTACTTAATCGACTAATTTAATTAATATGCATGCCACTGCAATTCAGCGCAAACCACAAAAGCAAATACCGACACCGACCAATGGATTAATGGCGAGCTAAATTCAAGTGGGCCGAATGCTGAGTCAATGGCACTATATTTTGCATACATACATACTAATCTAAATACAAAATGCCACCTCGAAACCAAATCAAATCTATCTAAGTCGAGTTAGTAGGTTTTCAAAGTTTTCATTCTTTCTAAAACAATGTTTGTATGTAAATGTAACCAAAATTCTGGCATTGAGTAGCTCATACAAACAAAAGTTGCAATCACAAATGCGATTAGTCTACAATGATGCATATAAAGCTTTTGTCAACTTTCAGCGATTCTACTCAAAACTTGCATTTTCAGACTTATCATGATTCCACATTTGATTATAGTTGCTGTTGCTGCTGTCGACGGATTGATTAATCCTCACTGCAGACCACACTCGATCTACTCAAGTGCAGATATTTCACTTTGTGCGGAAATGCATAGATATCCTTACTTATATATAGTATATACACTTATATGTATATATCTATGCATTTACGCATTTGTTTGCATTTGTTACAAAAGTGCTTCAGTGGCTTAGATTGGGTTAATGACTTAATTCAGTTAGAAGTTAATTGCTTTGCAATTTATAGATTAGCTTATCGCATGTAGGGGAGATATTGCAATGAATTTCGAAGTGGAAGCGTAAAGCTATTATTAAGTTATAGCTTTACTTATTTTATTGTACATAAACTGGTTAGAACAAAAGCTAAGAAAAATAATTTAAATAATCATTATATAGTTATAAATAATATTTAATTGTTAATTAGTGAACATGAAATAATCAGCTGCCTGTGCATCACAGATATGCAAGCAATAAGTATCCCGCAGTGCTTTTGAGTAATAGTAGCCATAACTACAGGTTTTTAGAAATTCCGTCTGTTTGTCTGTATATTTGTACGCGCATCACTTAAAATTGGTTGTTCAGAATTTAACTTAATTTTCACTTATGTATTGGTAGATTTCTTGTTTAAAACTTGGCCCCGTTTTAGCGCAAGAAAATATATTGTTTCTGCTGTATACAGTGGTGGAAACAAAATTAGGCTGAAACTTTTTTTTAGACATATGTATGTACATAGTATATATAAAAGTTATCTTTGGCGATATATTTTTTAAGGATAGAGCAAAAGTTCCTTTTACTAACTAGCAAATTGCTGAGACGTTTTTTTATCTTGTCTTTGTAGGTTAATTATACTTTTAAAACATTTTCTGTTTATTTGCAAACGTATGCTCCGGCACAGACAGTTCAATCCATTTTGCATTTAGCACACAAAACGCGTTTATCTCTCGTTGTTTCCTCATTCCTACTATTGCTCTATTTTAATTTTCTTTTAGCAATAAATGTGTGTAGTTGGAGTCAATGATTTTACGTGACTTTTTCACGTTATATTAAAAACAAAAGCAAATTAATTGAAAATATATGCGATGTCATGAGCTCAATGAAGCGATTATTTGATGATTGGCAAAAACATTATATGTTGACGTGAGTTTCAACTTCGTTTAACTTTCTACTATTATCTCAATAAAAAAACGGATTATCATCTAGCTAAGTGCAAAAACAATAAAATGTTTTCGCCCACCTCTGCGTATACGTAATATCGGAAATTCATTGTATAATTGTACTAAAATAAAATAAAATGAAATAAAATAAAATTAAATAAAATGAAATAAAATAAAATAAAATAAAATAAAATAAAATAAAATAAAATAAAATAAAACAAAATAAATAAAATAAATAAAATAAATAAAATAAATAAAATAAATAAAATAAATAAAATAAATAAAATAAATAAAATAAATAAAATAAATAAAATAAATAAAATAAAATAAAATAAAATAAAATAAAATAAAATAAAATAAAATAAAATAAAATAAAATAAAATAAAATAAAATAAAATAAAGTAAAATAAAATAAAATAAAATAAAATAAAATAAAATAAAATAAAATAAAATAAAATAAAATAAAATAAAATAAAATAAAATAAAATAAAATAAAATAAAGTAAAATAAAATAAAATAAAATAAAATAAAATAAAATAAAATAAAATAAAATAAAATAAAATAAAATAAAATAAAATAAAATAAAATAAAATAAAATAAAATAAAATAAAATAAAATAAAATAAAATAAAATAAAATAAAATAAAATAAAATAAAATAAAATAAAATAAAATAAAATAACATAAAATAAAATAAAATAAAATAACATAAAATAAGAATGAAAAGACCAAGGAAAGGACACCAAGAGAATATGAAATTGTTAAATTTATTTAATCAACCATCAAACTTTTGGTGAAAAAAATCGATGTTATACTCGTATGAATAGTCAACATTTCATATCTTTACTTTAAATCGGTTTCTATGCTTTATTGTTAAAATTTATTTCCTTCTATTTCATAAAAATTTTACCAAATACAATTATTCAGTTCGATAGCCTCGCCAATCATTTAGTTATCTCAACTGTCTGGGAATGTCTGATAATAATGTTAATGGGTATGAGAAACACAATTTATAAACAACATACCACTCTATACATATCTATATATGTATGTATGTATGTAGCTACCTCTATTATTGATTTATAGTCTTCAAGACAGATCGGTGTTACATATGTACATTAGACTGTTTGAGAAAATATTAAATTATTTTTTTTTAAATTTACTGTTTAGATAAAAGTTTTTAAAATTTATTTCGATTTTCTATAGGAAATGTATCGGAAAATCGCCGTGACTGTTACTAGGTCAACTATAATAAATACTAAAAAAATATCAAAAATAATAAAGAATAAAAGAAATGGCTTATAGAATAAAAAAAGATGGCGATAAAAATGAAGTTGACAGAACGTCGAACTTTGACAAATCAAGGAGAGGCGAATAGTTCCATGCTTAAGAAATTATATTTGAAAAATACACGCACACAAAACTTGAATCCAGTTCTGCTTCAAAAATAAAACTTTTTTTCTTTCAAACGGTCTAATATACATACGAACATATAGTGTAGCGGAGTCATTAAGTCTGCCAAAAATGGTGCGTCTAACGAAAAGAGCCATGAAGAGACTCTGCAATGACGCATCAGTTGTTTGGGGTGCACACACCAATTTACACCGGTAATTTGGAGATTTTGTTTGTTTTTGTTGACAGACAGATGTCTAATGTTGATGTGAGCTCGACGTTTGGAAAACAAAAAAACAAAAAAAAAGGACGCCAAAAGTAAATCACTCGTTGGGCTACTAAAATTAACACGATGAGCGCACATGAAGAACGGCCAATTGACGGTGAATGAAGAAACACGGTGTTGAAATTGTACCCCAAATGGTGTGAGCTTATGAGCTGACTGAATAGTGTGAGCTTGCGTGCTCACATTGTGCGTGCACTGTAATTAATGTGTCATTGTGGCGTGAGAACGATAACAAAATGTATTCGTACATACTTCAATAGTAAATTGAAAGGTGTAAAAATAACAGTATTTTTGTTGTTGTTAATCTACATTTTGAAATAAGTTGTTGTATGTAGGCATTGTAAATTGGTGCAACAACGGGTATGTGCAGCAATTTAAAAAATTTTTGAAGAAGAAGAAAACGTTTAAATTCATGAAAGAAGATTTTGAATTTCGAAATTATTTTCATCGATTTTGAAAAGGCTGAAAATAGTTTCTATTATTTGTTAACTGATGGAGGATTTTTGTTTTTAAGAAATTATTTTCTTAGCTGGGTCTGGACTTGCTTTAAAACAAGCTCGCGGACAACATATACTGGCTTAAATGTCAAAGTGCTGTTAGTGCAACGATCTCAGGATTTGTATGTTTGTAAGCACCAAGCAACAAAAGTTGCCAGTGCACAACATTGTTAAGCTTCGCTAAATTGAAAAGCATTGAACAACAGCGCACTGGCGCCAGCAAGAAAAAAAACTTAAAAATGTTACAAACAAAAGGTTTCTGGTTTCAACTAACAAGCGGCTGTAAAGCAGCTACGAAACTACGTAGCTGCACACCCGCTTTAAACGCCTTGCTGCACTTGCGGCATATCAATTTTCTTGGATGATAAAAAATATGAAAAATTAGAATCTTAGAAAATACCCCAGCGAATGCAAAATTGTTAGACTCGCATTTTATTCATTTCAACTGTTTTGTTTTCTATGGTCTCTCCAAAACTATTAGCTGCCCTCCCTTAACTCTACCAACAAAATTCTGTTTGTTTTAAAACGCGCTTCATTTTCCTTTCAATTATCTCGACTACTCGTTTTTAAGTACTTGCACCGTTCTCTTTACGATCAGCCCATCTGCTGCCTACAAGACGACGTAAGTCTGCACTGTGAATGAATCGTGATTACAGCAAGCGGTTCAATGCATTGCAGCTTCACATTCACAATTGGTTTGCAATTAAGCTTTAAACAATAGCTCACGCTTTACTGCCCACTCTCCACCTACACTGTGCGCTCCATGGCGTTTCTGCTGCTCATCTTAGACTGCAGCTGATTACACAATTTCAAGTTTGTATTCGAATATGGATAATTTTTTTTGGTAGGAATTTTTCAATAAACTCCGATGCACAGTGTGCTGTTCGAGATTTTTTCCCCAGAGGTGAATGTAGTTCGAAGATTCCCCCGAGGTTGCCACGACATAGAAGGGAATTGAAAAGCTTTTCCTATCAACAGCTGAACTCGTCCCCAAAGCAAGTATAATGCCTCGACCTGATGCTCCCTTTCGGGAAAGTAAAGAACGTTAAGGCTCACTCTCTATCGGATACAGAAAAATTCCTGTAAGAAGTCCCGATTTGAGATTACAAAACGAAAACTATATCTTGGAAATAGTTCATTAACTGATTGCGAATTAATGCAAATGAAATGAACGAAAGAAATAATAACAGCTTATGTCGCTTAAACAGTCATAAATCACTTCTATAGGAAGGTTCAGTAAATCTGCGGTTAGTAGTTGCTTTAAACAGATGACTGGGTCTATAATGATTGCTTTTAACCAAACTTGGACTCACTTATTCTGTGAATTTTTACTAAATTTTTAACACTTTTGAACAATTGTACACTGCCTGCTCGTTGTTAGAGCAGCTGTTAACTATTTTACTACAAAATAATTTTCTGTTTGCTTACAACAAATATTTATTTGTTGTTGCCACTGTTGCAGCCAAACAAAAGTACACCGATTAACAAAGTGCAAAAACCCACATAGCACAGAAAAAAACTGAATGAATTGAAAAATTAAAAAAAAAAAATTGAAAAAAAATTTTAAAAAACTTAAAAAAATTTTAAAAACAAAAACAACACAAAAGTATTGTTAAAATAATAACAGTGCTGCGATTTTTTTTTTAATTTGTTGTCCAATTTTTTTTCAATTGTTTTTTGCTGTAATATTGGCTTTTGGGACCCTTTGTGTGGCAGGTTTCGTACCAAGATTTTTTTTGTTTTTTTGCCTTCAAACTTGTTTGTGTTTTGTCACATTTCGCTTTTATTTTGCACACTTACCACGTACTTAAAAGCATGTTGCACGCTATTGCAGCATCGCTAGCAGCTAGGAACTAGCAACTGCAACAACAATGACTGCAATTGTTTGCAACTAGTAATAATGATGAAGCGGGCGATGGGAAAAATTTACAAAAAAAAAAAAAAAAAAAAAATATTAAAAATAATTTGCAAAAAGTGAATTTTACTCAAAAAAAGATCACACAAAGTAACAAAAGCAATAAAAATAAAAACAAATTGCAAAATCAGTGTTGCAGTACAAAAAAAATTTTACGACAACAACAGGAGTAGCTGCGGTCGAAATTTATGTTTATAATGAATTTTGATTTTTCCTCGAAATTCAGCCTCCGCATTCTCGTTGAAACTTCCTGAGTTTGTGGTTGAATTTATTTTGCAAATTGTTTTTGCTTTTGGGCTTGTTAAATCAAATCACTAACTCTCAAGTCTTGCCACACTGATTTTTTACTAGTTTCTAGTTAATTATCAACGGCTGTTTGATATGTCCGTAAGTTTTGTAATTCTTCGATGTCTTGTTGTGGGTTGAAAGTTTGAGAAACTGTTTATGTTTTGCAAGGTCACCCTGTGTCAGCTATTTTATTCACAAACCATAGCATAGCTGTGGCAATAAGCAAAAAAAAAAGCCGAACTCAAGTTTGGAGTAAGTGTTATCACAGGCTCATCCACAGACACAAACCGTGAATTTAAAATATTAAAATAGCATTTTCGTCATTTCTCAAAATAATTTTGTTAACTTTCTAGGTTAACCGGAAATTTCGTTCCTCGTTTGGTTCATTATTTTTTCAGAATGCAAGTGGGCTCCTTTACACCTTGACTTTTCACCTAAAAGCCACGTACATATCGAGGCATCCTAGTTTTTTTTTTTTTTTTTTTTTCATTATTTCTTTACATTTCGCGGGATTGTTAGTTTAAAAAAAAGTCAAATAAAATCTCCATTGCATATTTCTCATTAGCTATGCGGAAGTTAGGAAATGTTGGCAACTTGCAAAAAACAAAAAGAACCGCAAAACCAGAGCAAAAAGCGATTATCTGCTGCTACCTGCAATGCGCGTTGCCACATTAATTTCGTTTTCAACAGTTGAAAGTAAAATTTGTTTAAAATATGGCAGCACAAAAGCAATGCAGATTTTTTCCACTTAGTTTCTCAGCTGTTGTTGTGTCATTGTTGTGTGGTTATCACACAGTTGTTGTTATTACTTTTTATTGCATTGCTGCATTGTCATGTCACTGTAGGGCTACAATGCGCTTGAACTTTCCACGCAATGAATGTGTGCTATTAACTGTCTCATATGCGAGTTACACACATACATACATATCTCAGATTATATGTTGCATTATTAAAGCAGTTTTTAAATGCATTTCACTTGGCTGATACAATTGGTACAATTACATACATACCCTATTATTTACAAGTACATATGTATGTGTAAGTTCACATCACTCATCCTCCAACAATTGTCTTCTAATGACTTTCGGTTTCGTTTGAAAACTATTTCACTTTGCAATAAAAATTTATGAAGCGTAACTTAAAATACCATCCAATTTTTTTCTATTTGCATGCAAATGCATGTTAAATTCATAACATATATACCGATATAGGCATACATATGTATCTACCTATGTATATGAATATGCAGTGAATGCCTTTTGATGTCAACAGTATTATTTACATAAGAAAGTATGCAATCTGATCGTTCCACTGGATGATGTTAGGCGTCTGGCATCTATCAGTTGGGAATATGGAACTATATTACATGATATCAACTTTCAATATTCTCTAAGTATTCATTTTATAAATTTGTAAAGACATTCGTTGTCTGGCTAATTCACAATAAAAGCCCGTTTTACCGAAGTCTAGTGGTTGGAATTTAACCGATATTCATATTTACGTTGGTAACAAAAACTATTTTTCATATATACATATCAAAATTACACTACGTATCAAATTTTTTTCATTTTACTCCATTTTAATTTATGTTGCTTGACTTTTTAAATTCCATTTCACTTTGTCCTTTATGTTTACTATTTTATTTCATTCTATTTTATTTTATTTCATTTTATTTTATTTTACTTTATTTTATTTTATTTTACTTTACCTAATTTTATTTTATTTTATTTTGTTTTAATTTATTTTATTTTATTTTATTTTTTTTTATTTTATTTTGTTTTATTTTATTTTATTTTATTTTATTTTATATTATTTTATTTTATTTTATTTTATTTTATTTTATTTTATTTTATTTTATTTTATTTTATTTTATTTTATTTTATTTTATTTTATTTTATTTTATTTTATTTTATTTTATTTTATTTTATTTTATTTTATTTTATTTTATTTTATTTTATTTTATTTTATTTTATTTTATTTTATTTTATTTTATTTTATTTTATTTTATTTTATTTTATTTTATTTTATTTTATTTTATTTTATTTTATTTTATTTTATTTTATTTTATTTTATTTTATTTTGTTTTATTTTATTTTATTTTATTTTATTTTATTTTATTTGATTTTATTTTATTTTATTTTATTTTATTTTATTTTATTTTATTTTATTTTATTTTATTTTATTTTATTTTATTTTACTTTATTTTATTTTATTTTATTTTACTTTATTTTATTTTAATTTATTTTATTTTTGTTTAAGCGACATAAGATACGGTTATTTCATTCGTGTATTTCATTAGCATTGCAAGCTATTGTAATTCGCAATCAGCTTATGAAGTATTCCGTAATATAGTTTATGTTGTCGAAAGCCAAAGTGTGGTTTTCCACAAAAATGAGGAAGCCAATCACGCGCCATGCTTCAGAGCCAACAGTGCTCGCCACCAATAAATAAATATAGGGTGTCACAGGTGTCCCGCACCTCCCGTTCTCCACCGAACAACAATTTTGAACATTTGAACAACACGGTCGTCAGAACCTGACTCATCGGACACTCAGTGTATCGATAGACTTGCGCTAGTTAAAAGAACATCTAAGTGAAAAGTGGCTATGTAGAATATATTAAAGAAAATTACTTCGAAATGAGTGCATATTTCATGAGAGCCAACTATAAATCACTGCTATCAGGTTATCAACTAAGCTAACCACTTAAAACTGCATGAACATACCAACAACATTCAAATGAATAAACGCAACAAGCGGAGCTTCATTTTCCCCGCGGCTATCAAGCATTTGAGTATTTGAACTTTGCCTGCATCACGTTTTACTAATAACAATTTAAGAACAGCTTGCATATCGAATTAATAATAATAAGAAGAAACATTTTTGAAAATTGTGCTTTGTTTGGTAAGTGTGCCATCATTGGTAAACGCTATTACGTAATGGGTTAAGTGAATGCATAGAGCAAGTTGCTTGAAAACCTGAATGTTGACTGGCTACTTGCATTACCAATTCTTAGTGTCTGCGGTAAGAGAAAAAAAAGAAGATATTTTTTAGTAGAAAAAAATAATCCAAACAAAGAATTTTAATACCTTGAATCAAGTCACTTATATGGATTTCTATTTTACAAAGTATATTGAAATTGGACTCATTTCATGGATTTTTGAGCAACTTCTTGCAATTTGTAAACATAACCAGATCTTTTTTTTTTAAAATGAAGAAGTTTTTTGCAAATTTTTACTTCTATGGAATAGCTCCCGGATGTGGTAGAATCTAGAAAAATCAAACATAATTTACCCGAAATGATCGATGATATCAAAAAACAGTTTCTTCAACACTTTCCAATCACATTTCGTGTGCCTTTTTTAAAACTATTTCCTTATAATTTTAATACTTCCATATTATTTAGGTTACTCAAGCTTATCAATCAACTGACCCTCCTACATACATTTATAATGAGCTGACTTGCATTGTTTTTTGCAGCATTTTTTGCACGCTACTTCAATTTTATCGAATCAATTGGAAAATTATGCAATCGAGCGTGACTCGTCAAAGCTCTTTCGTTGGTCAATTACATGCCTTTTTTTTTGTTTGATTATTGGTGGGAAATACTAATGCCGCTAATCGGTATTGGGGGCCTGGTGAAATAACTGACTATAGTGTAACCAAATAAACTAGTAAATCTTGCGCTATGCCAAATAAGCTTGGATATGTGGTTGGGTTTTTCACTTTTAATTGGCTGTCGTAGAAGGTAGTTAGATGAAACTTGGCTATTGATGACAATTTTTAAATTAAGGCTTACATATAATTCTAAGTAATTTCCTTTTCTTTATTTACAGATTTTCTTAAAATAAATGAGGCGCAGATTTTGCTATTCCTAATAAACTAAGTAAGTCAATATAACAATACTAAAATATATTGCATGCAAAATCTTTTTATACTTATAATGCATTATGTAAAACGCTGTGACTGTTCACAAACACAGTCATAACCAAATAAAACGAAATGAATTAAAATAGCCACTCAGATACTCGTATACTCGTGAATTTCGAGTTGCGTTTTGTTTGGTACGAAATCATTGGCTTTTTTCTTCGATTCGCATTTTACATAATTAGCCCCTAAATCACGCATTGTGAAGAAGTCTTTAATTCGTATTTTTTATAAACACATTTTATGACACAGTGAAAATTCTACAAATTGATACTTGAGAATATTGTTGATAAAAAAAATTCGGTAAATTTGGAGAAAATATCAAATTTTTAAAGTTCGTATGGGGAATTCATTATGTTCTAAATATTTTGAAACAATGACTTCTTTTAATGAGTTCCATTAGAAGAACTTGATGCAATACTGGGAGCAAATTAGACAGCATGTTTGCTGAGAAGCCTTTCATGGCAGAAACTTACTGGCAGAGCTTGGCAAACCATTTCGGAGGGCGACCCCGTTTTTTAAAAAACTTTTAAAATCACTTTTGACAGGTAACATGCCCCGATACTCGAAGCTTGGCCTCTATTGTGGAAGAGCCTCTTTTTCATTAGAGGAATTTTGACACTTTCTGTTTACCATTGGGCTAGAAGATGTTATTAGCTAAAATTCTATTTCTTTCATTTAAAACAGATGTTTCTTTCTGGCTTCAGCAAGAAGGAAGTTGTGAATTTTGCCAGACTAGTCCATAGACGACACAACAAAAATCAATAAATAAGCTTAAATACTTACAAACAACATCCAACTAAAGAAATCTCATGCGTTCTACTAAACCCTTTTATACATTTTAGATTTGTAATACATAACTTTTAATTTATTTTATTTTATTTTTCCTCTCTCCCACTCACAGCCTATAATAAATTTCCTTGAAACGATTAAACTGGACAAAAATAAAAAAATTTGTTTGCTTTGTGCTTATTTATCGCATAAAAGTAATCGACGCTAGTTTTCCAAAAAAAAAACCCATTTGCGCTCTTAGCAATCGACTACCCGTACGCCTCCTTAGGGGTCCCACAAACTATAACTAGCACTAGTTGTAGTTGTAGTATCAACATTTGCTGTGTATTCCATTGATTAGCTGCGATGGCTACACAGCGTTCCCATGTAAGTACATTTAACTTAGATGCTTCAGCTGAGCGCTAACTTTATCCGGATTCCGCTCTGTATCCAAAAGCAAGTAACAAAAGCTCCCGATAGTTGCAAGTGTTTTATTTACAAATTACAGTTTTGTTTGTTTTCTTTTTTTGCAACATTTCCTTTACGTTGAGTTTTGTGTTATTTTTTTTGTTTTTGTTTTTTTGCTTAGAATGAGTTTCGTTTTGCATATTTTTGTATGTATATAATTGCTAAGAGTTTTGCTTTAAAGTTGAGTTAATTAAATTTTGCATGTTATTATTTCTATTTTCCATTTAACCGCGCTAAAATCTGTAAGTTGTGCCAGAAATACGTTTTCGTACGTTCAACTGTTTCTTAACTAGACCAATAAGGACAATTCGCTTGTCGTGTATAAACCAATACTAGGTGTGTCGGTAGTGTTTCTAGCTTACCACATCGAAAATCTAAAGTTCGAGTCCTGGGACAAGTAACATCAAGAAGTCTTTTGAAAACGTTTTCATTAGGTCAGTGATCAGTTCTAACGATATAAGTTCGATATCAATGCCATCTGATTTTTAGTAAAACTGTATTATTCGAAGTCAAACATGTGGGTTCTATATTTGTAGGGACTATTTTGATGTGGTACACCAAAAATTGGATTATAAGCTAAGTCTTAATTGTCTCGAATGCGGGGGTGGAGTTGATATACCCAACCAAATTATTATTATTTTTATTACTCTTGTATAACAATACCTTAAATTAAATTAAAAATTGTTGTTTTGCTTATCGTACGTCTCATTGAACTCCCGTGGGGTTATTATGTTCCCTAATCGAATTCTAATATTGGACGTTTTTCAGTCGTTTACTAATTTTAAATCTTTGAAAACTCGCATTTATTTTGGAGAATAATGTATATACATATATTTATATTTCGTTACAAAAGAATTGAATTACTCACTAGAGTATATTTGCGGTGTGCTGATGCAGCATTTTAAGAACTTTTTTCAACTTTTTTTGGACGCACACAATCTTTAGATTCTAATAATTTTAGAATACATATTCATGCTATTCATTCTTGAAATTCAAATTGTTGAAGCATGTAAACATATTGGGTAAACCTCGCCGATATCAATATCAACTAAAAAGCTTATATTCTTCCATTTATCTGAGTTTTTTTCGAAATCGTAATGTGGAATAATAAAAGCAACAATGGAATCTACGAAGCTATTACAATAAATAAAAAATACTTGTGAAGGTCGCTTGATTTTTAAGTTGAAATTTGGAAGACACAGTTCGCTCTAATGTTCCCAAAGGTGGAACAACCCGAACAATTCATATTATTATTCTTAAACTCCTTCAATTGAAATTCGATATTTTCTTGATGAAAGTTATTCTTATATCGATGTGATTAATGATGAGTTTGACATGATTTTTGATGATGACAAGAGTTGGTATACAAAATAAACAAAATACATTATTAGAAATGATTACCACCAAATGTCGGCGCTGATGCAATGGGTGGTAGAACTGTATAGAAATATGAGTTAAGCTGACGAAAAACCCATCGTTCTGAGAGCCTAACGGTTGACAGAACGTTATAAGAATTTCTCTGATGAAAAAGCCTTGCAACTTCCGAAATGGATTTATAAGAAAAGCTTTAGATAATTAAAAAACAACAAGCATTTTAAATGAAAATCCCTTTTCTGATTACAGTGTTGTGACATGAGACAGCGATCTCTTTGGTTCTATTCACTCATAACTGGGCTCAGCTGGGATTCGTTTTCTTTGTGGAGCTTTCGTTTCTACATAACTCTTAATTGCATTTCGTTGAAAAAAAAAATATCGTTCAGTTCCTTTGGTTAAACTAATCTAAACTTTTAGTGTTCTCTTGCATATTCTATTTTTTAAAATTTTTACTAAGGGTTTTGTAGATTGCCTTTCAAAATTTACTAACAAAAATTAAAAGAGCAGTTTCGTTCACTAACAAAAATAAAGAGATATTGAAGCAAATACAGCAAGTAATTCGAAAATTTAGGTAAAACAAAATGGTGCAACTACTTTGGAAGATGCCAGAGCAAAACGAAACGAAAATATACGAAAACTATTTCAAGCGAACAAAACGAAAACGGCGCAAGCAAAGAAATTGCAACGCGGATACAGCGAGGAAGGAACGCAAGGGAACAAGAAAATTACCGAGGTTCAGGAAACCAATAACAACGAGGATAGTTGCTCGGATGATTACCGAAGTCAGAGCAAAGAAGAGCAAAATGCGAGTAGGCTTGCCAACGATGACGGTAATGATCAGAATATATTGCCGAAATACAACGGCAGTCGGTTGCGTCGTTGGAATGTAAGAAGTGGCAGCGTTTCGTGTGAGCAACGAGTACAGGGAAATATAGCGATTGGGCAACGACAAATGAGTAATAGTGAACTACATAGATATCAGTTGGCAAAAACGGTAAATCAAACACAAAATGAACAAAGAGAACAAATGACGAAAACTTTAAATAATGAACAGAATGGTTATTATTACAAAAATAAATATGAAGAATCTCCAAGGCCGACTGTAAGTCAAATTGCAAGAGATAAAGATGGTCATTATGAAGTTAGTAATAGCAATGGGAATGGATATTCCGTGACTCCTGATATTGATGATGAGGAAGACGTAGAGGTGGATGCTGATGTTTATTCAAATACGAACGATGAAGATAATGCTGAAGCAGATGTTGGGGAAATAAGTGGTGGACTGTACAATTGTACGACCAAAACTCAGCTAGCATCAGCAAGATCAAGAAGTCCTACAGTGGAGTCAATCGGTACTATGGTTACTGGAAGTAGGAATTGGCATAAATATAATGCTGGGAATATTAGTTGGGGTGCTGAACAATTGCAATGCGAAGAAGATGACTATGATGGCAATGCAGCTTATGAAACATCAAAACCAGCTGATCTCCAGGAAAATAATACCAGAAATATGCTAGCAGTAGGCTCGCCTCACAATCTGCCTCATCCAAAAGCGCCGGAACCGAGTCACAATCAAATGAGTAATGCCAATAATATTTCGTCCTTCCTCAAAACACCACTCGTGAAACGCATGCGTGGTCAGAGTGTGGATCGTTTTGGATCAGCGAGGCATATCGCAAATGAACGTTGCATGTCAGAGAAGGACATTGTACTTGGCAGACCACAAAGCCCGATGACAATAACGAATAAAGTTTCGCAAGCCACTCATATAAACACTGCCAATAATGTGTCAACATTTGATGCGACGCCACGCCAAAAACACAATTCGAGCTTTGATGTACGAACTCGTTGGAGTGGAAACGATTGGAGTGATTGTGAAGCTAAGATAATTGGGGTAAAGCAAAGAAGGTAAATTTGTGCAAGGGATATAGGGAACTTAATGGAGTAATATTTTGCAGACAACTCTATGTTGTGTTTTGTGTCTTTAACTCTGAAATGCTAGGTATAAGTCACATAACAAATTTTTAATCGAAAGTCAACAGTTTTGCCCATCAGCTGTATTCGTGGGAATACGTACAAATCAACAAAAAAAAATATTAACATATTATTAACATATTTTTTTACATACATAGGTTGGCCAAACTACATGTTATTCCAAGTAGGTGCGTGGGGTGGTTTTGCTTGAATACTCCAAGGCCTTTTAAATTTGACCCATGATCGAAACTAATGTCCTTATAAATAAACGAAACCGTCAAACAAAATCTATGGAATGATGGGAAAAGAAAATATCCTGCGAGACTTTGAATATGTCCAAGGTATGACATGGACTGGATGGTTGATCTACGGATATGATGCCTCTCACCTCTTATTAGCCACGTTTTTCTTCCTTATGAAAGCAGGGATGACATGATCTAGAAGGTTGCATGGGTCCTATTAAATTGCTCCAGAGATAGTCGGACATGTATCGCGTAACGGCTTCATACTCGACAAAGGACTGTCACTTTCGATAAAACTCCATAACACTTAAGGGGAGTGTTTTTGACATTACAAACAACAACAACAACCTGAAAGAGGCTAGCTCTATTACTTTCGAATATTTTTGAGAGATTTTGGACAGATTAGATATTGATTAAATGAAATAGATAGAAAAAAATTCTGTTCCCAGGTGACAATGCGCAATGCGGTGACGGGCACGAAGGTCAATGGAAATAACATCAATTGACTTTATGTCGCATGGCAAATGGAAATAAGGTCAATTGACGCTATTTTGCTTTAAAAATTTAGAGTAACGGCTTATTGCTATTTTGAGAATTTGAAGTGAATGAAGCAGTTGTGATAATGAAGATCTAGAAATATTCGATAACGCTTTTACTACGGCCAAGGTCGTACCTTTAGTTCGTAATTCTTTACCTTGTCTAATCCTACCCCTCCATCTTTATTCTTAAGTGCTACTTGAAATTATTACAAATAATGGATAGCGTATCGATGTGTTGGAGACAAAATTCTGTCGGCTGGCAGTTCGAGGACAACATTTTAAGGATTTGCTTCAAAGACATTTTTTTTTTAAATAATTTTATATGTTTCGGGGCAAGCGGTTAAATTTTTTGTATCAAGTTTCGAGGACATCTTTCATCCACATTTCCTGAAAAATATGACGTCTTGGATTTCGTAGGGGGGAAAGGGGTTTGGATCGCAACCAGTGGATCCGCCCCTGCTATTTATTATTATATTTAAGTCATTTGCATGCTATATCGATAATTTTCTATGTAACGGTTTATTTCAAATACTTTTCAAAACTAATAAAATTCCTTTCCTTAAACTGTTTTCAGCCCTACAACTGCAACTAACCACTTAACAACTTTGAACACCAACAGCCACAATAGTCTTGCAAAATTTGGTTACACAACACCACAACCAACAAAAGCAACAACACGTTTAGACTGGACAACAACACAAGCATCGTTGGCAGAGAGATTAGCTAAGTTTCGAAATAAGCAGCAGCAACATCAACACACAGGTATCGAATCTCAGCAATTTGAAGAGCAATCATCAACGCCCGTAGCGTTTTATCAGCATTATAGCACAGCAAATGATAGCAACAATAACAACAACAACAATCAAAGAATAAATGAAGCTGCTGATATTTACCCTGCAGCCTCACAACATAAACCAACACCTGTCGTAACAAATTCGAATTTTAATAGCAACAACAAACAAAGACAACAACCAAGTTCCAATTTTTCAGCAGTCAATGTAACTGATTTATCATCTTTACCGCCCGATTGCTATATAAAAACCTATGGAAAAGGACGAGTGCTAGTGCGCAGGCGCAACCCAACAAGGGACGAAACAAAGTCAAACTCAAACTCAAACAAATCTACAACAAAACCTTTGAGTAAAAATTTCACTAAAGAACAGCAGCGTGGAGCATCATCAGCATTGCTTTTGTGGTTCGTTTCGTTGTTGCACGGAATAGGCTTAGCGAGTTTTGCCGATTATGTTGGCGTACAATTAGGCGCATGCAATAATAACAACCAAAGCAACGATCTGTTGCATAAACAAAGGCGTACAACGCCACCTACTACAACGAACATCGAGCACATTCCAAAGCGTTACAAAATCGACGTAATGGCTTTTTTGCGCAGCATGAAGTTAAAGGATCGACTGGCCATTAGTTTGGGTGCGACGCTCATTTTACTCACATTGTTGTTGGTGGTCGATGTACAAATGGATTTTGGTGTAACGAATCGACATTTATTGCAACAATCGCGTTTACGTTATGTAAATGAAAATGATGGTGGTACAGGCGGAGGAAGCTTTCGAGATTTTAAGCGTAAATTCCTGGAAAAGAGGTGAGTACAGAGCTGATATTGATCACACCTAATCCTGGTGGAAATAGTTGGAATGAGTCAATTCTAATTTATCTAACATACTTAAAGGGGTAGAAAGAAGATGCGTCTTTTTTGGGTTACCCTTCTATGCTGGTGTAGTCCAAATTAAGCTGAAAAGTAGTTCTGTTTATTGTCAGTCTAAAAATACTCTTTTTCATCCTCTCTCTTTTCACAATATTCATCTTACAGCAATTCATCTGGCTCAAAGGAAACAGCAACACCAACAACCACACCAGCTAAATCTGGTGGCAGTGCGACAAGTGGCAATTCTGCGGATGCAGCCCCGTCAGGTAGTGGCACTGGTAATGCCAAACAAGATGCTGCTACGCGTGAAGATATGATTGCGATTCAGAAGAAGCAACAAGAACCGCATGATCCTTTCGATGATCTATATCGACTATTGAATGGAATCGATAAGACTGACTATTCACATGTGTTAATCGATGATGATGGTACGGTGGTGACGGATAATCCAACATTTTCCGAATTGACTGGCTTAAAAGCGAGGTGAGATTATTTTGATATTATATATGTATGTATGTATGACGTATAAAAATATATGAGGTACCAATCGGTGTTTATTTTAAGTCAGACATGTAAATAGATAATATCACACATCATAAAAAATTTGATTTTTCACAAGAAATATAGCTTCAATTATTATCTCATGATATAAGGTTGATGATATGACATTATAAAGTTCAGATTTAAGAGATTTTGATCATTCGATATAATGATATTAAATTGTTAAGGTAATAGGAAGTTGTGATATTCCGTTGTTGTGATGGTGATATCACGATATTTTGATGATTTGATATTGTGATGTTACGGTAAAAGGAAGTTGTGATATTACGATATTATGATCGCGTGATATTGTGGCATCATGATAATAGTGTGATACAAAAATATCGCACACTTGGAACTAAGCGGCGATCACACGCAGTGCAGGAAATGACTTTTCTTACTTTTTTTCTAATTAATTTGTTTAACCTTATATGATGTTATGATAGCATGCGATAAATCTTGAACAGCACTCAGAAAATACAGTCACCAAGTGCTTTTTAACTCTCCTTTTCGTGAGGCAAAACTTTAGCATTCGAAAGTAATGTCGCGTTTGATGTTATGATACCATGAGTCTGTGATCTCTTGCTGATGATATTATGACTTTGTGATGTTTGATGTTATTTAGATTGTACTTTTATGAGATCATACGATGTCGACATATCTTTATTTAATAATTTTATTTTTGTTTCTTTTTTCTTTTAGCAAAAATGCGACAAATCTAGAACGATTTCAGTTGCATATCTCGAAGCGTGAGTTGTACAAGGAAAACGACACGGTCGTTGAAGCGCTGCTGCGCGATATGATTAAATTGCCTGTGCAGCATGTCGGTGAGTACAAAATAGTTTTTTTATTTTTTCGATATATTACTCGTTCAATAAGGACTTGTCTGTAAGCACAAATTCTAGAACTCTTTAGACAAATTTTCGGTAAACACATTTCATACAGATCTGCAGAACGGGAGCTTTTTTTAGGTTATGGACTATTTTATGCCTGACTACTACAATTATTCTGCAATAGTTCTGCGAAAATAGTTTTTTTTTTTTAAATTAGAACTCCCTTTTTTGAAAACTAAATTTTTTTCATTTTATCATTGAATAAATCTTAAATTTTATGATTTTTTTTAGTGCAAAAGGAGGGTGGCACACAATTGAAATTGATCATCGAATTGCCGAACGATATAAAAGCGCTCATGAAGCCAATGAGGTAATTGTTACGCTATTTTTAGAATTCATATGAAATTATAATTTAATTTACGATAATTTTGCCGTTAATTACCATAATTAAATAACAATAAGCAAAATTTACATTTTTATGAACGCTTCTGTTAATCTAATAAAATTTGTTTCAGATTCCCACGAGAACAACAAACGTTACCAAATCATTTTTATTTTACGGACTATGAACGTCATAATGCTGAAATTGCTGCATTTCATTTAGATCGGTAAGTGCAAATAAAATAAACAACAACAAAACATTTTATATAGAAATTAATGATATGGGGGTTTTTACAGAATTATGGGCTTCCGGCGTGCTATGCCTGTCACAGGTCGACTTTTAAATATCACAACCGAAATTTATCAGGTGGCCGATGATAGTTTACTAAGAACATTCTTTGTTTCGCCATCAGCAAATTTATGCTTCCATGGCAAATGCTCCTATTATTGTGATACCAGTCATGCGGTTTGTGGCAGTCCAGATATGTTGGAGGGTTCATTTGCAGCATTCTTGCCTAGCTACGAACAAAGTGGGCGAAAGGTGAGTGGACTTAAAAGTTGTTATTAGTTCGTCCGTCACCAATTTCTTCTTATATTCGTTTAGGTATGGCGACATCCCTGGCGTCGTTCGTATCATAAGCGCAGGAAGGCACAATGGGAAACTGACTCCAATTATTGTTCTATTGTAAGTATAGATTTATTTAGCTTATCGTGAAATAAAATGTATGAAGAAAAATAAAATTATTAGTTTGAAAAGAATCCCTGCAAAAAATGCGAGGGATCTAGGATCATTCCGGTGCGAGTTGAATTGAGAGAGACTTATTTTACACATTTACAACACCACCATTCCACTTTCCACAAAATAGATATTTAAACTCCTATAAGTATGCTACAAAAACAAAAATTAACTAGCACCCTTATGAGCATGTTACACACATTGAATAATAAATAGCCTGTAGGCTAAAGGCTAAAGGGATCGGTCCCGGATCGCTCTCTTTAGAGATCAATCAAATTTTTTTTGCAGGGTTTTCATCTGAAATGGATTAGATTTATAGGAGAAAATCAAAGAAACCCCATCTCAAAAGTGTACCTAAACCCAGTAGACTCAATAGGCCAAAATTATACCCAGTCGACAGATAGTTTTTTTTATATATATACCTTTTTTTCTTTTTAATATTCTTTTACTAGGTTCGTGAGATTCCGCCCTATGATGAAGGTAGACGCTTACTGGATTTAATTGATATGGCAATTTTTGATTTTCTTACTGGAAATATGGATCGACATCATTATGAAACTTTCAAGTGAGTATAAAAAATTTATAAAAGTAAATATTTAGAACTTGATAATGGAAACGATGTCTATATAAACTGCTTTATAGGGATATTTTTGGGGTCGTTTTACACTTTCTTCTATATAATGAATACTCGATTCGTACTTTATATAGAAGAAACCATTTCACTAGTCAAATAATAGTTCAATTGCACTGAAAACTATTCTGGAAATATATTTTTAAATTACTTTTTCTTATTTAGAATCTTTGGAAATGATACGTTTACGCTACATTTGGATCATGGGCGTGGTTTTGGAAAACCTTTTCATGATGAACTGACCAATTTGGCGCCACTGTTACAGTGTTGTATGCTACGAACATCAACGCTACAAAGACTGTTAGAGTAAGTTATCAATGCCGTATTCTATCTATGTTGGTCAATCATAGTCATATTAAACAAAGATTTTAGCTAAACTGAAATACAAATAAAAAATTAAATTGGTTGGTGGTATGTAGAAATATTTTATGTTTTATAAGGTCACCCTATGCCAACTATTTTATGCAAAAACCTTAACTAAGCTATGGCAATAAGCTAAAAAAGCTAAACTCAAGTTTGGAGTAAGCGTTCTAACATAGACACAAACCGTGATTTTGAAATGACGAATTCGTCAGACATGAAATGATGTTTGTTGAATCAGGTTTAAGTAGATAAAACTCTGTTTTAATTTGACTATGATTATGGCCCAATAATTTTAAACTTAGAAAACACGAAGTCCAAGCGTTTAAAAAAATAAAAATCCCAACTTGTTTGGAAAGATACCTCTTAAATAAATACCTTATTCAAAAACTATATTGATATTTTTTCCAAACGTTATATTTAACTTTCTTTATACTTAAAAAAATCTAAAAACAGTCAATTACAAAAATACATTTTTATTCTCCACTTCCCCACAGATTTCACAATGGTCCCAAAAAGTTGTCACAACTAATGCGTGAATCAATGTCAGTGGATCCAGTGCGACCTATACTTTGGGAGCCACATTTAGTAGCGCTAGATCGGCGCGTTTCCATCATTTTAAGTGGTGTACGTGATTGCATAAAAAAGAATCCACCAGAGGAAGGCTTAGATTCCGAGGATATGCTAACGTAGCAATTACAGACACATCCGAGGTCAGTAATAAAAGGTGGCAAATGGACAATCTTGATGAGACCTTAGAAACGTCAAAACAAGAATGACAGTTTAGCATTAAATTTAAATTAAGAGAAACAGTTAGGGGATACTTAATGTTATAGTACAGTAAGTTAAAATAAAAATGGAACCTAAAGTGAGGGGGAAGAACTAGGCATACATTTGAATAGGTGTGTATATTTGTGTGTAACAATAAGATTTTTTTAGTGGTTGACTAGTTGAATTTATAGAAAAAAAGGTCGAAGCAAATAATGATGAAATTAAGTTTTGACTTAAATTTTATTGAAGAACAATAAGAAATGTGTCAATGTGTTAATTAGTAAATATGTGTTAGCTTTTGAAAAGCGCGCCAGAGTAAAAGGCCTTTGCTAAATAATATACAAAAACAAAAAAACAAAAACTAAAAATGTTAATAAACATGAAAAAACACGAAGAATGCATAGGCATGCAGTGATAACAGACATAATTAAGAAAAATGTATAAAAAAAAAAACAGAAAAAAAACATAATTAAATATTATTTAAGAAAAGCATTGTTATAAGCATAAAAAATAATTAAAAATTACTAATACTAATTGTGCTAAAGGAATTTTTATGAGAATTTTCGAGCAAATTGAATATGTACCTTTACAAAAAAAATTATTAAATTATTAACTAAACATAAAAGTAAGCAAAATATTTGACGCAAGAATTGTAAACATACAAAATGTTTGGCAGCTGTGTGAAGAAAGTTAACAGTAGGTGCCAAAAGTGCACGAACTATGTGCGAACTCTTCTATGCAATTTCAATTATAGAAACGAAGTGTGCAACAACAATAAGCTGATGCACTAAAAAAATTATAGAAATCATTCAATGCTACCGACTACATTAATTCTAAAGGCAAAGACTAAATAAGTGACATTTGAAGCTGGGTCATAAGAATTTTTGTTTTCAAGCTATAGTGAACGTATGAAACAGAACGAAAGAAATTTTTGAACAATTGTATAACAGTTTTTACTTAATAGTGTTCGGCGTAACAAAAAACTTGCAGAGAGAAAGCACATTCTGACATTTCTGTGGGAGAGCCACAATTGCCAGTTTCTGCTAATAAAATTTTACTCAGTAAGACTTGCTGGTGAAAAGCAGCTGATCGTGACATAACAAAACAACAACAAGAACTTTCAAATTTTGCCATTTCTTACTAGACACACAACTACTATCTGTCAAACTTGATTGACACGCAGTTCAAGATGGCGGCCCGACCTCAATTATTTGACAGTTGAATATATTTTGAAATTTCGTGATGTCAACTCTACTAAAAAATTGTGCTTAAATAATTTCATGTTAAATGTGGGCAAATAATTTGTTTGTTGTATCATCATCAAATCATTTTACATTTTGTGCAATTTTTAAAAAATTGCATAATTGTATGAAAAGCGAATAATTAAGTATGTAGTTTTTGTTCTAGCCAATCATATAGAAATTCCCACATACCAAAAATTTATATAAGAATTCAAAATGTCACAAAATTTATATAGGCATAGGTTTTATCACAGTAAACACATTTCAGTGCGAAGAACTTGTATTGGCCAGTGGCCAAGATGTAGCCACGTGGTCTAAGCTCAGCCAAGATAGCGTCATTGCTCATTTTTATTTTTAATTACAAATTGAAAATGTGTAAGTTAATGAAACAAAGACATGATTAACTCAAACCCGGCTACGTTATGTGTACTGTTTAGACGAAACAAAGATCCCCCACAGCCATGCCCACCCAAAATTCTAGTTAAAAATAGAATTGAAAAACGATAGTATTGAAAGTATACTTATCGATAATTTATAAACCATTTCGACTTTTTAGACACCCCTTAGGACTGTTTAAGCAATGTCCTAGATTTTCCACAATTTAAAAAAAAAGATAATATGTATTACTAACTTCGTAATAAGTTTTGTCAGATTTTCGTTATTAGGTGAAAACAAAAATTATTAAGACCAGCCTTCTTACAACACAAATTCAAGATATGTCAAATTCAAATTTTTTGCACATTTTTAATTATATTTGCAAAAGTGTAAATACAAAACTATAATTTCTCAAACATTTTCAAAATAATCTGAAATTTACAAAAATTATATGTATCTTCGCCCGCTTGCCAGAAGCATGAATGCCCAAAAAAATAATAATGTTCGGTATCAAATTCAAAAGTTCATTGCTTTTAAAAGACCAGTGAATTTTGGTTATTTTTTCCTTTTAAATAAAATTTTTTTACAGATTATCTCAATTTATATTCTGTTTCTGGAATGTTTCCTTACGTTTATTTTCTTTCTAGTTCCTCTATTTTTTTGTTTTAAACTACTTTAGATTCCGTCAAATATTTTGGTCTCATAACTACTTTTTTTTAGTGGAGACTACGAAATCTATTCTTAAGTCAAGCTTAAGGAATCTTTGACGATCCCCACAAATTGAAGTACAATTTCATTCGCTCAGCTAAAACCAAGTCTTTTTAAAAGGTGGCTAAGCTGTTTGGTGGCACATTTCAAAATGAAAACATTTTGCACATTTGGCAAGACGGCGACGTTACCATATTTAAGCTTAGTTTAAATTATTTAACTTTTTGATTTATTCGAATTTTCATTAGGGCTCTATACTAATGGACAAATATTAGGGCTCTATACTAATGGACAAATATTTCTATATGTAGTCTTTAAAGGAATCTAAAAGTTTTTGACTGAAATCAACATTGTAGTGTTGCTTTTCTAGATTCTCGTTGAGCAACTTTTTTTTTAATGAAAAAAAATCAATTTCAAAAGATCTGTGTCTCTACAGGTTTTAATTGATTTAAAAAAAAAAAAACTGTAATAAACTTTTAGATTTCATTTAAAAAAATATTTACTATTATTTTATATCTTACTATACATACACACACATATCTCATTAGTTGAATAAAAATGCTGTGCATTCATGTACTTGAATTGTTTTAAAAACATTAACAAATCCAAAAACTATATCTCATTAAGTACACATTTCATATTTTTTCTCTCTTTACTCTTTATCCTATTTTGCATTCATTTAACATAGACATACATACATATGTATATGTGTATAAATATGTTTGTACATAAGTAAGCATAGTTAATAATGTTTGTTAAATTTATTAAGTTATCGAATGAAATGTTATGCACTCAATAAATAGTGCAACTTTTAGTAAATATTGTAAATATAAAAAAACAAAAAACTGAAACTAATTGTGAACCTAATAGCTAATAAGCACTAAACAAACTAGACAAAAACAAAAAAAATACCAAAGAATTGTGAAAAGAAATTCTTGTGACAGTTTTTTTCCTCACACATGCATACACTAAAAATAAAAAAACTGGCAAAAATCATGCGAAATTATAACGAAAATTAAATTATAATGAATGAAAATAAAAGTTTGAAAACCAATAAAATTATGAAAAAAATCATGTACTTTGTTTTTATTTGTATTTTGTGTGTTGGTAAAACGGTTGTGGTTTGTCGAGACTAGGTTTGTTTAGAACCTATTCACACTACCGATCGAACTGAACAGTCATTACGCCCGGAATACAGAAGAAGCACGCAGAAAGCTAAACTAGTTTATGATAAGAGTATCCACCTCGGCAACTCAAGTCGCCTCCAACTCGCGAAAGAAAAAATTTAATTTATTTTCCTAACACAAATTTGCATACCCATCTAAGAAAATAAAAAAGGCAGCAAAAGGAAGCTCAAATTAAAATAGATTTTTTCTACTTAAACATTATTCTAAAATAAATACCATTTCATGTCGGAGTTTTAATTTTACAATGACGAAAATTTAATTTTAATATTTTAAAATCACGGTTTGTGTCTATGGGTCTCAAATTTTTACGATTTAATAACATAATCGGAAAATTGGGAACCAAAAAAGCCAAACCAAGCTACAAGATCACGTTCCCACAACAGTTAACTGGTCGACCGGGATTCTTATTCGACCAAGAAATTTTACGCCTCCAGCACTTTTTGTTTACTATTTTATATATTTTCTCTTAAAGACAATTAATTAATCAATTCATTAATATGTATACTTTCTTATCTGTTGTTGTCGCTGGCTTTATAATCAAGAACCCGCCGAGCGAGCAATAGATAATGCAGATGATTTTAATAGTCGCTTAGTCGGGACATAGTTTCAATTAAAAACAAGTAAGGAAGTCTAAGTTCGGGTGAACCGAATATTAAATACCCAGCGTTAGTTTTCAGAACGAGATACAAATACCATGACTTGGCAATAATAGAGGCCCTAGAATCTTATTGGAAATTTTCTATATCAAAAAAGGGGGCGTGGTTATCATCATATTTCGCCCATTTTAAACAATAACCTGCCTTGGCCAGAAAGTAGCCTGTGTACCAACTGTTTTACTCAACTTATGTTAATTTATGTGATTTTCGACATCGAAAAAGTGGGCGTGGTTATCATCCGATTTCGACAATAACAAATAACAAATTCCATGCAAATATCTCAATTTTTTTTTATCGTGTACACGACGGACAGACGGACAGACGGACGGACGGACAGACGGACGGACGGACAGACGGACGGACGGACATGCCTTAATCAATTCCTCTTTCCAACCTAAGAACTTTCATATATGGAACTCTATATCTAACTCGATTATTTTACGCCGTTACATACATAGTACCGTTATGTGGACAAAATTATAATACCCTTGTACTAGTACTAGTACGCTGGGTATAATAAAGATAATAAATTGAGATCAGAAGGAAAGAACATAAAAACACTTTTGACAAAGCATTGCTGAATTGGGACGTCGAATAATCCCTACATTGATAACATTCTTCACTTCACTCATCTTCAAAGCTGTTCTCAAAATTCTATCAATAAATGAAAACAAGCTCTTGCTCTCTTTTGGTTTCTCTCTTTGCTTCTTACTTAGCACTAGAGATGGCAATCCCGGCAGATATTTTAAGTGCTGAGAATCCCGAAATCACTCTATCTTTATCCGTTGAAGAACGCAACGTTGGTAAGAACGCAATAATATATAGGATAATCAAAAAAAGCAAAAAAAAAATAAAATATAATTTAAAAAAAAAATAAATTAAAAGTAATGAAATATAGTAAAATAAAATAAAATAAAATATATTGTTGTATATTTCAAAGTCAGATAGTTTCTCAAATAATTGCTTCACTTTATTCAATTTTAACTTCTGGAGAAGAGTGAATACCCAAAGCCCGGAATTATAATGTCATATCCCAAAAATTACGGCATGGCTTAGACCAAAAAAATGTACATCCCTACTTAGCATAGTTTAGCGCTAATATTAATTTAAGAGTTATCTCAGCTAAACGCTAATAAATTTGTAATAGTGTATGGACAATTATTTTACAAATTGTCTACATATATGCGGCGCGAGTGCGTAGAACAATTGCTCCAAACACGCTTTGGAGCACCAGTGGCGACAAATCGTTTAAAGAGAGCGGTGAATGTAATTTAGTATTTGCCGAGTATACGCATCGTTTAGTTTAATTTTGTGTCATCAGTGAGTGGTAGCGACTTTTCTCCATTTCATTTCCATACGCGGTGGTTGTGTGATCCGTAAAAGAAATTTAATTTGCATATCAGCGTTTTGTGTTGAATTGTAAAAGTTAAATTATTTTAAATTACTCATAATTATTTGTGTTCAATTATATTGATGTATTGAATTTTGTATTGAACGCGGCATAGATCGTAGAGTTGATAATTATTTTTTCGGCCTACTATGCAACAACAAAACGTCTATTATCTAAACACATATGTATAGATTAGAGTGTGTCAAGAAAATAGACATTTTACAGTATTTTTTCGAGAGCACTTAACGACTTATATCTGAAAAAAAAACGAAGTGAAATTTTTTTTTCAGTAATTCAATATTTGTTTCAAAAATCCCTTGCCGGATAGCTACTAAAATTGTGAGATTTTATAATTTTTTCTGCTTGCTTAATTTTTTGTGGTTTTCAACTTACAATGTTGTTTATTTTAACCATATAATTTTGTAATAAATTTTTTATTGCACTTTAATTGCAATATTAGATAAACAAGTTACAAATTAAAAATAGCAAAAGTAAGGCAAATAAACATGACTGATTACGTTATCGATCTACGTTCTGATACGGTGAGTAAACCGACACCGGAAATGCGCCAAGCCATGTTTGAAGCTGTCGTCGGTGATGATGTTTATGGTGAGGATCCGACAGTGAATGCATTGGAACACAAAGCGGCTAAACTATTGTTATGGAACCTTTTAGCGTATCCACTATGGGTTGACAATTATTTGCGATTTGTGCCATGTTTAGATGGTGACGAGTAGAAGGAGTTGATGTCTGCCCGTGTACGTCCTGCTGTCCCGTAGCTTCAGCCACTAACGTGGATTCGTTGAAACAGACACCAACCAAATCACCACTTACGACTAACCCAAGGCCTAACAAGAAAAAATATTTATACGTACACGTAAGGTTTCTGGGGATCTATTTCCACAGCATTTTCAGTGACCAAACAAAATTATCATTTTTTTAGCAAAAGCTACATACTACCTTTTTCCAATTAGGCGGTTGTACTTCCAATTTCCTCACCGCTCTTTACCCACCCTCCATGACTCTTCAGATGGTAGCGAAGAGTCCCAATATAAAAATCACAACAACTAAATTTCAGACCATATTAGGTACTAATTAACAATCCATTTTATTTATATACTAAGTTAATCAACTAACAAAGAAAAATAATGAAAAATTCGAATTCATACTATTTTAGTATTGCAAAGAAAAGAGTACTTAATTTTAAAAAGTCCTAACACTTATAGGAACATTGTGAAAACGGAACAACTTTCAAATAACAAGCCTACTATATGACTATTCATATATATAAAACTATGTGAACACTGTGGAAGTGGAACAAATTTAAATAATAAGCCTACTACTATTAAGACCGTGATATTAGAAAAGTGAAATTTCTCGTGAGGTACTTTAAATTTAATGAAATCGACTTTGAAAAATAATAATGTGATTTAATTACGATATTATGGTTTTTTTCAAGCAAAGCTTAATATTTGTTAAATAGAAAATAATTATGTATACCGTTTCATTCTTCAAATCGTTTCGCTGATTCTCACGCCGCTCTTAACATCCACTGATCTCAATGCGAGACTTAATGATGATTAAGGGCGGTTAGTAAAACATACAAAAAGCTAAAAGAAAATCAAAACAAAAAAATGAGAAAACTTACGTGCATTTTTGTAACAGGAACACGTTGAAGGCCTCCGACGATGTGCTGCATAACTGAAATCTAGATTCTCTTCACAATCACCATATTATTTTCTATTTTATCATTATTATTATTAATGACTTTGCATACTTTTTAGTATGATTAATTTCGAACTTCCAATGATCGTCGATACGATATTGGAAGTTTCACTATATAGCTCACTATTTTCACTGTTCCAATACCACTTTTCTCTCACAATTATATTTTTATGTATCTATATTTTTTCTTCGGTTTTTATGCAAAATTCATTTTTTTTCGATTTTAATATTTTACAATATTTATAGCTATTGCTTTATTTTTAATATTTTTTTGAATAGATACGGTATTTTAAACATATTTTTTTTTTTAAATTTTTTCTGGATTTATTTTTTTGTTCCGTTTTCAATTTTACTTCTTTTAGTTTCGAGAGAAAAAAAACTTAGCTAGGCGACTTAACTAGAAAGAACCGGTGATAGAACTAAAGCTGAATTCTCTTTAGACATCGAATTGAAGTAATATATATATATTTTTTTTTTTGTTTCTTGGAAATTCAAGTTAAAGAAAAAAATTCTCTTCGTTCTTTTCTCTATATGTACATCTATATATACATACATATATGTATATATATATTTGTATTTTAGCATAAGAAATATACTTGATATAAAAAAATTCAATATTTTTTTTCTACAATTGAAATAATTGAAATAATTTTAAAAAGAGAAAACTTTAGAAAAAAAATTATATGATGCATGCAACATGCCACGCCACCAGCAACCACACATCATCCGCAGGGTACAGCCACTTAGCCTGGTATATTTCCGAAATCCAAATCCGCCTTCACACATAAAAATTAATTTTGACGATTTTCAGCAAACAGCAAAACGAGGTACAGCCGGAACAATCATTGGGTTTTTATTCGTAATTTTACGCGTGCGATATTTTAAAGGTATTGCGTTGCGACCGAGTTTCCCGCAAGGGATTTTAATATAAATTATTGAATGTCTGTCAAAAACTTAAAAAAATGTTTTGCACGTTTGTACATTTGTACAACTCGATCGCGTAACTTTAATTATTTTTAAACCGCACGACTGGAACAATACTCGCAAGACTTTTTCCACAGGAAGAGAGCGAAAATGACCAGATCCGCAGCTTATATAGGCCCGGAAAAGGTGGTGTGATTTCGTTAGAAGAGGCAAATAGATATAAACTTAACGAAGGCTCACTATGGCTGTCTTTTTATGGTGTTTTTAGTAGCAAGTCCTTGGCACAACTTTTTATTAACCCTTGCTTGCCTTAACATCTTTGCCGTGATACCAGCCCATTTTCCCATTACTTAAATCTTTTAATTGATACATATTATTCCCTCTTGTGGCAACAACCGATGCTTTCACGAAGACGGGTGCCAGCTTCGCATTAAACTTTTTCGCGCTATCGCTCAATACAAAGTTTCGACGGTATACCTCATCACCTACTTTAAACGTTTTTAACCTGCTACGTAGATTATACCGTTGAGCTGATTTTTCGAAAGCTATCTCAATGTTTTGGACTAACTCAGTACGCGCGAGTCGGAGCTTGTCAGTCCTGTCTATTACAACATCCCCTCCCAAAGACTCGAGCGTACGCAGTAGTTTGTAATCATCACCATGACTAAGCATCTGTTGCCCAAACATGGCGTAATACGGCGTGCAGCCAATAGTTTGGTGGTACGCTGACCTGAGAGCTTCCGCTATCAATGGAATGTTTTTATCCCAGTTAGTTTGATCAGTTTTAAGGTATGATCTGATACCAGCTATAACGGAGCGATTGACCCTCTCGCTCGCGTTAGCTTGTGGGCTATATAGTGCGGTAAATGAGTGCTTGATACCTCTCAAAGACAAGCAATTTTCAAATTGAACTGATTTAAATTGGCTTCCGTTATCAGATATGATACATTCTGGTGTGCCAAAAAGGGGAAAAATATTTTCTTCTAAGAACGTGCATATAGGGGTAGCCGTGAACTTTTTTATAGGTTTAAGAAAAGTAAATTTGGTTAAGTGATCTAGAACTATGAGTATGCCTATATTGCCTTGTTTAGAACGAGGATACGGACCTAACAGATCAATGTATAATCTTTGGATCGGACGGACGGAACTGAAATTTGCTGTCATCGGTGGACGAAGAACTTTATTAGTCGACTTACTCTGCTGGCAAGTATCGCATCGAGAGATAAAAGTTTTGACATCGTTTATCATGGAAGGCCAATATAAATTTGCGCGAAGACGCTCTAAAGTTTTACCCATGCCTCCGTGGCACTTATTTGGTGGACAATGGGCTCTTTCTATGGTATCATGAATTAAAGATTTCGGAACCCAAAGCTTCCAACACAAAACTTCTTGGTCCTCAATACCATTAGCATGCTGTGTTCGTTTGTATATTTTTTTGTCTTTTATCTGTAAGTCTGGCAATTTACTTTGAGATTCACTTATTGTTTGCTTTAACTTTCTATATTCCTCTGAGTCGAAAGCACTAGACTCTAAATCAATTTCAGGAAAAAGGCAAACTTCACCCAACTCGTCAAAGTTTTGTCGTGACAGTGCATCTGGAACAATATTTTGTGAACCACGCCTATGTTCTATTTTAAAACGGTAGCCCTGGAGCTTGAGCGACCAACGAGCTAACCTGCCGCTTAAATCCTTTTGTTTCATAAGCCACTGCAAACTGGCATGGTCGGTAATAATAGTGAAGTCCTGGCCTTCAACATAGGCACGAAACTTCTTCACACTAAGGATGGCTGCCAGACACTCAAGCTCAGTAACACTATAATTACTTTGAGCACGATTCAATTTTTGCGAAAAATAGGCAACAGGCACTTCTACTCCATCCTCATTCACTTGTGCCAAAACTGCTCCGACACCCAGTTTGCTGGCATCGCATTGTATAAGGAATGGTTTATCGTAATTGGCATTTGACAATATGGGTGCTGATGAAAGCAAATTTTTAAGTAGCTCGAACGACTTTTGCGCATCTTCAGTCCATTTAAAACTTTTTGACTTCTTAAGCAGATTAGTCATGGAAGTAGTGACTGTGGCAAAGTTCGGTACGAACCGCCTATACCAACCAGCCATACCAAGAAATCTACGCAACTGTTTGATAGTGGTTGGTTGCGGATATTGCGTGACCGCGGAGATCTTATCCGGATCCGTTCGCAATGTACCATTTCCTACGATGTACCCCAAGTATTTTACCTCGCGAAGACAAAACTTACTTTTTTCAATATTAATCGTTAAACCAGCGTTTCGTAAATGATATGCGACCTCGGACAGAGTTTTCATATGAGCATCAAATGTTTCGGATATAATTAATAAATCGTCAAGGTAGACGAACACACTATCTCTTAATTTGGGTGGAATCACGCGATCCATAAGCCTGCATAAGGCCTGGGGTGCGTTGCATAAGCCAAAAGGCATTACGCGATATCTGTATAAAGGACGGTTAGGTACCGTGAAACAGGTTAAATCTCTACATTTTTCCGACAATGGAATTTGCCAAAATGCTCGCCTTAAATCGAGCGAAGAAATAAACTCAGCTTTCGGTAAGCGGCTGAGTATCCCATCTATGTGGGGTAAGGGGTAAGCATCTTTGATAGTTACACTGTTTACTTTGCGTGAATCCAAGCACAGACGGACTTTTTCACCTTTACGGACTAAGACGACCGGACTGGACCACGGACTGTTGGGTGATTCTTCTATTATCCCCAATTTCAGCATTTCATCTATCTCACTGTGAACTAGTTTCTCGACGGCAGGGGAGATAGGAAAATATCGCTGTTTTAGCGGACGGACATTAGGTTCCAATTCTATAACGTGCTCAATTAAATTAGTTTTACCAAGGCCCTCTTTCGCAAACGAAGGAAATAAATCTTTAACTATTTGTAATCGCTTTTGTTGCTCATACGCCAAGGTGTGCATATTATTTTCGCCGCTACTAGCATCAATGTTTACTTCGCTGCTTTCGCGGTTAATTTGGCTTATCAAATGTGGTGCTATCTTAAATTTCAACCAAAAATCTATGCCTAAGATTATATTTTGTTTTAGACTTGGCACAATGTAAAAAAGTAAACGTTCAGTTTTGCCTTTATAGGTAATATCGAAGGAGTAGGTACCAAACACAATTTGTTGGTTGCCATCAGCAGTTTGTATACAAGAATAATGCTTTGTAGTAATACTTTTGTCAGCACATACCTTTTTCGCTAGGCTATTGCCAATACACGAAACTTGAGCACCGCTATCTAATAAGGCTAAATGCGTTTCATTTAATAGGTTTATTTCGGCATATGGTCTTAAGTCTGAGGAGTTTTTGTTCAATGAACATATCAAATTAACGAGGTTCTTACGACCAGATTTTACCTTTTTCCAAAATTCATTCGATCGAATCGCCGAGCGCGATTTATAAGGTATAATATTTTCGGGTTTGTCAAAAATTTCTTTTCTTTTTTCTTGGTAAAATTTTAAACGTTCATTATATGGTATTAAATGACGCAATTCTGGTTTATATGGGTTAGATAAATAGGTATTGGTATTGGTAGGTAAAGATTTAGTTACTTTTTGCGAGGAACCGCTTTCGAATCCTCGCTCGCTTTCAAGTTTCCCGGAGCGCATCTAGTACAATTGGGCTTATATATTCCAACACTGCCACAACCGTAACAAAAGATAGTGCGTTCTTCTACACAATCAAAATAACGGTGTCCCTCCTTTCGACAGTTCCAACACATCAGTTTGGTGTCACCCATACGACGTGTAACTTCGTCAATTTCTATTGGATCTTCGACAAGGTCGTTTCCAATTTCTTCTGCTAACTCTAGTTCGCTGATTTGTCGGCGATTAGCAGGATTGCGATATGGTGTTGCCACGGGGCTGGTATTAGTCGCAGCAGGCTGCCTGGAAATTTCTTGCAACAAGCTTTCATGCTTAATACACAACTCCCTTAATCTAGCAACGGAAGGAATCGAGACATATAGTAATTGCTGCCTCAAACGCGGTCTTAAGCCTCTCTGTAGAACTTCGACAAGTTCCGTCTCCGGAAGTGGATTACTCAAGTTTTCAGCAATTTTGAAAACCGCATTGCGATAATCATCGAAGCTTTCCGCCATTCCTTGCTTGCGCATGCGTATGGCTTCCTTTATGTCAGTATCGGTACGGTGTTGAGCAAAGTGAGTTCGCAAAGCTTGGCAAAGATTTGGCCAAACGACGCGATCTACGGAGCGCCTATAGCGCCAATACCAATCTTTGGCTTCCTTTGTGAAAACACTTTGCACATGTTCGCAAAAAAGTGTAAAGTTCCCCCCGAGGGTGTCTATTACCTGCGACTCAACTCTGTAGATGAAGTTTTCTACAGACAACCGGTTCGAGCCATCAAACTTTATATCCCAATTAGATATTAGGCTTGCTATTTTTCCCGCATTGGTTACGTGTGAGATGTCACTAAGACGAGCGGAGCCTACATTATAAGGCTGTTGATGTGCGTTTGTATGCACAGGCATATGTGCTTGAGGGGTAGCATTACGGCTGTTAAAGAAATCAGGTGGGTCTTGTGGCCAATCAACTATAGGGGGTAAATTTGGGTTACTATTTTGGACAGGTTGCAGCGTTGCGTTCTGCAATCTAGAAATCAGGTTATTAACCGACTGATCTAATCGTTGTTCTATTTGCGTAAATCTTGACTCAAAGTTCTCAAGCAAACTTGCCTGTCGTGCGGCGACCACGGCGTTAACTAGACTACGTATCCTAGTACCGTCGTTTTGGGTCTCATTATGGGACGTTTCATGGGTAGCAGTTTGACCGGTGCTATCTTGTTGTTGTTGAGCTCCTTGTTGCTGGCTACTTGCTTGTTCTTCTGCTGGAAGCGGCTGTGCTGGTTGGATGGAATCACTCGGTCCACCTGCTTGTGAAATAGATGACCTTTCAGGATCATCGGCCATACTGGTTTCCGGGTTTGCTGATTGTGATCGGGTGGTGATATTGTATTGTCTGGGCTTAAAATCTCTAGAGCTACACCGTGCTCTGCACTGCGGACAAGAGGGAGTTCTTTTAAGCCAATTTATGAGACAAGTACGGTGAAACTTGTGGTTGCAGGCAGTACGAAGTGCATCAGAGTGTAAAGTAAAAAACTCTCGGCAAATGGTACAAAAATTGTTCGAACTTTGACCCGGTGGTAAATATTCATTACTGTGCCTTAGCGGCATATCGATATCCAAAAAAAATATTGTATGTATGTACGTGAATTAAAAAATATATGCATATATGTATAAATGAATATAAATAAAATATTTAGGAAAAATATTTATCAAAAAAAAAATGAAAAAAAAAATTTTCTCAAAAGTTCAACTATATGTACGTATGTAAATTTTGAAAAATTATTTCAGAAAAATATCTACCAAAGAGGTAGGTAAAAAAATTGTTTCCAAAAAGTTCAAATATAGGTAATTATGGTCTTACTTTTTAGTTGTTGTTATTTGTTTGATTATTTAAAGGTAAAAAGGCATACGTTTAACTTTGCTTCTTATAAGCTTATCGTTGTATAGGTACATGAAATTTTCATGTATTCCTACTTGCAACAACAAAAAGCTTGGTGGAAATATGGCCATTTAAACATATTAAAACGAAATCCTATTCTCAAATGGTAATTAAAACATGCATAAAGCTTATTGAAATTAAATCCAAAATGAGTTTTCAAACTACGAAGAATACGTCAGGTTTATTGACAACTAGGGTCTATACTATTGATACGGTTAGTGCGACGTGAATATATCCTATCGCTTTAAACTAAATTCCAGTTACCAATGGTTAAAAGACCGATGTTGCACTTATTCATATCTAACTTGCAAAAAATAATTCCCTGCCGGACAAAATTAATTTATTACAGAACCCCTAAAAGAGATTTATGGAAAACATTGTTGTAGCTGTTTCTACGTCTAGGGGCCCCACGTTGGGCGCCATTTTCTGTTATGGAACCTTTTAGCGTATCCACTATGGGTTGACAATTATTTGCGATTTGTGCCATGTTTAGATGGTGACGAGTAGAAGGAGTTGATGTCTGCCCGTGTACGTCCTGCTGTCCCGTAGCTTCAGCCACTAACGTGGATTCGTTGAAACAGACACCAACCAAATCACCACTTACGACTAACCCAAGGCCTAACAAGAAAAAATATTTATACGTACACGTAAGGTTTCTGGGGATCTATTTCCACAGCATTTTCAGTGACCAAACAAAATTATCATTTTTTTAGCAAAAGCTACATACTACCTTTTTCCAATTAGGCGGTTGTACTTCCAATTTCCTCACCGCTCTTTACCCACCCTCCATGACTCTTCAGATGGTAGCGAAGAGTCCCAATATAAAAATCACAACAACTAAATTTCAGACCATATTAGGTACTAATTAACAATCCATTTTATTTATATACTAAGTTAATCAACTAACAAAGAAAAATAATGAAAAATTCGAATTCATACTATTTTAGTATTGCAAAGAAAAGAGTACTTAATTTTAAAAAGTCCTAACACTTATAGGAACATTGTGAAAACGGAACAACTTTCAAATAACAAGCCTACTATATGACTATTCATATATATAAAACTATGTGAACACTGTGGAAGTGGAACAAATTTAAATAATAAGCCTACTACTATTAAGACCGTGATATTAGAAAAGTGAAATTTCTCGTGAGGTACTTTAAATTTAATGAAATCGACTTTGAAAAATAATAATGTGATTTAATTACGATATTATGGTTTTTTTCAAGCAAAGCTTAATATTTGTTAAATAGAAAATAATTATGTATACCGTTTCATTCTTCAAATCGTTTCGCTGATTCTCACGCCGCTCTTAACATCCACTGATCTCAATGCGAGACTTAATGATGATTAAGGGCGGTTAGTAAAACATACAAAAAGCTAAAAGAAAATCAAAACAAAAAAATGAGAAAACTTACGTGCATTTTTGTAACAGGAACACGTTGAAGGCCTCCGACGATGTGCTGCATAACTGAAATCTAGATTCTCTTCACAATCACCATATTATTTTCTATTTTATCATTATTATTATTAATGACTTTGCATACTTTTTAGTATGATTAATTTCGAACTTCCAATGATCGTCGATACGATATTGGAAGTTTCACTATATAGCTCACTATTTTCACTGTTCCAATACCACTTTTCTCTCACAATTATATTTTTATGTATCTATATTTTTTCTTCGGTTTTTATGCAAAATTCATTTTTTTTCGATTTTAATATTTTACAATATTTATAGCTATTGCTTTATTTTTAATATTTTTTTGAATAGATACGGTATTTTAAACATATTTTTTTTTTTAAATTTTTTCTGGATTTATTTTTTTGTTCCGTTTTCAATTTTACTTCTTTTAGTTTCGAGAGAAAAAAAACTTAGCTAGGCGACTTAACTAGAAAGAACCGGTGATAGAACTAAAGCTGAATTCTCTTTAGACATCGAATTGAAGTAATATATATATATTTTTTTTTTTGTTTCTTGGAAATTCAAGTTAAAGAAAAAAATTCTCTTCGTTCTTTTCTCTATATGTACATCTATATATACATACATATATGTATATATATATTTGTATTTTAGCATAAGAAATATACTTGATATAAAAAAATTCAATATTTTTTTTCTACAATTGAAATAATTGAAATAATTTTAAAAAGAGAAAACTTTAGAAAAAAAATTATATGATGCATGCAACATGCCACGCCACCAGCAACCACACATCATCCGCAGGGTACAGCCACTTAGCCTGGTATATTTCCGAAATCCAAATCCGCCTTCACACATAAAAATTAATTTTGACGATTTTCAGCAAACAGCAAAACGAGGTACAGCCGGAACAATCATTGGGTTTTTATTCGTAATTTTACGCGTGCGATATTTTAAAGGTATTGCGTTGCGACCGAGTTTCCCGCAAGGGATTTTAATATAAATTATTGAATGTCTGTCAAAAACTTAAAAAAATGTTTTGCACGTTTGTACATTTGTACAACTCGATCGCGTAACTTTAATTATTTTTAAACCGCACGACTGGAACAATACTCGCAAGACTTTTTCCACAGGAAGAGAGCGAAAATGACCAGATCCGCAGCTTATATAGGCCCGGAAAAGGTGGTGTGATTTCGTTAGAAGAGGCAAATAGATATAAACTTAACGAAGGCTCACTATGGCTGTCTTTTTATGGTGTTTTTAGTAGCAAGTCCTTGGCACAACTTTTTATTAACCCTTGCTTGCCTTAACATCTTTGCCGTGATACCAGCCCATTTTCCCATTACTTAAATCTTTTAATTGATACATATTATTCCCTCTTGTGGCAACAACCGATGCTTTCACGAAGACGGGTGCCAGCTTCGCATTAAACTTTTTCGCGCTATCGCTCAATACAAAGTTTCGACGGTATACCTCATCACCTACTTTAAACGTTTTTAACCTGCTACGTAGATTATACCGTTGAGCTGATTTTTCGAAAGCTATCTCAATGTTTTGGACTAACTCAGTACGCGCGAGTCGGAGCTTGTCAGTCCTGTCTATTACACTATTTAATAAAGAGGCAGGCCTCTTTGTGCCAAGTGGAACTATGGGCAATTTGTTGGCATGTAAGTATTTATATACATATATTTTTTAGACATTGTATGTATTGAAGGGCCATTACATTGTGAGTTACATATATTGACGAGAGAAATATGAATGTGGGCTGTTGATACTTTCTAAGCACAAACACTTAAATAATCAAACATATTTCTTATTAAATACTTAATTTAAAAATGTCCTATGGCCTATTGCGAATGGGAAACGATATTTTAAAATTAAATACGATAATTCAAAATTAAATACGATATTTCAAAAAAGAATACTATATTTAAAAATACTATATTTTAAAAATCTATACGATATTTAAAAGTAAATGCGATATTTCCAAAAGGAATACGATTTTTTCCAATTTTTTCCAAGACATTCCAAGACTGAATACGATATTTCAAAATTAAATACGGTATTTCAAAATTAAATACGATATTCTAAAAATGAACACGATATTTCAAAAATGCATATGATATTTCAAAATTGAAAACGATATTTAAAAAAATAATACGATATTAAATTACTTAAATACGATATTCTAAAAATGAATACGATATTCTAAAAATGAATACGATATTTCCAAAATGCATATGATATTTTCAAACTAAAAACGATATTCTTAAAATGAATACGATATTTCAAAATTAAATACGATACTTCAAAAATGAATATAATATTTTCAAACTAAAAACGATATTTTAAAAATGAATACGATATTTAAAAATTAAATACGATGTTTAAAAAATTAATACGATATTTTCAAATTAAAAACGATATTTCAAAAATGAATACGATATTTAAAAATTAAATACGATATTTCAATAAAAAATATTAGCCCTCTAGATAGGCTGTTTTACTCAACGGAAATTTGATATACCTACATACTTACATAGATAGTATGTACATTTACATATGTAGCTACATAAATATCTTCAAACATTTTAGGTATGGTACATTGTCATCAACGTGGTGCGGAGGCAATTGTTGGCGATTTATCTCATGTATATCTCTATGAGCAAGGTACGTCTCGGAATAAACGCGAACTCATTAGTTAACTACCAAAAAAAAAAATCAAAAAATCATTGAAACTAACTCAAAATTTCTCATATCATTTAGGTGGCGCTGCCCATATTGGTGGCATACAATTAGCCACACTCCCCAACAAAGAAGATGGCACCTTTTGTCTTGATGCCCTGCGTCGCAAAGTGCGTTCGGTAGATGATCACGAGCCCATAACTTCGCTAGTAATAGTCGAGAATACACATAATATATGCGGTGGCAAGGTGATACCTCTAAAGTGGATCGATGAGCTGGTAGCGCTACTCAACAACAATAAAGACTTACAACCAAACGGCAAGAGGATCGCTCTACACATGGATGGAGCACGTGTATTTAATGCTGCTGTGGCCTTGCAAGTGCCTGTGGCACGCATTGCACGGGATTTCGATTCGGTTAATTTTTGTTTAAGCAAAGGTTTATCGGCACCAGTTGGATCCATATTGGTTGGAACAAAGCCATTCATTAGACAGTGAGTAGAAAGTGGCGTCGATTGTTTTTTTTTTGTAATTCCTATTCTGTTACTTTTTCCCAATTAATTTCATTAAGAGCTCGTCGTCTACGCAAAGCTTTAGGTGGTGGTATGCGTCAAGCAGGCATTTTAGCCGCTGCAGGCATTGTAGCATTGGATACTATTGTGCCCCTCCTAAAAAAAGATCATGAGCGAACTCGACGCATTGCTGAAGGTAATTTTTTGTTTTGGAATTTATCGAAAAGCTTTCTAAGCTACTATTACACGCGCAACTTTGCTACTCTTCTCTCTCTCTCTTTCCAGCTATAGTCAATTCTAAAAGTCCCAATATTACTGTCGACTTAGCTAATGTTCATACAAACATTTTACTTATCCATCTACCAAATCCAAAATATGATTCGAATGCTTTTACTCAACGTTGCGCTACAGTGTTGCCCGAGGAATTGGCCGCCGGCATATCGGCTACCAAAAATGAGGCAGGCGTTGTATTAAAAGCTGGCTCACGTAATTGGCAATTCGCTCGCATTGTTTTATATCATCAGATAAGCGATGCGGATGTGGAATTGGCTATCAAGAAATTCGAATTTGTTATTCGTGAAATCGATGACCAATTGACTGCTTAGTGTCTAAGTTAAGGATGAATAAAGTGCGAGTGATACTAACAATTTGTTTAATTATTTAGTAATGGGAGTATTCACTATCGATAAATACCTGTACAATTGAAGGCCATTGCCGTTGTATTCAGATTTCTATATTAACAAAAAATAATTCATTGATACTAGACCGGTTAAAGTTGATAAGTAATTATTAATCAATTGATTACAAATTGATTGCGATTAAAAATAATAAAATAAAAATCCTGGTTCGGTACGAGCTTGAGACCTACTAATAAATTTTTTCTGCAGCGAAAAGCTATGTCGGTTGTCTCTAAACTTTTCCTGTTCAATTCAACAAAAAAAACTTTTAATAATTAATAAAAAAATAAATTATTAAAAAACCCAAAACAACAATATTTTTTCGCTGCAGAAAAAAAATTATTAGTAGGTGTCAAGCTCGTACCGAACCAGGATACTTCAAATCTAAAGGCCGAAAACACCAGCAAATTGTTGGTGTAAAATCTCAATAAAATGAAAATACTGATTTTTTACCATTATTCAAAAGTAACAAAAAACTAAAATAACATAAAATAATTAAAAAAATTATACAAAAATAATCAAGAAAATCGAAAATAATCAAAAAGTTTTTTCATTTTAGATTTTTTTTTTATTACTTTTTAATTGATTGGAAAATAATCATTACAGATTGAAAGTAATGGTACAGATGCATTCTCAGGAAAATAATCGATCAATATAAAATAAAAGTAATCAGAAAAAAAAAATCCTTAAATAATCAAAAAAAAATCGAAAATAATAAACAAAAACTTTTATGATTCCTTTTTTTTGATAATTTTTTAAATTAATTGAAAAATAATTCTAAAAAAAGTAAAGTAATATTAATGAATTATTAAATGCATGCTCAGAAAAATTATCAATCAAACCGGTAATCATTACTATTTTTATTATATTATTTGACAGGTCTTATTAAAATACAAAGAACCTGATTAATCCCCGCTTTTTGTGGGTAAAATTATGAAAGCAGGGGTAGATAAATCTCGAAGCTTTATAAGTAATAGCAAGGAACTACTTTAGTTAAACTGTATGGGATTTAGTAAACCATGTAAGTGGCAACACTGGTCGACAATGCCAAATCATACTCAAAAATCGCCTAAAAGTATACTTCAATTTTCTTATAAGTCTCTTGAAAATACCCAGCAAACATTTTCGGTTTAACAAAGCTATTTGATAGTAATACATATTTCTCAAAACTCAAACCTTATTTCTAACGTAAAATAGAGGAAATTTGCATGCTTTAAATAATATTTTTTGAAATTTTCTTTTTCATGAAACATTTTTCATTTACAGAGTGCTGAAGTTATGAAAGCCACAAAGTATTGTGAATTTAAAATCAAAAATTGTTATCAATTTCAAAAAATATTGATGCACAACTTGGTTTCTGAGAAAAATCCCCAACTACTATCAAGATGCATACTTACGATTCTTATGCCTGCAAGATTATAGTAATTTATTCTAAAAAGCTGATAGAATAATTACATAAAAATAAATAAATAATGGGAGACATCGAGTACAAATTTCTGGTAGCACTCTTATACAGCTACTTGAATGTCAGCGATAAATATATGGGCGATCGCGAGAGGCGAAGGAATAACGCATATATTTTCATAGACGTTTTCTTTTAAATTGATATAAAATGCTTTTTATGTTTATAACAAATAAATATGTTTATTGGGTTACTCGCAACGCACAACAACAAATGGTAAGCGAATGGGATGAATCATACGATTTTACTCACTTCACTATTTTTAGATTTAAATACGCGTAAATAAATATATACATACACGCAGACATACAATTTTTTTTTAATTTTTCAATCTTCACTACTTGTACGACATTTGGCAACGCATTCACTCACATGTCAGGATGGCCGAGCGGTCTAAGGCGCCAGACTCAAGAGCGAATCTTGCCCACAAAATGTATTCATTTACATTCAATTTGTGGGTTTCAAACTGAGCGTTCTGGTCCTCTCTGAGGGCGTGGGTTCGAATCCCACTTCTGACAAACAATTTTTTTTTGGAGCTGGAAATTTCAAATTTTTTTTACAAGGAGAATTCATAAGCATATACATACATATGTACATTTCAGTATATCCTCACGTATATGTATATGTATGTATGTGTAATTGCAGTTAGATGAAATATCACGTTATTATTTTACTTAATTTTCCCTGAGTTTGTAGAATTCCGTAACCGTAAACAAATTAGACACCGTAATCATAAACGTAGTCATGAGCAAAATAGAAACTGTAACCATAACCATGATCGCAAATATGATCATAACTGCAACCCTAACCGTAACCATGAAGGTAACCGTAGGAAAATTAGAAACTGTAGCCATAACAATGATCGCAAATGTGATTATAACCATAACCGTAACGATACCCATAAAAAAATTTAGCCATAACCATAATCGCAAATATGATCATAACAGTAACCATAAACAAATGTTAGCCAAATAGAAACTAACCATAACAATGATCGCAAATGTGACCATAACCACAACTATAACCGTAACCATAGAAAACTTAACCATAACCATAATCGCAAATGTGACCATAACCGTAAACATAAAAAAATGTTAGCAAAATAGAAACTAACCATAACAACGATCGCAAATGTGACCATAACCCCAACCATAACCGTAACCATAAAAAACTTAACCATAACCATCATCGCAAATGTGACCATAACCACAACCATAACCGTACCCATAAAAAAACGTAAGCAAAATAGAAACCGTTCACTCTTGGGAATGAAATTTACGATTTCTATTTCGGTGTTGGTGAATAGGTTAACTTCGTGATGTTGAGCTTAAACTTACTTTATCATGGCTAGGTTAAAACCGATTTACATATTTAAAGAAACCGAAACCGTAACCAATATTTCAGTCTGAAAAAGAACTAAACCAAAACCATTTCAAAAGGCGGAATCGGTTCGGAACGTTTTTGACTTTTTTTTTCTAAGTTTTTTCACTTCATTCCGGGACCCATCTTTTCATCTAGGCTACCTGGATAATTTTCGGCTAGCTTTTGTACTTACTGTCTGTCCTTAAATGAATGCATAGAATCATATGGGCGACCCCGTTTCTCTTGACATTTATGATATATTTATTGCCAACTATTTTGACATCTTTACGATCACACTTGAAACGCTTCCAAGACAATGCGGCATGCGTACGATATTCTTGAACTGAATAAATAAATCGAAAAAAAAAATGGTTTACTGAAGTTTTACGATCCTTGACTTGGAGGAATTTCGCTTTAAAAGTTAATTAAAAAAAAAGATAAAACACTTGACAACAACGATAGGATAAATTTAATTCAAATATGCAGCGTACGAGTTTGGGTAAAACCCTAATACTTTTGGACTACAATTAAATTTAAAATACAACGATAATTGGAGCTCAATGGAAGATTGCAAACTTGGGAAACTATAACAATTTAAATTTATGTACGATAGTATGTTAAACACTAGCAGATTTAAACTAAATTCTTACCTACTCAGGGTCATCTGGAAATATCGGTGGGAGTAATGTCGTATTTCGCAGCCACAGGGCCTAGCAAAATCAGCAAGCTGGAGTGTTCTCTGGAGGCCTCTGCTCCCCACTAAGTTTTAAGTATTTGGTCGGACTTTTGAAGTCGAAACTACTACCGGTTAAGTATCTACTTACAGAAGGCTTAAAAAAGTGGGGTTAAAAACGGCCAACCATCAACTTAGCCACTCACAGTTTAGCCTTGCCTGATCAGCATCTTCATTACAGATATTAGCATGAACCACTGCAAACGGAAGTCCTAGGAAACCGCCAGTCTCAAAAGAAATGCGGTCCATTGAGTTTGACCTAAAAGAGTCGGCTCAGTTTAAGAGTTGAAGAATTTATACTTACATATGTACATATGTACATCGGTACGCAAACTCAAGTTCGATGACTAGCCTCTAGACCCTTTCAAGTGTTCTGGACTTCACCTCGCTTTCTAGCTGTGACAATGATGTGGCTGAAATATAGCTCTGGAAGTCTAGAACCCTTGGAACGCCCACTAGACATGTCATGGTGTAGAGGATTTAGCAGTCCTTTTATCTTTCTATAGCGGTGTTTATCGAGACGAAGCTCTGACAAAGGAGCTTACCAGTGGGGTACATCAGGATCATTGTAAATAATTCCTCTGGGCAGTTTGCGACTAGTTTGGCTGTAGTCACACACGAACTAGTATGCATAATGCCATATACATAGTTCTAGGTGAGGAACTCGAGTGCAACTGTTTTTACTTTTCACTTCAGGTTCGTTTTAGAATGCTTACATAAAGCAGCATACATGCACATTAGACTGGACCAAAAATTAAATAAAGTTGTATCTACTTAAACATGATTCTAAAATAAGCAACATTTCATGTTTGTCATAGTCAACTTAAAATTTATGTTATGTCCAAGACAGAGTTTTAATTTTGAAATAGCGAAAATATATTTTTAACATTTTAAAATAAGGGTTTGTGTCTATGGTTGTGTTTAAGATATCGCTTACTCCAAACTTGAGTTTGGCTTTTTTCGCTAATTGCCACCGCTATGCTATGGTTTGTGAATAAAATAGTTGACACAGGGTGGCCTGAAAATAGAAAAAAAAATTTCATACCACCAACTTAAAAAAAAAAAGAATTTGAAAAAGGGTTATCTTAAACTCCGCAGTCTATGTGTGTCTAGATATGTTTTGCTAAAAAATCACTTTTTTTTTTGCGGAGTCTAATACCTACATACATATGTATATACGAGCCAAACATATGTAGTATATTATCTTCATATTATTTGCCTTTACTAATTCTCTATAAATACGCAAAAATTATGCAAACAAACTCAGTTTTCAGGAAGCTTTCAAAACGCACCAACTATTCATTTATTTAGAAATATGCTTTTGTCGCAAACAATTTGCTTAATCCTTCTATTGCCATTGCTATCGAAGCATGTTGCGGCGGTAAAAATTATCATACAAACTTGACACAAATTTTAAAACTAAAATTACACTCAAATTCTTTTTTACAACAGGATGCCACCGCTGATTTGGAAGCACTACTCACTTACAACGAAGACGAAAAGGAATACAACGAGGAGCGAAACAAGTTAGAAGCAGCAAAGGACAAAAGCGACGATGAAAAAGCACTAGCCGTTCGAAATTTTGAAGCATACAAAACACAAAGAGAATTTTTGAAAGATATCATTAATAAAATTTTGAATTCTGGGCCAGCAGTATCAATGGATTTAGCAAATAGTTTAAAAATGGCTTTAAACGATCGAAATGACAATAAACAAGCAGCTATAGACGAAGCGTTCGAAAAAATCGCAAACGCAGCAGATGACCCAGCACCGAATATGACTGTTGGACCTGGGTTGAATCCTATGATTCCAAATATGGGCATGCAAGATTTATTGAAACTTCTAGAAAGTCTTCGGTTGCCATCCGCTGACTTTTTATCGAAAGTTTTATCGGGTGGTGGCACAGTACTTTCGCCCAGCGTTAATCAATTGTATACTGGCTATCATCCCATTCCCTCACAACATCACACCGACAATAATGACAAGAAAAAAGTGAAGGATTTGTTAAATACCATACTGCAGAAAGTTGAGCATATTACAGCAATGGATGATGATGACCATTTCGATTTGTTTAGTTGGTTTTTATGATTTAAGAAGAAGAATTATATAACCATTTACAAACATTTATGTACATATATAACATATAACGGTTTTTTGTACTTTTTTTAATGAAAAATATATCTTATCACTGTAAACGAGCTATTCTTGTAATTTTATTCATTCACACTAAGCCGAAACCGGTTTGTGTCAAAATCAAATTTGACAAGGGATAACAGAAAACCGTTCCAATATATCGCACCCTAAATCAAAAACAGTCACAACTCAAAATTTTTTTAGGTCGCTTTCTTGGCATAGATTGCCTAATAAAAAGTAGTGCAGCCAATACATACAATATTTTTCTTTTTGACTATTATCGTTACTCTTTAAAGAGCACAGTGATGTCAAGTTTTTAAAAATCAAATCACTTTTGTGCGATCCAGAAGCAATTAACTGAAAGTTACTCGGATTTTGAGTTGTGACTCTTTTTGATTTAGTGTGCGATATGTACATATGTATAAACTACATCTACTTTTATTTTCCCTTTAAAATTTATTTAATTTTTTGAAAATTGAAAAAAAAAAAACTTAATAATTTTATTTCAGTTTGCGTTTTGCAGCGAATTCTTGGAGTTTACAAATTTTTTAATAAGGCGAACTTATACCAGCTGATATCAAGGCGAATTCGTTGCTACACACACACACATACAATGTACATTATTTTGGGTCGATTTACCAACCGATATCGCGTCATCGATTTTGCGATAGGGTTTGTGCTCAGGAAAAAAAGTTCCACTACGCGTACCCAAACAAAAATAATTTTCGAGGCTGCGAAATTTAATTTTTTGACTTTTCGATTTGTTTTTTAATTTCATTTGATTTTAAAGTTTTCATGTATACCCTGTCCGACCCAAAAATGTCCGCTAAAAACGTCGGCTATTTAAAAAAAAAAAAAAATTTTAATGTGACAATTTTGCCATTTTTTTTTTGTGGGGGTTCATCGAAAATATTTTTGCATGTACATATGTATGATGAAAAAACCCTGATGTTATTTTATTTTTAAAAAAAAGTTACTTCTATACCGATTTTTACATTTTTGATAAATCTACAAAATAAAAATGTTTAAGGTTTGATCAATAGGGAAAGGGCTAACTGACTAAAACTTTATTCAGATTTTTCTTTTTTTGGGAGAAACTTTCTATTTGATAAAGTTTGACGTGACAAATACAATTAAATGCGAAAGGAGTACTAGCTGCTAGGGCCTTGGGAAGTATAGCAAGATTAATGGACTGCATTTGTCGTTTTCCTATGGACAATGATCCGGATATCCGTTGTTGTTGCATTTGCATGTTAAATTTTCTCTGGATCATCGCCCATTGGAAAATGACAAATATGGCCGAGTGTAATGCACATATGTACATACATATATGTACATACATACCTATGTACATTTATCATAATGCGCCTTTGGCACAGCTGAAGACAGCCCTTTTCTCACCAATTTTGATTCAGCTTATGCACATCATTTAATTTTCACTACTCTCTTAAAATTTACACATACAAAATATGTACATACATTTTTTTTGTATTTTTATGCTCACTGTTACACAAATTTTGCACTACATACACTGAAATTTTCTTTGAACTAAAATAAATATTGAAATTTCACAAAACAAAGCGCACGCAAATACCAAACAATAGCAAAGGCAAGGCCTGCTAAACGCTAAATAATTCAAAAAACTTACAACCAAAACCATCGTTTTGATTAATTGATATATTCATTCAATAATTTCATTAATTTGCAGTGCCTCTCAAACTATCGCACTTACTGCATAACTGGACTAATTAGCAAAGACACAACCCGTTATAACAGTATCTACTAATTCACCGTAAATGGGCTCTAGCAATGGCGTAAAGTGTTTTGATTGTCTCACTCTAACGACAGCAACAACAAAAATATCTGAATATGACGTACAAACACCAACGCATACCTGCTTGCACATTAGCTGGCAATCAGAAACAGATGACCATTGCAACGAAACAGTAACATAACGGTCATAGGTATGAGTAATACAAGTAACCGGCGAGCGTATTTTAGAATGTGTACAAAAAATAAGTGAAGTTATTTGTTCTTAAAGTAAATAAGACAAGTGCAATAATAAATAAAGCAAGTTCAAAAATGTGAACCATCTATTTGACGGCAGTTTTAAGGGTAAATGCATAAGTGTGTCTCAAAGATACTTTTCACAAAACAATTTGTATTGCACTCTGTCTCATGGAAAAACACACACATACATGCATATGCACATACTATGAGCAGAACAGCTGTGACTTAATAGCTTATGGTATTCACAATAAACCAGTAAGAAACTGAACGAAATTTCAGAACACACCAAGTGACTTTTCAACACACAAGGTATACACTAGTTGTCTCTTTCACTTACGCACAAGTATGAAAGTGGTAGCAAACGGCAAAACGGCAACGGCGCCATCAACCACCAGCAGACAAACACACACAGCATGTTTGCTTGTTTGGATAGAGTTCGATTAACTGCAATGTTCGTCATAGCTGTGAGTGAATGAGCGAATGAGGAAGGCAAAAGTTGTATCGAAAGTGGTTGTGCGCCGCGACGTTGCGTTGATCAATAAAATGATAATAATTTAAATAATTTTATTGATGAAAAATATTTACAAAAAAAAATAAATAAAAAGAAAATGGTTATAACAGTGAATTAAGTGTTTAAATTATTGTTTTTGTGCGCAAAAGAAAGCATGTGAAGCAAAGTTCCGTTCAAGCAAAAAGAAAAAGCAGTGACGCCGAACAAACAGTGAAGCATGATTGTGTAAAAGTATATCCCAGCAAACTTATACATATACATACATACATACATATGTCACTGCATTATATCTCTGCGTGTATACAACAACAAAACAAAGCGTCAACAACAACATCACGAAAGCAGAAAAATTCAAGTGCAGACGTAAATTTGATTTGTTTCTTCTTTTTTTTTGTTCTCATTTAATTTTTCTACCACCAACTTTACAATATTTGCGTCATTCTTTTTCTTGTCAACTTCGTACGTTGATTCTCTCTCCTCTTAATTTATAGTACTTTAGTACGTTTGGGCTTTTCTATGTTTTACGCCCTATCATCACTGAGCGGCCCGGCACAATTGGAGAAATGGTGCGACGCTGATGCAAGCATTATGGTGTCCATTATTAGCCACGTTTTGTGTGTGATTATTACAACAACTAGACCTTAGACAAGGAATACAATTTCAGATACTTAAGAAAAATCAAAAGAAAGGGTCATTATTAAACCAATAGCAGCCAAATCAACCGTTTTTGTAACTTCTGTCTGTTTGTCTATAAGTTTGGTCGCGCATCACTCAAAAACTGCTGAGAGGAAATGAATGAAACTTTTATCGTCGCATAACTAGATGCTCAACTTAAAATTTAAGATGTAATTTATCCCGATAGCTGCACCATATTGGGTGTTATCGACCGACCTGTAGACCAAGGTGACCTAAACTATGACTATGCTAGTGCTGAGACCTAGACTAATCCCTGTTTTTAGACTAATACCTTTTTTGCATGGTATATTCTGTTACATTAGATCTATGCCAACTCTATAAATTTTTTTTACACATGAGAATTAACGGACACCCTAATTGGTACTGACGAATGTACGAAACCAAATATAACTCAACATTGGTGTGATTGTGTTTGGGCGTACGGCAGTAAACTTGTACTTATTCAGTTTAAAAATGCTATATGGTGTCCTTAATGTGGAAGCAGGATGACTGCATAGCACATAAAGGAAAAATGTGCTTTGTGTCTGTATATTTTAATTTACATTGGTAAAGAATGATAAAATAAGTCAAAATCAGATGAGAGCAGCAAGAAATTGCAAATGTGAAAAGTGAAAATAAAATAATTTACAAAAGATTTATGTGTAGTGTTTACATTTGCTCAAATGGTGTACAAAATTTATTATTGAAAAAAAAAAGAAATTAATAAATTGAACAAACACGTTCAAAAAAAATTATCGATTAAAAGTGTAAAAAATAGTAAGCAAAAAAAAAATCTGTGCTCTGTCTGACTATCATCTCACTCCTGCACCCCGCTCAAACTCTCGCAAAATACGAAATGCATCACGCGCAATGCTTTGTTGTCCTTCGACAGTCATATATTGTTCGCATAGCCCACACCCGCCCACTTCCGTTGTAACGAGCTTAGAGTTTGCAAATTACCAAACCGCGAAAACGCGTTGACTCCTTTGCATGTGTGCGTTTTATGAGTGTGTATGTGTGTGTGTGTGTGTGTGCGAGTAGGCGCAGTTAACCAAACGGAGGCTATCAAACTTAATTTGGAGCTATGAAACACATAGTTCGGAGAACTCTTTTTGTAGCCTAAAATGAGCACAAAATCGTCTACGAGCGCATACTTAAAGAAGTCGTAAAATATTTGGAGTGCATTATGAGTCAAAATAGATAATTTGGAAGTCTTTTTGGAGTCATATTTGAGCCTTTACTCAAATACTTTTTTGATTCTTTATATTTTTTGACTCATTGTTTCCTCCATTTTTATAAGTTTTTAATTCTTTTTGAAGTCCTTTTGATACTTAGAGTTATTGACTCTTTTATGAAGTGTTATACCTACACACATACATATGTATGTATATGCTTTTAAAATGAATAATATGTCTTGTCAGAAACAAAGCTCAATTTACGAACTCCTCGTGAATAATTAGTATCCGGTTTGGTTAGCTGGGGTCTTTGTGAGATTGTGTGTTGCTTGGGCTCGTGTTTGTACCCTACCAACCATGGCTAACCATGGTGAAACTCTGATTCCACAAATTCACAAATTTTTACTAACACCAACGCATATTTTTAGAATTTGTATGGAAAACGACAAGTGCCTAAAAGTATGCTTCACACTTACACGCAAAAATCTTTTCACCATGGGTAAAAAGTGAACCTCTCTGAACAAAATTACCCACTTTTTTATCCTCTTTTTTGGTAAGCGCGACTCAATGATTATCCAGATTTTTATCCGATCATGGTTGGTAGGGTATGTTTACACAGACACACACACACACACAAAAGTGTGCAACTTGCATCAAATAATTGTGAATAATATTACTTCAATTCAAGGATCCCTCATGATTGCATTGCAATTAAGTATAATAAAAAAAAAAACAACAAGAAAATTATTCTCAAAAACAAGCATGTTTTAAATCTGCTAGATCCTTGGTAAATGTTAAAAGTTCGTGTTGTTAATTGTTTAAGCGAAAAACAATTTTATGGCGCTAAATTTAAAAAATATATACAAAGTGGATGACACAAGACGACCTTGAAACGGTAAGTTTTATGAGTTAAGTAGCAAACCCGGCAGATGTTGTTCTGCCTGAAATTTGACTTGCCTGCTTGTAGCAAATTATACACTTTTTTCCGCCACACTTGGCTTCTTCCACTTTTATCCTTTAATCTTCCTTTTTCTTTCCTTGTCGACCGCTACATACCGTTACTCTTCTTCACACTTTTCATTTTCCTCAAACACCGTCTCTATATATCAAATTAATATCCTTACTCCCGTGCATATCCTATTTACTTTGAGGTTACAAATATTTCCATAAATGCGAAAATACATAAATCGAATTAACTTTCATTAATTTTGTTTAGCCTAGGGGTGTGGCACTGCCCTCTTTTCCAAAACTATATATAACAAACTTCTGGACCTATCGTGAAAGTTTCACAGAGCTCGTCTCTAAACTTTGTACATTATTGAAGCACAAACAAAATACATAAAATGTAGGCGTGGCCTTTTTCCAAAAATATAAATATTCTATTCCTTAACTCGTGATCCCAAGAATATGTATACCGTGGAAATTCCATGAAAATCGGTTGAGTACTTTGGACGCCTATAAAGGACAAATAGACACACACACAATCATTTTTGTTTATAAGATATGAGGAGAGAGATTTCATCCGGAGCACGTATTACACGAAAATCGTAAACTCAACTAAACACACTGAGAGCGTTTTTTTAGCCCTCCTCGGACAGTGCACTTAACTTCCGAGAATTGTCGTGACTCAAACAAACAAACAAGCTCTCTCCTGTCTAAAATCTTTGCTTGGAATTTGTCTGTTATGCACCTGGTACGCTATAATTACCATATTCACCGCCTGCAATCCAGTTTCAATGAATTGGGGCATGATATACCTTGCTCAGGTAACGTTCGCAATAATTGCTTTCATAAAAAAAATGCTCCTATGCACTAGGGATGTGACATTTTTTTAAGTTTTAGAATGTTGAGATTTTCTTGATTTTACTTTACAATCACGGGATCCCGGTATACTGTCCAGGACTTAGTATTTGCTTTTCTCCGCAACTTTATTTGAAAAAAAAAAAAACGCAGCAATTGTATGAGAAATATTCTAACCTTAAAATATATAACAAATAATTGAATTCTTAAATTTTTTTTTTTTTTTAAGTAATATTAAAATCTAGAAAACTTTTGATAGTGGGTGCGGCAGTCCCACAGTATCTTGTTAGTTTGCGGGATGTTACTTTAAATAACACAATCAGCAAAGCAAATTGAAATATTTAAAAACATTATCCGATTTTGTTTTTCGTAGGCAACAACTTATGAATAAAATAGCAAAAAGTAATTTTTATTAAAAATTTGAAATTTGCTTTCAAAATAAATTTAAGTTAACATGGATCCAATCTCCAAAATGTCCTGACCTTCATGAAGTAATACCGAAATTGTCGCCACAAAAAAAACCACAAAATCCCGACATTATTATCCCTAATATGCACCCACCTAACATCTATGTATGTTTGTAAATATATAACTCAGCTTGATAAAGTTGAGGTCGAGGTTAACTTTTATTCAAATTGACTCTTTTCGTACATTTGAATCGATGAGATGCTGCAGGCTCTCGTTAATTAAGTAAGTGTCAGAATCAAAGGTAGAGCAGCGAGCGAAAATAGTCTACTAACACTAAAATGCATAACCAAAAAGGAATATAATAATTCAAAGTACATCGGTATATATACAAATATGAAAAGTTTCATTCGCACAAAGGTTTGCGCTGAAATGAATTCGTCGCTTTTGAAATAAAAATTGAGACCGTACGCTTTGCTGATTCAATGTTAAACTAAGTTTCAAGCTACAGTGGCTCACAGTGAAAATGATACAGTTGGTTTTTTTAATAGATGACTAGAATTTTTATCAAATTTTAATATAGTTAAGTGAAGAGTTCAAGCACATTGTTGACATTTTTATTGTTCGATTTTTGGTACTCTTTTTCCAGTGAGCTAAGATATCGAGTTTTTGTACATGAGTAATGAGGCTTAAACATCCGCCCTATAAAATAGTGTGAGCAATTAAAGGTAAGAGTGGGTTTTCAGCTATAATAATAGCTCGAAATAGTAGAAAAGGCTGCAGCGGAGATAAGAAAGGTCCATAAAGCTACCATAACAAAGTCAGCAGAACAATAAGAAGCCTCACGGAAATTTAGCTGCTCATGAAATGCCTAACCCCCAAAAAAATATTCCTCTTTATTTTAAAAGAGTTCTATGGCATGCTAGTTTTAGGCTAAACCTGTCAGAGCATTATGCGTAAACAGTTAAATGTGATGTTTACATCAAAAGTCATTATGCAGATATTAAAAGCTGCTAATGAAACGCCTTACCCCCAAAAAAATTGTTGCCTTTTTTATAAAAAATTTAATGTCATGGGCTAAACCTAGCAGAACATATTTTTTTTAAGTTATAGTAGCATTCTTAATAATAGTAACTATATCGAAATTCCCCTTATTTTTCTCAGACGCCCTAATGTGCATATCGATATAAGAAAAGCGCCTACATGCTTTCATCAGTAAAAGTAAATAATACATTTTAAATGGCTATGGAAAGTACGCAATATGCAACCGTGTCTGTTCCAACAGACTTTTGCTTATCAAAGCGTCGCCATCTGGCAACTGCTGTGTGATTGAATAAACATTATCACTTTAGGTTCAAATATTTAAATTTACCTTTTAATAAGCTTTTTATATGGATATGCTTGCAGAGTAAACAACATTGATGTACATATGTATTTGTCAGCTGCTGTTAAATATTTGTACGGACATAGTTTTTTTTGAAGACGCTTGAGTGATGTTTACCTGCTGGATTTATGGATTAAACGTAATACGTAATAGCAATAATAAACATTGAATTTTGTTTAAACCCAATAAACATTTATAATATTTACTTTTAACTTGTGATCAACTTCGAGAAATATTCCATGCGCCAGCAAAAGGGCACATTTTTGACATGAAAATATTTTTATTTCCACTTTAAGGAAATATTTTATACCGACCTGAATTCCATCAATAATTTCCAATTGTACTTCACATTTAATTTTTTGTTAGACATTTAATACATAACATAATACAAAAAATACTACCTTTTGTCACACAAATACATATTTTTTTTAAATCTTTTCCTTTTTTACTATTTCGGCCACAATTGTTGCAATTTTTCGTTCGCTCGCGTGTTTGATTAATTTAACATGTCGGATATGACAGAAAATGTCAGTGCTGCCATGTGTAAAAGTTGCAGGTGCAAATAAACTCCAGTAGTTTTCAAACTGCAATCAAACTTTGGAAAAAATTTGCAAAGTAAGCGATTTCAAATCTTAAACCGTAGTTCAGAACCCGATGACAAAAAATTGTATTTAGGATACAAATTTCGGTAAGTGGTACGAAATTGTGAATATGTTAGGGATGTGAATTGAAGTCGAAACAATCGATTAATCAAAATTCAATTTTTGTTTTGTTTAAAAATAAATGAATTCAAAAAAAAAATGTTTAAGAATTTGACTTTTGTTCATAAATCCTGTTTATTTAAAAAAAAAAAAAGATTATGAAATGAGCAAAAATATTTTAAAAATAATTATGGAAAATAAAAGTCATTTGAGAATGAAAATTAATTTTATTTAATAAAATTCGGGGTTTTCCATTTATAAAATCGATTAACTTCTGACAACCCTAGAATGTGAGAGAACACCGATAATCAGTAGAAACATTTCCATAGAAAAAATCCGTGAATTTAAGTACATATTAATCAAATCGAACGAAACGGAACGCTGAGGATATCCAAACTTGACAAGTGATGACGGAAAATCGTTACAAAATACATCAACTTTTCACCCTGTCTGAAAATCAACAACAAAAATATAAAACTAATTTTTTTATTTTTTATTTAAGAGTTACCAACTAACCAAACTTTAGTCAGTGCCGCGACTATTGCAACTATAAGCAATCATCGATTACAATCGTCTTTCGTATTTATTCAATGAAAATATTATTTATGAATTCGATTAACACAGTCTGCTGCCCTTTTATTTCCTGTTTACAGTATTTAACAGTTGTTTATTTAACCTTAACTGTACATTTCTCCTTTTCGAGTGTCTGCAACTGTCTGCTCAGGTTTTTTTTTGTAAATCTTTTTGCAAGCAATCGTCATAATAATAAAAGTATCTTTTTAACAAACGAAGTAAAAAAAAAAAATACCCAAAAACTCAAACCGAATATCAAGTAAATAAGTGCGCAGCACGCCAGACTTTACAATCATACCAACAAATTCAACAACTTCATGAATGTGTATCATACAATTACCAACTATTGCAATAACAAAAAAAATAAAAGAACTACAAAAAATCCACACATATATCAGTCGCCAACTGCTGCAATCGACCAGACCCGCATCATTCCACTACAAACACACATTTTTATTTGTAAAACCGAATGCGCCTGATTCACATTGAATTCTAGGGAATCCAACCACAACAACTATTCAGCTCCAACTGATGCTACCAACTATTCCCCACTTCACATCATCGGCCGCTCTCATTTGCAACATAGGTGGTTGATATGATGTGTTCGATTGCTTGGTATGCTAGTTGGTTGGGGTTCGCTCCGTAGACTGGAGCCGTTTGGGCTGCTGCAATGTGCATGACTCTTCTTCTGTTTGGTTGCTTGCTTTTGGATTTATCCCCTTTTGATTTTTGTGCTTGCCTCATGTTATGTCTGATGCAAAGTGTTTGTCTCCAGCTTCTGCGTCCGTTGTTATAATTTCTTCCAAATATATTTATACCATTCATAGTTCAGGAAATGGTATAATAACTTTGGTTCGGTGTTTGTAAGTATAAGAAGAAGAGGAACTGAACTCACCATTCAGTAAAGAGAATTTCTAAGGACGATGAGCTGGATCGATATACGTAGCTTGTCGGTCTCTCTAAACCAGTGGTGGCCAGCATTAAAATATCAATGCACGCGTGCATAGGCTACCTTTTGCTGCCGACGTCGATAACTAGCCCCTCAATGAAAAATCTCCGTAGCGAGGGTGGTGCCACCCCTCCGTTTCCTTTATCTCCCGTTCTTCTGGAGTTGTCGAATACTTACATAATTGCTTGGCGAACTTATTCTTGAGTATTATCGCGACAGCAGTATAAAAAATATCACTTGTAGGTGAGGTTCCAAGACAATCCGAGGAACGTTCTCAATTTTGTTCTTGATTTGGCAATATGTACATATATAAGGTTCAGACGAAATTTCGTCTATGTATCTCCCAACGAAATAGTGAAGAACTTTGAATTCAGCACCGATTCAGTGAGAGAATGAACAGCAGGCTTCCTTCGTATCATTCAATTTTGCGAAGAAGAACACATAAAAAACTCGATGTCGTTCATGTTCTCGAATGCATTCGCGAATCATTCGCATATGCATTTTTCATATTTACTACTCCAACGCATAAATAATTCCAAACCCTGCTTAAACCATATCAATTTTCATATTAAAATAGCTTTTTAAGTAATTCAATTATACTTGAAATGGTGCAGTGCGCTCTTTGATCCTGAAAGTTTTCTCTTTTAAACGATTGCGCGCAAGTTTACCGCCTCTTTGCTGTTCGTGTAGGCGTATGGTACGGTTTCTGTGGGTGCATGAAAGCTTGTGGGTTTATCAATTTGAATTAATTATAAACCACCTACTTTGTTCACAAGAAAACTGCAGAAGTCAATCTAAAAATGGGCGTGGCAATGTAATGAAACGAAATTAATTTAATATTACAATCACAACGCTCATAACGGTAATGAATTAAATATACGCCCACAATAGCGCCTTTAGCTAAGTAGAACCGCATTTTGCAGTTAGTGAAGGAGGGAGGGGGGCGGTCGCATAAATTTTCCTGTTATAAACAAGTTCGCTTTGCTCATTACATTGTGCTTATTATATATAGTACATATGTACATCTTTTAATTTATAATAAACTGCAACGGCTCACTTGACAAATTAGTTTGGCTAGCTTTCTTCACTTTACAGCATCGCCGAGTACGTGGACGACTTACAGTGAAAGCGCGGACAAATGGACATTAAGGGTCGCAACTGAAAAAATAAGCACCCGAATTGAAATATAAGAAAGACGTGTTTAAACTTGAAAATCCGAGAAAAGTGGTTTAGTCATATTTTGAGCCAACTTTTATTGCCACTACTGTAAAAGAAATATTTTCATAGCACAAACAGTTCTTATATTTCAAGTTGGGTTTTAAGAAATACCTTGAAGAAAATTTCATTCAATTCTACCCACTCGTTTTTGAGTTATGAGCGAACAAACATACAGACAACCGTTAATAAAATGTATGTCTATCTGTCTATATGTTTGGCTGCGCATCACTCAAAAACTACTAAATAGAATTGAATGGAACTTTTACCGTTATGTTACTAGACATTTAACTTAAAATATAAGATACCATTTGTTCTGATAGCCGGGAAAGTTTTAGAGATATCAACCGATAAATTGACCAATGTGACACAAAATGTATTTAGTGCAATATGGGTATCAAACGAAAGGTGATAATGAGTGCTGGAATAAGCAATGTAATTGAGTTTTATATCTTGCCTGGTATGGGAGCTAATGATTAAAATCGAACTAAGTCTATTATTCGTTGTGAGAATCAGCGAAGCGAGCAGGGCTTACTAAAGAGAATATAATGAAAACTCTAACGAAATTTTGTTGTTGTAACCATATTTAGAGTTAGTGCGTTATTAGCAGGTCCACCAAAGCGAGCGTTTACAGTAGCAAAATTAAGACAGCCTTCAATCACACGCTTCAGCAAGCGCTACTTGGGTCACTTAACTATACACAATTACATGTATTGTATGCATTCCCACGACAGCCGGTTCTACGTACCGGAATGACTCGGGGTTTCCCCGACCAAGGGCTGTTATTTCACTACCCCCCTGCCTAAACCGTCAGTTATCCTCCCCCCAATAATGTCATCCTCCGAGCAGCTCCTTGCAGCGGGACTGCTCAAGACTCTCCTGCTCCGGGCTGGTATTGAATCCAACCCCGGACCTAGAGAATGGATCTGCTGTGTATGCTGGAAGAAAATTTATGTGAAACGTTCACATTCGGTACAATGCTCTAACTGTAGCAGATGGTTGCATCTAACTAGTTGCTCCGGACTAAATCCCTCTACTCATAGACCCGCTAGTTTTTATAAAACTTTTGTGGCCCCTTGCTGTTCACGTCCTATGACGTCCAGTGGCCGTCGTCGATCAAGTATCGCTCCGCCACATATGTCTGACTCTGTCACATCAGTCTCCACGACTAGCACTAACAATGCACATCAGCAAGTAGACCTTTCGAGCGGCCGCTCACGCCCACAGGCGTCAACATCTCATACAGCAGCTCACAGCTACTCCCTACGTAGCACTTCCCAAGTGGATTTGAGCAATGCTGAGCGTCCGCTCTCTCCCACCCCCTCGGTCAGCCCCTCTTCTTCCAGCATTAGCACGAGTATAAGCCACAGCCATCAGCTCCTGGTCCCTTATACTACGTGCACTGTTTGTCGGTTAAGATTATATACGCCGTTGGCATCAGTCAAGTGCAATAACTGCTTTGGCCTGTGTCACCTGCTCATATGCTCTGGACTCGCGAACAGGAACCTATGGACTGATACGTACGTTGCGCCATGCTGTCGAGCTACGCAACCTTCAACGTCGTCCGACTCGCCACTACCTTCTGGTAACGCGATTCCTTCGACTTCAAGATTGCGCCGTAGTGCGCGACCCAGCCTATTACCACCTAGGCATACGCACCAGTCCTTGACCCCCAGCATCAACTCTGCTCCCCCTACACACTTCGGCATCCTGCAATTTAATTGCAACGGCCTAACTGGCAAAATTGTTGAAGTGACAAATTTAATGAAGCGACTGAACATCAAGATCGCGGCGATCCAGGAGACGAAGTTAGGTGGAAGGTCGTCTCTTTTGACCTGCAACGGGTACAATGTACACCGTTGTGACCGTGCGAGAGGGCTTGGGGGTGGTCTGGCATTCATCACGCATCAATCTGTGCAGTATCGTCTATTTGAGCCTGACATCGACCAGAGGGACACCACCTTAGAACGTCAAGGTATGGTTGTCCGGTCAGGCGATGTCGACCTTGAAATCATAAACATTTACGTACCTCCTGTCACCTGTTGTCCCAGGGACTACCACCCTGACATTCGTGCGTTACTCAGGGGCGAGAACCGCGTCATCCTTGGTGACTTCAACGCACACCACGACCTGTGGCACTCCAGCCTGCAGGCCGATGGTAGGGGACAGGAGCTGGCTGACCAAATAGATGATTCGACGTTTTGCACGGTAAATGGGGATGCCCCCACTAGAGTGGCGGTAAACTGCTCTAGCTCGCCAGACATCACCATAGTCAGCGCTGGACTAATAAACTGCGTTGACTGGCGACCGATGCTGACGCTTGCTTCAGACCACCTACCCATAGTGCTCTCAATCGATCGCCCCACCGACTTTGTCACCGCTGAGAAACGCACTTACACTAACTTCAATAAAGCCGACTGGGAGGGTTTTCTCAACACCACAGAGAGCGCCTTCGCTGCTCTTCCTACCCCGTCTGACGTACGAGAAGGGGAAAAGGCGTTTCGTATGGCCCTAATTTCAGCCTCCCACCAACACATTCCGTCAGGTAGAATAAAGGAAGTGCGTCCATTCTTCCCCGCAGAGGCAGCGGCCCTGGCAAATGAACGTGACCATATTAGACACCTTGACCCTACGGATCCTCAAATACGGGATCTTAACGCGGAAATCAGACGCTTAGTAGATCAACACAAACGCGCTAAGTGGGAGGAGCACCTAAGGTCTTGCAACCTCTCGGCTGGAGTTGGCAAATTATGGTCGACGGTGAAATCTTTGTCCAACCCGACTAAACCTAACGACAAAATATCCATCGCCTTCGGTGATAAGGTTCAGTCGAAGCCAAAAAGATGCGCGAGCGCCTTCTGCCGACAATTTGTAATGCATCCTACGTTGAACAAAGATATTCGCCGAGCCACCAGGGAAGCGCACAAACACAAAAACAGCGATGCGCCCGTTGCCATCTCCACAACAGAAGTTCATGAGGCTATTCGGAGATCCAAGAACACCAAATATATCGGCCCCGATGGCATTTCCATGCTGATGCTGAAACACCTTGGCGACGAAGGCATAAGTTACCTCACACAAATTTTCAACCTTTCCCTTTCCACCTTTGTTATTCCTGAAAGATGGAAACAAGCAAAGGTGGTCCCACTACTAAAGCCTGGTAAGCCAGCTGCCGTAGGGGAGTCATATCGCCCGATATCTCTCCTCTCGCCAGTAGTGAAAGTGTTGGAAGCCACCTTGTTGCCGTACTTCACCGCAAACCTGCGGCTCGCCGAACATCAGCATGGATTTCGCAAAAATCACAGCACCACCACCGCGCTGAACGCCATAACCACTCAGATAGGGGACGGACTAAACCAAAAGCGTCCAAACCACAGGACAGTGCTAGTTGCGCTTGACTTGGCCAAAGCTTTTGATACGGTCAACCATGCGCAACTAATGAAAGACCTTGAAGATTCGTCCCTTCCTCCCTGTCTTAAACGTTGGACTGCAAACTATATGAGTGGTCGTCAATCGTCGGTTGAGTTCAGAGGCGCAAGATCAAAACCCAGAATAGTTAAACAGGGGGTGCCGCAGGGTGGTGTCCTATCCCCGTTCCTGTTCAACTATTATATATCGAAACTTCCCCCCCCACCAGAGGGTGTCTCGATCGTCTCTTACGCCGACGACTGTACGATTCTGGCAACAGGCCCCTCCGTAGAAGAACTCTGCTCTCCTATTAACTCATACCTCCCAGCCGTGTCCGAATTCTTCGCCGGGAGAAACCTGGCATTGTCACCGAATAAGTCCTCGGCCACCCTATTTACGACGTGGACAACGCAAGTGAACATGGAATTAGACGTCTACGTTGATAGTGTCAAGCTACCAACTGTCTCACACCCCAAAATCTTAGGGGTGACGTTTGATAACATGTTCAAATACGGCGCTCACGTAACCGCAATTGCCAATAAAGTCCAAAGCCGTAACAAAATCCTCAAGTCCCTAGCTGGCAGCACTTGGGGTAAAGACAAAGAAACGTTACTAGCTACATATAAAGCAATTGGCCAGCCGGTACTGAGCTACGCGACGCCTATATGGTCGCCGGGGCTAGCTGACACACACTGGACGAGGCTACAGGTCTGCCAAAACACCGCCCTTCGTACCGCCACTGGGTGTCTTCTTATGTCTCCTGAGCATCACTTACATAATGAAGCGAAAATGCTCGCCGTTAAAGAGCATAGCGAGATGTTGACCAGGCAATTCCTGTTCAACTGTTGCAAACCGCAGCATCCGAACGGAAGCCTGATCAACGAGGATCCGCCCCCCAGGAGCATAAGGAGCCATCTACGCAAACACTACGATGAGATCCGGCACCTGATTTCCACGCCGTTTGATCCTAAGGTGCACCGGCAGGCCCTCACCCTCATCCACACAAATTCGGTAAATTCCTATGTTGGCTCTCTCCCGGTGAACGCCGTTCTTCAGGCAGCAACACCACCCGTTGCCGTAGAGGAGCGCGAGCTGCCTAGGGAGACTAGGGTGATGCTGGCCCAACTCCGGTCTGGATACTGTAATAGGTTAAACTCTTACCTATCCAGGCTGAACCCCGACTTGCCTAATGTCTGTCCGGCATGCGGCTTGTCCCCCCATACTACTAACCATCTTTTTGTCTGCTCATCTGAGCCTACTCTTCTAACACCCATATCCCTCTGGTCCTCCCCTGTTGAAGCCGCTAGGTTTTTAGGACTTCCGTTAGAAGAGCTCGATGACAATATTGGGTAAGGTTAATACTGACTACCTAGGCAGGGCAAAGTAGTGTTAAAACAACAACAACAACATAGTTTAAGTTGCTTTATTTTATTACTCTCTGAACGTATACATATATAAACCTAAGGAAGGTTATCAAAACTTACTTAGTTATCCTTTATAATTACATATATATATAACCAGCTCATCCAACTTTCTGTGCGCTTGTCAGTGGTCATAATTTTGCAATTTTATTCAACGCCACTCAAAATGTCGTTGGCTACGTTAAGCAGCACCTAAGGCAAGATTTTATAGAATAAGGACACTTTGAGGCTATACTTTTTCAGCAGCCATCAACACTTTTTCACCCATCGCAACAACAAAATACTGACGTTCTAGTAGTGGTTTGAAAAATATGCAAGTGCCCTTGAAACTATTCCACAACGGTTTGTGTGAGTATTTATATACTTACTCGTCCTTTTGTGGGCACAAAAGTCACAATCACCTGCGGTGTGCTGCTAGCATTTAGGCACTTCAAAATGTGAGCCTTGTGTGCGTGTGTGCGTGTGCTGATACGCGCGTATTTTGGACCATTCCAAGTACTTGAACTTGACTTGAGTACATAACTATGTAGTTGAAGCAAACAAAGAAGCAAAAACAAAAGTAAATAGAGTGAAAAACAAAAAGAAACTTACTAAAGTGCGTTAAGAATGCAAATTGGCAGGAGTTCTCACTACACCAGCTGAGTTGAGGAGAAGTGTGTTTTTAAGAAAAAAGAAGAGAAAATAAATAATAGAAAATGGTGCGTACGCTATAGGAAATTAAAAAAGTTTACTTTAAATTAAACAATCAATAACTGATTCTGAAATTATCCCGAACAAGTCCTGAAGTGGTCCCGAAAAAGTTCCGAAATAGTCAAGCTTACAATCCTGAAATTATCCCGAAAAATTCCCATTAATATTGGCACCCTTCTTTATGAAAAAATCAAATTTAGACTGGAATGTTGGCTTTAAGTTGCCTCATCATGCTAAAAAGGCAGTTCAACAACTACACCGATTTTTAAAGGGCAATTAAAGCGTTGATAGCGATAGTGAGCCTTCGGACTTCTTTAGAATCAAATTAAACAATCAAGAAATGTTTCGAAGAAGCCCTGAAGAGGTCCCATTTGATCCTGAAAAAGTAAAGAAAAAAACCCAAAATGATATTGAAAAAGTTCTTTAATAGTTCCAAAAAGGATCCCGTAAAAAATTCTAAAAACAATGCCGAAATGATTTCCAAAGGGTTCCGAAATTATCGCTAAAAAGTTTCCCAAACCAGTAGCGAAATTAAATTTAAGTAATTGCACTAATTTTTACCACCAGGGTATATACGTAAGGAAGCTCCAGCACCAAATCAGCAAGTAATAACATCTTACAAGAGTATATTAAATTCAAATAAATAAGAAAATAAAAGAGAAATATGCACAATGAAAGCAAAAGGAAGAAATAATCAGCAAATTTTTCATTTCCACTTTTCCTTTTTCTATACCCTCCAACTGACTTAAATGAATTACAAAGCACCTACATATGTAACGCTCAAACAGCCTTTAGTATATGCATACACACATACATACAAACAAACACAGGTAACACAATAATAAAAACGAAATAAAAAATGTAACAAACCAAATGTTCAAGCAGACAAGCAGCTCCGCGATATTTCGAAAGGCATAAAGGATATGAAATGAAAAGGTCCCAATACAGGAAGACGCGTATTCTCATGGCAGGTGTGTTGTACTGAATTTCTTTTTCTTCTTCTTTTTTTTTTTTTGCTCATTCAAGTGACAAATAATGTAAGCAGCAATGACTTGCTCGATATTATTACAAACCTATTCAACGAAGGCAAATTGCAACTGTCAATAAGTGTTGCTGCAGTAAATAAATATACATAAGCACATACATATGTATATGTAGTATGTACACATAAGAATCCTTACATACATATATAATAAATGTGTAAAATGCATGCCAAGAAAATCGTCAGCTGCCGCAGAGTACTCAAGACTTAGCGACAGACAAAGACAGCACTTGAGCGCACACAGCTCGCACACGCTTCAGGCATTGAAAAGGTTTAAGGTCAAATGTTGTAAAAAAAAACGAAAATTTGAAAATTTGCAGATGTTAATGCGTTTTGTCCTAAAAGTACTTTTAAAATACTTTACACCTCGCTGTAGCTGGCAGGAAGAGAAACAAGTAAAACATGCTTCAGGTTTCTTGTTTCATGGCAGGGATCGGCAACTCAACGCACAATTGTGAGGGTTCAAGTTACAGAGATTTTAATGCACTTTTCGTTTAGTGACTGATTTTTTCATACCATATCTTGGAATACGAGGGTGTTGAGTGATGAACAAAATTAAAATTGGAATTTGGTCCGAAATTAAATATTGAATTCAATTTGGTGTTGGAAAAAAATTTTGAAAAATAATAATTCTAGAAATTCAGTGAAATTTTTTACCTCATTCTGAATCAATTGTCAGTCAAAATTGCTTGGTCTACAAAATTATGTACTCAAAAATAAGGTGGAAATTCTATCTATTGTTCTATTTAGATAGATTTTAATGACTAATTTGTTTTAAGTTTAATTAAATTTCCTGAATTTTTTGTAAACTTTAAAATTACTTTTTATGTGGATTCTGTTTCAAAACTTGCTATACTTTAAATGAAAATTGTTAAAAACATCGCTTCTTCTTTTTATTTTGTTAAACGATATCCAGTTTAATTTCACTACTATTATATTGAACACAAGTGTACTTAAAAAGATGATATTTTCTATGAAGCATGTGACAACAAGATTGTCAAATATTTTTGGAGCATATTTTTTCAGTAGAAATTTTAAATTTTATTTTTCTCATGCGATATTTGCGGAACAATGCTCCAAAATGCTGGCATTCAAAATTTCATAACCTCACTTTTCCAAAATGGAAATAACTTTTCAAGATTGTTGAGATATTATTTCGGGTTCAAAATGTGCCCTTTTTAATAGGCTTGATATGAAATTCAGCAAAAAAAAAAAATATTAAAAAAAAAATAGTTTTTTTAAATTTACAGCAGACATCAGTGAAAAATTATAGAATCCCAGTTTTTAAGACAGCTATACGCTAGAAAACTGCTGTACCCCGGAGTTGATGTCACTAATTGCTACCAACACTACCTACCCTAACCTCACTAAATTTAGCGCCATAAGACATATCATATGTAGATACCTTTGATTTTATACCGTGAATCTATCAACCGCTCGTCTTTGGTCGTTTTAATACCTTTTTTAATCACCTTTTCGGCCACTGCTTATCAATTTAACCTCGCACACTCCAAACGTGATTAAAAAAAATCAAATCAAATTTTCAAGCATGTCTCCCAATTTAATAGCTGATCGCTGTACTCTAGATATTTATTCATTTTATTATTACTGAACCAATTGCTTTTTAGCAATTTGCTGAATTTTATCGTCAAAATTTTAATGAGTTGCAAATCCTACGCGATTCATATCTTGTTGTTTTCTTTCGTTGTGTATCATTAAAAATGTTTGCACAGTTAATTGCTTACTTTGAAAGTCTACAATTTTATTGATTTAACTAACGAAATCAAATTTATATGCGCTTAATTGGAGGAAAAATTTTCGCAGAGTTGCGCTCAATAAAATTGAAAATTACTCGAATGCAGACAGATTACTTTGGGCAGCACAAATTGGCAATACAAATTTCAATTGCAAAATGTACTTGCTTGTTATCAGCGGCAAAGCAATCTCTAGCAAAATAAAAACAAAACACAAATACACCCACTCTCCGCTCTCTCTCTCTCTACCAGCAACCTGGTATATATGATTGTACGCTTTTGATGGTAGCTTTGGCAATTTTGTCACAAATTTGCACTTCTATAATGCGCATTTTATGGTTATCACAATGTTCATGTTCGTTGTTATTGTTGCAAGCAATTTATAAAACAAATATTGTATGTACAAAGGAAGTGCAGATACAACATGGAAAAAGTATGGAAAGGTCGCTTACACAAAGAAAAAAAAAAAAAGAAGAAGAGGTAAAATGAAGATAGCAAAGTTTGAGTGAAGAATGTCATAATATACCCAGTTGCGCTTCTGATAAAGGCAGTGTAAAAGATGTTATCCATATTGCATTGTTCAGATTAAGAGAAAATGTGCTCTACATTCAATTCCCTCCCTTGCAAGCGACAAATTTACCTTTCAATTTAAAAAAAAAAGTTTAAAATTAAAAAAAAAATTATTTGAATTTGTCATTTTATTCATAACTCGCTAAGTGCTTAGAAAAACAAATTGTTTAAATTCCCTTGAGAACGACAATTCCACATTTTACTTTCAAAGAAAATATCAAAAAAAAAATACCAATTTGTTATTTTATTCATAGCTTGCTAAATTTATTTATTAACCTCGCTTGTAAGCGACAAGTTTACAGTTGACTTCAAAGAAAAATTCAAAAATTGAAAAAAATTTAATTTTGTTATTTTATTCATAACTCGCTAATTAAATTTGTTATTTTTCTCACAACTCGCTAAGTGCTTAGGAAAAAAATGTGCATCAATCTTGCTTAGAAACGACAGCTTCAAGTTTTACTTTCATAAAAAATATCAAATTTTAAAAAAAAAAAATTTTTTATTTGTTGTTTTATTCATTTCTCGCTAAGTGCTTATGAAAAAAAAATGCTTACTACCCTCCGTGTAAGTAGATAGCTGATGTAGGGTTAAAACGAGTTTCACCCACCACAACCAATCTCTCCAAATACCCTTCAATTTTCGATTAGTATTGCTGCAGTTACAACAAAATAGCTTAAGAATTTATCTCCTCAGTGTACTAGTCGCAGCTGAGTATAAACCATTAGAAAATAAGCATGGAAACGAGGTAGGAAGAAAATTTGTATATTCGATAAAATAACAAGCTTGTGAAAATGTGGCAAAATAGACACGAACACAAAAACAAGTGGAGGAAATCTTTCTTTGCTAACCACCGACACGAACTCCAAAAATTTAAAAAAAAATTTTTTCTTTTTCAATTTAAAATTTATTTTGTGAAATTTCTTGAAATTTTCGCGAATTTCGGGTACATTTTACAAACGAAATGCTTTTACAAAATTGTTGTCAAAATAATTTTATTAAGGCCAAAATTTGTGAAAATCACTGTGCCAATATTATGTTTCCCACTATAGTTTTCGAATTCACCAATTTTACTTGATTTTATGAATGTTCTATCTTTCTGCTTTTTCTATCACCCATTTAAACCCTCTCAAATAACCACATACTTAACCACTAGAATTATTTGCTTTTATGCTTTTATTTACGCTTACATTTACTATGTTCTTCAAAAACAACGAGTCACTAACAAAGTAAAGTGGTGCTCTTCAAGAGCAATTATAATGTTCATTTTTATTAATGCAATTCTTCGTTAGTTGGCGCAAATTGCTCAAGCCAGTTCTATAGAAAGCTTAAGTACTCGAAATGGTCACTGCTGGCTGCTGGTGGTGATGGTGGCAGCTGTGGTTAAGTAACGGCACTTCTCAAGTCGTATTAAATTTTATTGGATGATAAAATATCATTGCGGTCAGCGAGTAGCTTACGTCACACACGCACACACACACACACACACAAAGAGGAAAAAAGTTTATACTTTTCAGAATCTTCGATGAAATGTAAAAAAAATAGAAACTAAAACAGCAACTAACAAGAAAAACAGTTCGTGCAATCAGCTGCTACCGCTTTTCATCGTTGGAAAATTTTGGTTCTGCAATATTTTATTCCATTCAATTTCACTTGAATATAAAGATATATATTTCTTGTGTATGTGTGTATGTATGTATGAGTGTGCACGAGTACCTATGTACGTGTACCCTTTAGTGAAACTAACTAGTTCTAAAGCAGAACTTTTAAATTCGCCTTAACATTAATAATGATTAATATCTTTGGCTATTTTATTAAAATGATTAATTCACTTTCTGGGTATTAATCAGAAGTTATTAATAAATTAATTAAAAAAGTAATAAGAAATAATAACGATTAATATTGCATTTTTAATTAAAAACAACCATATGATTAAAAATAACTAAAATTAATCAAAGAATTAAAATCAAGCAAACAATTAAAATTTATCAAAGAATTAAAATTTAGCAAATAAATTAAAAATAACTAAGTAACTAATTAATTAATTAAATTGAATTGTCTGCTTTAATTTAAATAAATAAAATTAATTAAAAATAATCATTTTTTTACTTAACCAAGTAAATAATTTCACTAAAATTAATCAAACAAACAAAAATTAACTAAGCAATTAAAATGAACCAAAGATTAAAAATTAATCAAACAATTAATATTAAGTAAGCAATGAATTAATTATGTTAAACTAATTATTCAATTTAACTTAAATAAATCAAATCAATCAAAAGTAATCATTTAGTTATATTGATCATGTTAATCCTATAATTAAACTTAATCAAGCAATTAAAAGAATCAAAGGATTATAATTACTCAAACAGTTAAAGTTAATCAAATAATTAAAATAAAAATTAAATTAAATTAAAATTCGTGAAACAATAAAATGTAATAGTTTTATTTAATTTAAGTAAATAAAATTTATCAAAATTAATCATTTAATTACATTAATCAGGTTAATCTTATAACTAAAATTAGTCAAAGATAATAAAATTAGTTATATTAATCAGTTAATCATATATGTAATTAGTATTACTCAGAATTAATTGACTTAATCGAATAATCATATCAATCATATCTTACGAGAAGTAGGGTTACCTCGGAAGGAAAGTATTAAACAACCGCTCCGAACAGATCCGACACCCCTGCAAAAAACGGAAATACTCCGTTCCATACTCAATAGAGTACTCCTTAAGGAGTATCGGAGTACTCCAACACTTATCCTCGCTCATATAAAAAAGGTGGTCCAATTTACATGGCGATGGCCGGTAATTGGATCACCTAATCCGACTCGGAGTACTCCGTTTCTTTGCTTTTGAATACTCTATAGACCACCTACATGAGAGTACTCCCAAAATACTCCTATTGGATTACTCTATGGACTATTCAACAGCAAAGCGAGAGAGGGTGGTCCTCAAAAAGAACACATACTCCCTCTCTCGCTTTACTGCAAAGTACTCTATAGAGTAATATTTTGCCAGCATTTTCAAAGTACTCTCACGTAGGTGTTCCATAGACTATTCAGCAGGGTGCTCCGATATGGATTAGGTGATCCACTCACCGGACATGGGCTTATAAATTGGACCACCTTTTTGTATGAATGAGGATAAATGTTGGAGTACTCCCATACTCCAACGTTTTTTACAGGGACTAAGCAGAAGACAGTTTGTGACCTAAATCAGGGTCGAGCTGATAGCTTCCTCTCTGTGTTGAGCGCTGAATTGTAATTTTCTAAATTCGAAATGGGAAATTGAGCTTCAATTGTAATTTTCTGAACATAAACAGTAAAACTGTAGTTATAAATTTTTTACTTTTTTTGACTAGTTTTGTATTTCAATGCAGCGTATTTATGGATATGTTTGCGTTGCTTTTACTGTAGCTATGTTTTTAGTCATATAAATTGCTTTTCGAAACAATTTTCTAGTTTCCTTTTCGTGCTTTTTTGTTCCGCCGACTCACTCTGCTTGCACATCCTTTGTATTTGCTTTTAGCTTCAAGCTCAATAAATAATGCCACTTATTATTTTCCAGCAAACTTGTCAGAGTTTCTCTCTATACTTTATAGTGTAGTGAGAAAATAATATTTAGCAATAATAAAAAAAAAAAGCAAAAGAGTGTGAAGATGCTCAGCGAACAAAGAAATGATGCATACAAAGACGTTAACTTACATTTTAATGGACTGAAATATACCATAAACAAATATTTTATCTTCTATCGCGTATCCCATTGACACTTCAGCACATCTTATTTAAGACGTTGCCACCCTACAAGAATAGTGAAACTTAATTGATATGTCATTTGACTGTCAAGAGTGAAATAATGCTAACATTTTCTATCAATATTTTAGCGCCAGTGCGAAAATCTTGATGAAAACACCCCCTTCATAATTTATCGAATTTTTGAATTTATCGAATTTACACCCTCACAAGAAAGCTGTGTGCACCATTACTCTAAGTGAATATAAATATTCACGGCAATATCAATACATACATATCTAAATATGTAACTGTCCCAAGAGCCAAATCAACTCGAACTCGACCTCAACTCTCATTCTCTAACAACCAAAGCAAATTGTTTACTTTTCATTTAAAGTTCGACGATTTTATCCAAGCAAAAAATTTTGTCTGTTGGAAACTTTCTAGTTACAATAACATTTGAAAATTTAAAACATTGCTGTTGGCAAATAAAAGCACAAACTCAATTAATTTAAAAATACGACGCTGGAATTTAATACTAAATTTGATTTGGGTTCTTGAGGCTATTCGAACATGCGTCAGAGCAAAAAACAAAAGCCAATGAAAATTATACGAGCTAGATTTGAAAAAAAGAAAATGAAATTCCTATCAATATTTTTTTAACTTGAATTCACATGTGATTCTCGAATTGGACTCAAATAATTACCAGAGATAGTTTGCCGCCTCCAAACACAATTAGCTCAGAGTTATCTGCAAACCGGCTTAAATTAGAATTTTCAATTTTTCAAAACTTAATAAACTCTATTGAGTAATTACCTTGATATGTAGGCAATCACTTGGCAACTATGAGGGATCGTACGAAGACTCAATGGATGAAAAGTTTTACAATATTTTTAGTTAGCTTAGGATTGCCTTTTTTTCATTGTTATTTATTTTTAAGAGCAAAAATCACTATGTCCTATCAAAATTCGGTCGCTACTGAATACGTCATCAAGGGTTTCTTTCAATTTTTGCACCATCAGCTTACGCAACTCAGCTTTCAGTTAACCCAACGTTATCACGTTATCACACCCAATCAGTTATTGAAGCCTCGACACAGATCAATGAGGCATCTTCTCTCAAAGCAATCAATCATACACTAAGCCTCATGCCCGACTAGTTGGGACCCCTTTGCACGACTCTGAATTGATGAATTTGTACTCCTGCCTACAATGGAATCCATCTCACAGAGTTTCCAGGGACAACCAAGGGATATGTGTAACTATGATGAGAGAAAAATTACTGATAATACAAAGTTTCGGCATAAAATATAACAAATAATCAAGACGATGGACCAACATATACGACTTTACGGTGATCTTATCAGGCTCATTATATAAGACTCACATCTTAACTTCCAGCAAGGTTATGGATAGCTTGGCCTAGCACACATTTTCTGCGCTTAAGTTCAGGAATACTTTCTTTCGAGTTTGGCTTTTTAATAAATTTTTACTCTTATCGATAATTTTTTTGAATAATCGATTGTTAATCTTATCGATATTTTCTTAAATAATCGATTTTTTTAATCTATTTTAAAAATTGTAATCATCGATTTTTTTATAAATCGATTATACGAATTACACATTTGATATCGATATTTTTAGTGTAATAGTGTAATCAATGCCACACGTAACAAAAATGGGTAGAGCCTTGTACACACTACAGCTGAAAACACGTAGTTTCGCATAAATCACTAACTAGTCATTATTATTTAGTCAACATTTTGGTTTCATAATTTGAACACAAAGTCGAATCGTTATGTTAGGAATCAATTTTTCCGACTAAAGGCCACATCTCTACTGTATGCAGCATGGAAGCGCCTGCAACCACCAGCTTCAAAATGCCACCATCTCCCCCTTACTTTCACGGCGCTCGGCGAACTGAAGATCTCAGCTGCATCTGTATTCCACTCAACTCAAATACCAGACTTCACTGAATGAATTCGCAAACGAATATGAAAATATGAATTTTTTTAGCACAAAACCATAACAAAAACAAAAAGGCACTCATATTTATTCATTTCTAATTGTTGCAGTCCACAATCACCCAAAATATAAAACTTTTTCACTAACAAAAGTCTTAATGAACAACCATGACAGTGCACGGCGCATAAAGTAAAAGTAATAAATGTAGACATCAGCATGAACAAAAACGTGGGCCATAGACAAAACGGCACATCCATGAAAAAAAAAACAAAACAAACAAAAATTTTGCATAAACGACAGTGACAGCCGGCAAACCACCGTCACTTTAGTCACACGCCAACAATAACAACAAAGGCGTTTACTCGTATATAAACCCACAAAGAAACACTCAACTCAAAATTATCTTTAGACATCAGCCAGCAAGCAAAATTTGCAGACAAAAATCAATTCACCCCGCCCACACCCCCAACGCCGAGAGCGCACAACCAATGCAACATTGGCAAATGATTTCAAATCTATTTCCAAAAGCCTAAAGCTCCACATTCACGAGGAAATACTTTTATGCCTAGAAATAAATATTGCAGAAAACTAAACAAAAACGCCATACAGGCAAACACCGCACACTTTTTGGCTAAAAATAACAATCAGTCTGTGTGCCTAAAGTGAATTCAAAATTTCCATTGAAAAAGTCAAGAAGCCACTGACCGCATAAATTTCATATTCAAATCGGCCAAACCTAACAAAAAAAGCGTAGTAATCAAAAAAAAAGCGAAGTAAAAAAAGGAATAAAAAGGAGCAACAAAGCAAAAAAAAATTATCACAACCAAAGTGAATGAGTATTTTGTTGTATGAATAGTACGTCATGTGCAACATGTGCGGTCGGTTATGTTGGGGATAAGCTGCATACATTGGAGTTATAATGCGAGTACGCGGGCTAAAATGGGCGTAACAGCGAGTGGGGGTGAAGTAGGTAAGGTATGAAGATAATCATAAGTCGTCGACCTCTTTCAATTTTTCGAAAAAAGATTTTTTAAAGTATTTCTGATATAAGTTTTCTTGGTTCTAGCTGCACTTTGCTGGGGTTCCATTGAAACTTTTTATGTTAAAAAACTGAAAATGACAAATCGATGAGCTCTCGTTGTACTTAGATGTAGAAGACCAGAATCCGAGGTCAACTTCTCATATGTTACTTCAAAAAAAAAAAAAAAAAAAAAATTCTACTCAGCCCAACAGAGACCCACACACCTACGCCCCTGATTTCCTGTACCTAACCGAAATACATTCATGCGTTTTTTTGCGTGGGCCCGCGCAGCTGCGATTTACTACGTTTTGTAGATTTTATTTCACATTTCACTAGCTGACTCGCACCACCAATCTCAATCATCTTATCCACTTCATTTCACTTCATCTCGAATATCATAGCTTGTTTTAATATTTTTTTTTTTTTTGTTTTTTTTATTTCATAAATTTTTGAAAGCATTGAATATAATTTGTTTACAGCAAAATTTCACACGCTATGCAAAATCCTAATAACAATAATATGATTTGCTTGTTTTCATAAGCGACGGTTCAAAATATTTGTTTTGCATGCTTGGGTGAGTGAGTGAGTGAAAACAATTTGTTTTTTGTTTACTTTGTAAACACTTACTTTGAGCATAAGCAGATGATGATGACAAATCCCATTGAAATTATATTTATTTGTAGAGAAACTTTGGGAGGCCTTTTAAACGAAAACCATGTAGAAGACATTTTTTTTGAAATATAAATAAATATAAATAAAATAATTTTTTTTTTAATGCGTCGGTCTATGGTCCACTACCCAAAAAAACATGCATACTATGTTCGTTGTAATACCTCTCTGATTATGTGTACAAAGTTCCATAATGATCGGTTCAGTAGTTTTTTCGTCAAGAGGTAACAAATATATTTACTTACATACTTATAATATTATTAGGAGGTGTAAGTACAAAATTGTACCTCGCTAATGCTTGCAAACTTACCAAGCCTTCGTGCAGTGTGTCGTAACTATAAAAACAACAACAACAAATTGTTTTTGGCAGTGCAGTTAATTGCTGGAGCCAACAGGTCATTGTACAAATAATTTGCCGGCAGAACGGAACACATTTACCTGTGTACATATTTGGGAGCATAATTGTGGTTTTGTGGTTTAATTGATTAATTTATCGTTGAATCGAACTGAAAATGAATCAACGAGAAATTACCAAAGTGAAAGGTAATTCATTGGCAAATAAAGAGATATGCCTATACTTGCAAAGTAGGGATGTGAAGTCTTTCGATTTCGGGATCAATCTTTTATACATAGTTACGGGGTTCAGAGTTTAAATTTAAAAAAAATCGGGATTTGTATCCCTAACATCACATCCATTAGGCGCCAATGAAGGAGTGCAGAGAGCGAATATGCAAAACCAAAACTCGTTCATTTCCTAGCTAAGATGTTGTAGAAATTGCAATGTAAAAAGATTTGTTGAATAAGAGTGATGTTGTCGTAAATATACAAACGGATATGTTTGTATGATCCCAACGCTCATATCTCGATGCAAGCATTAGTATGTGCCGGAAAGTGCATGTGTTTGCTCTCACATCGATTTTGCAACACCCCAGCGACCGAGTTTTGGTCGGCAGTTTTTCGAGGTTGCCGAATAATTTAGGCTGTTCCAGGTAGATACTCATATTTTTCGAGAAAATAGCGGATATACAAAAAAATATATATATATTATACAAAAAAGGTGGCAACACTATATTGAAAAACTACCTAGGAATATTTTTATTAGGGCTGTGCCTTTATTCGATTAATCGAGTAAGTTGATTAATCAAATTTTCAATTAATCGTTTACTTGATTAATCAAAATTCTGAGTAATCAAAACGGTTAATCAAAAACTGATTAATTTACTCATTTTTTTTATGTGAAAGCTTGCCTTGAAATAGTTGAAAATAAAAAAAATTAAAAACCAAACATATTTACTTCAAAATATTAAAAAATAAAAAAATTTTGGATTAATCAAAAATCATAATTAATCGATTAATTGAGTAATCGAAATTATGAATAATCAAAATTTTGATTAATCAATTAATCTCACAGCCCTAATTTTTATGGAATATGATATTTATATACATATGTATATATATTTCACAAACCTATAAAAACATCCATAGTGACAATTTAAATTAGGGGAACTTGGAATGTAACGAATTAGCCATAGTCCGAAGCTAGGTGTGCCAGTTAAATTTAATTCGTAATTAGTAATCAATTGATTGGACAATTTTTTTTAATTTTCAAAAAGACAATTGATTACGGTTATAAGAAAATATAGAAAAATCAAAAGTAATCGTTGAAATTTTTTTTGGTAATTCTTGTTTTTTTAATTACTTTTGATTATTTTTAATAATCGTGAAAAAAAAATTTGTTTATTATATTTTAAATAATTGGAAAATAGTCGTTAAAAATTTAAAGTAATGGTAATCAATCATATTATGAATTCTCAGGAAAAAAATCAATCAAAACGGTGATCAATACGATTAGTAATCATTATTCAAAAAAATTAAAAAATAATAAAAAAATCAAAAGTTACCACGATTGCTTTTGATTATTTTTAATAATCGTGAAAAAAATTATTATTTTTGATTATCTACTTCTAATATTCCTAAAAAAAAATTAGGGAAATTGATCATTAAAAATTTAAAGTAATGGCAATCAATCATTAAATGGATTTTCAGGGAAATAATCAATCAAACTGTTAATCATTACGATTAGTAATCTGTTTAGGCCCGATGCCTAAATTCTCAAAAAATGGACCACCCTAATGTCACTTGTTTCCTTCCAACCACACATACATACCATTATTTAGCAAGGTCTGGTCCGAAGTTATGAAACTACGCATTCTCTCATTGCCATTTCTAAATACCTGTTTACCTCATTTCAAGTAGAATTTTCAATAACTTATTTTTATGACCAGGGACTTTAGAGTACGAGGTTTCTTAATTTAAATTTTTTAAGCCAAAATTTATTATGGTTCGGGATATATAAAGCCTTCAGTGTTATTATGAAAAATAAAAAAATTCTCGCACTTGAGTAAAATGAAAAAAAAAACATTCTAACATTTCTCTAAAATACTGTGACAACACACCCTAAAGTTCATGTGCACAAATATAAATACCAACAACATAACTCATACAACTACTTTCCAAAGCGCTCAACACTTCATTGAGTTATTTATAAAGAAATATTTAATGCATCATAACTTCCAAAGGAAATTATAAAATAAAAGAGCAAACAATCGGCGGTTCCAAGAGGTTTCTGCTCTTTTATTTTTCCAAACGATTATAATTATATTGTCACGTCACTTTTGTACAACAATAAAAATGTATGTCGCTTCATAGCATAGCTCATATTTTAGTCGGTTGTGGCGTGCTTGTGTACGCCAACTATTTTTGTTTTCCAGCTTTACTACATGGATTTCCTGTATTTTATCGTCGAAATGTGCTCATTTCATTTGCTCAATAATTCATTTACCACTTCTCCTCCTTCTTATTCCACTTGAAGCTAATCAATACTAGCAATGTTCCCTCTGAAGTCAGCATAGAACAGAACGCCTACTATGAAATATGTATGTTGGATTTGTAGTAGGCGCAAAGTAAGCCACCACCCACCCTTCACATGCATGCGGGGTATTTCACTTTAGCCACATGCCAAAGAAATTAATCGTCGCGAAAATACCGCTCACTTAGTTTGGTATTGGGAAAGTTAAAGGATCACATGCGCTATCGGCTGAGTGCGTGACTTTTAGGAAATGTAGATAAAATATTTTAACAAGTACCTGGTAGGAAAAATGTTCACTAGTGGAATTTAGGAATTTTTTGGTTTTAATTCCAGATTGTAGGAATAAATCCAGAAATCGTCAACACTAGTTGTTCAATCTAGTGTTGTGAATAAATAAACGATTTTTACTTTAATCGATTATTTTTCAATTATTGTTTGTTTGAAGTGGTAAGCATCTGTATTTAGTTAATCGATTTACACATTAAGAATAAATTTTTGTAAATAGTTTTATCTATCTGGCTGATGAAATGGCTAAAGCTATATGCACACTTATTATCCCAAATGTCTTTTAAAATAATTTTTTCCCACATATACTACTATGGGATAGGCACTTTTCGTATAAAAACTCGAGTTATGAGCAAACATCGATTATTTTCTTCAGAAATCGATTTTTAACACAAAAAAATTCGGTTATTTAATTATCGATTTTTCCGACTCGAGGTCACATCCCTAGTTCAATCAATTCGCAATGTATAAAACATTTGATAGCTATTTAACCGTGTTCTCCAATCTCAACCTCAAATATGAGAGATTGATTTAATACTTGAAAAATGCTTAGCATCTGGAAGATATTTTCAACTGCTTCATTACTTTGCTTGCTTTGAAAGGTTTAAAGACTATTCCTCCTGTTTCTCAAAACCAGGCTATCTTAACATTTTTTTTTTAAGAATTTATTTCAAAGGTGGACTTTCTTATATTTCAATTGAGGACTCCACAGGTCAGCCATTGTTACAAGCTCTTCCTCTAATTTTTGGTTCCTATTTGTTCGATATGGAAAACAAGAAGAAAATCTTTTTTAAATTGAAAGATAAAAACCACCAAAATACAACAAATGCAACAAATAACCCTGAATTTTTTTTTTTTTTTCAAAACTATAATCTTTTAATTTTTAAGTTTTCAACGCTACTTTTCAATCACCCTAAGAGTTATTAAACAATTCTTTATCTTTACAAGATTTCGATAACTTTTTCACCCACTATCTTGAGCTCTTCTTAAGCGCCGGTTCACTTCCCTAACTTCAACTTGGTTTACTTTTCCTATTGGGTAACCACGAAGCACTTACATATTAAAGGAGTCATCAGTGTCACATTGACCCACTATGTCATACCGGCTGATTGACTAGCTAATTGACTGCTTAGCTACTTAAAATTCTGTTTTGCTTTTTTTTATCGCTGTTGTTGTTTGGGGTGAGCATAACTTTTCTCCAAATGACGTATCTATGCATAGATATGAAGCCTGCTTGAGCTGTGTTTTGCATACTAAAATGAAGTTCTAAAGTTCTCCACAAATTACGGAGTAGTGCATGATTTGAATGCTAATTTTTAGTTCTTATTTATTTAAGCTCAATATTTTTTTTTGATTTAATAGGTATCGATTATTATCCAATGAAGTGGGCGCTAGCAATTCATTCTATTTTTTAAGGGACACTCTAATGTACATGTTATACATATATCGGTATTCTAGCAATGTTAGATCCTTATGTTACCAATTTGCTTTGTAATTGGTAATCCCGCAATTGATTTATTTCTTAGCTGTTTTCCAGTTGTGCGTCATTTGCAATACCAATTGTTCAAACGTGAATCGAGCTGCAAATTAATAAATTTTGTATGAAACATTTTTAAAATAAATAAAATACCAACAGAATTAGGAAAATTTCAATTAAGTGTGTTATCCACTTGTTCAAATGTAAACCAATAGTAACATCTGATTCGGGCGTGAAATGTTAATAAATAAATAATCAAATCTGTTTACGTACATGTATATTAGATCATATCACAAAAATCAAAAATTAAATATGCTAATCCTAATATGCTAAATGTTTTCAAGCGAGTTTCGAGGAAATAAAAATTTCTTCAAAGCAGTAGAGTTTTAAATATGGGGCTGGGAGTAAAAGTTTTTGCTCTTTATTATCATTAGACCTTTTCTAAAATATGAAGTTCCACAAATAATGTTGAAATAGTCTCGAAAAAGTCTCGAAATCTGTATAAAAATTACCCGAAAATGCTCCTATGTAGTCCCAAAAATATTCCCAAATCTTCTTAAAGATGTCCCAAAATAATCTCTAAAACTATCTCTAAATGTACTTGAAAAACTTCCAAAATTATCCCAAAATTACCCCGAAAGTAGCAAGAAGTGCCACCAAAGGCCCTATTTTGTACAGCAATGATCCAGAACTTGGATCAAAACAACTCCCTGAATCGATCAATTTTATTTAATATAGAAAAATTATATATGTAGGTTGCTATCTTTTAACTTTTTTTTACTTCAGTAATTTTTTATTCAAAGTGACCCAAACCTGGTTTGATGAATTTTAATATAGAAAGATAGACTTTTTTAACTTATTTTTTTTTTTTTTAATTTTTTTTTAAAGTAGCCCAACCCTGATTTGATCAATTTAAATATTAAAAATTTAAAAAAAATTTTTAAAAACAAATTTTTTACTTGAATAATTTTTTATTAAAAGTGACCCAAACCTGGTTCGATGAATTTTATTATAGAAAATTTTAATAATAATATTTTTTTTAAATTTATTTTTTGTTTGAGCAATTTTTTATTCAAACTGACCCAAACCTGATTCGATCAATTTTAATGTAGAAAAATTTAATGAATTTTTTTTTTAAGTATTTTTGTATTTACGTAATTTTTTGTTCGATCAATTTTAATAAAGAAAATTTTTTTAAATATATTTTTTAAACTTATTTCTTATTTAAATAATTTTTTATTAGATGTGACCCGAACCTGATTCGATCAATTTTATTATAAAAAAATTTGATATAGAGAAAAAACTTGCTACCGAAATTGCGATTTATTCTATACGGTCTAGTATGTGCTCATCTATAAAGTAGTTTGAGCATTTTCCGCCTCATGCATTTTCCGCATTTGTACCCTAATTACTTTTACAAGTATTCATTCCCATTTCTAGTATTTTTTTTGTTATTTTTTCTCTGGACGCGTTGCGCATTTTGCCACACGCGGCGTTATATTGCAATAACAATTTATATTTGTTAATTGTCACAATTGCTTTTACAAGTGAATTACTAACATAGCTAACGCTAACAAATACAGGGTGGTGCAATTAAGAATTTTTTTTTATTATTATTCATTTATTACTATTTAATTTTTTTCAATATTAAAAAACATATTTACATCTATTAGATCTTGTTGAACATCTATTCGTATTTGTATTGTTACAGTTCACCAATATTTTTTTCTAAATCAGTGGTCGGCATGAAGAGAGACATCAATGTGAGAATGTACCACGAAGCGAGTTAAGCCTGAAAAAAAAATAATTAGATAAAATAAAATGCTAAATTTTCTGAAGCAAGAATGTTTGAAATACGACTTAAAAAGCCCGCCAATGCAGACCACCCCGTATCTCTGCTCTCTTCATGCAGCAAATGATATGATATTTATACATATCACAAACGCTACCCATTAAGTTTAATGTGATGGTAAACATTTTGTTTTGTCAGCTAACTTACGTTTCAATTGGCATCCTAATGCGAAATATAAATGCAAACAAATGAATGTAGATATATACATATGTATGTACAAGTTGATATATCTCTTAAACAAATCTATATCATATGAATGCTGCATGCTCTTGAAGGCGCACTTACCATAGCTTTTTGGCGTTGCTTCAGTGTGATCCAATTGTGACAAATAAGATACATTTGTTATTCCATATTGTTGTTGCTTCTCGCCGTTGATTAGCTTGCGTTTCTTTTATTTTTAGTTTCTGTTGCTTACATAACTACCCCCCCCCCCCTGCACTCATTTTGCTTGTCCAAGTGCTGTATTTTCATTAATATTGCTTGACTTTGGATTTGAACTTGGAATTAATTTTTAATTAAAAATAGAAAAACATATGGGAGCCATAAACACAAACGTTAAGAGAGTGTATACGTCGAGGTTCAAAAATTCAATACCGGAGCTCACGGATCAAATTTATTTTGGGAATGTTGTAAATACTGGGAACTTCGAAGAGATTTAATAATTAGCAACAGGTTAGATTTTATCAAAAAAAAAAAAGAAAAAAAAAACAAATTAATTTTGACGAAATTTCAATTTAATTCTGTGAACAAACTGAATTTTTCAAAAACGTGACGTCATTTGAAAGTAACTTTTTCTCCAACTAAGTTACCGGAATACGGAATCTGTAAAGCATAATTTGCCCTGCAGATGGCCCCAAAAACTTCCACAAAACAAACCTATCCCGACGGTACTAAATAGGATATTTCCGGGGTATATATGTATAATTTATTTTTAAAATCTCTGTTGTAGTACTCTCAACTTCTTGCAATCGATTACACAATTATTTTCTGGGTGTCTACATAACAATAAGGGAACTTTAAACTTTTTTAAAATTAAATATTGCGCACGCATGCATACATATATAGGTATGTACTAGACTGTACCAAAAAAAATCTGTTTTTTTTTTTTTGCGTCAAATAAAAGATTTAATTTTTTTTAAATGGTAAAAAAAGAACTATAAAAGTTTAAAATATTTTTTTTTTTCAATTTTACGTTTGTACATTGGTATTTTATTCATACATAAGTCGCTAAGCATGCGAAAAAAAAAAATTGGTTATAGATTCTTGCAGGTAATTGAATGCTTAGCGCGCACCCAGCAGACTTTAATGACAAGTCAGGTTTTATTCTCTTTTTTTTTAGGTTAGGAGCGAAACACATTGGACGAATTCTGATGACTCATCGAACCGTAAAACCACTTTTTTGCAAAGAAAACAGCGATTAAGCAAAAATTGCAGGGAATGTATAATACAATTTTAATATTTAAGTGAGAATATTCATTGAGAGAACAATAACATTTTTTTTTACTTTAATTCTACAATTCCACAATTTCCAAAAAAAAAAAATTTTTTTTTGCTCTGTCTAATATATGCATACATATATGAGTGGATACTCAAAAATATTTGCGCAAGCCCACCACAAGTTGCTTTAATTTCGGTTGGGCCACAACATAACACATGCCTTTCTCATAAATATATATCACTTCACTTGTAAAACATGTAAACAATAGGCAATGCGCCAGCTGGCGATTTGTTGTTGGCGTCAGTCTGGCTATAGTAAAGGCATTTTAACTTTATCGCACTTACAACACATACATACATACATATAACAACATCTACACACAATTTTTTATTTTTTTTTTGTAATAATTTGTATGTAATTTTCTTTTATTTTTATATTTACCTCGTATGTTGTTTTTCACTTCTCTGTTGAACTTTCATTAGCACACCATGATGGGTTTTGTATTGCGCACTCGTCAGAGATGGGCAGTGTAACGTAAAAGTAAAATTTAACTGAAATTCCACTACCAACAGATATTGGTCCTAAAGAAGGAACTCTTCACTCACAATCAACCAACATTCAGTTTTGAGTGGTAATGTTAATGAGTGAGTGGTAATAACTAGAGAAACAACATCACAGCCAATAAACCTTAACTAGCCAGTGAAGTCTGTATGTATGTCATTCAACATTTGATTGCAGCCTGCCCATGTCTGATACTCGTATTGCTTTGTTGTGAGTAAGAAGCTTTCGTATAATTTTTCTGCTTCCAAAGAAGATTGCCTGCTACATTGAGAGCGAGTGAAATATAACAAAAAAAAAACTTTAGACGGCTGTTCTTGCCACAACTTTTTCAATTGCTGTTTGCGTAGAAAGCGCTCTACTCGTACGCTTTTAGGTAGTATTCTTGTACATTAGCATGTGTCAAATCGAAAGCATTGCTCTGGAAAGAAGAAAAAAAGAAAGTATAAATCTCAATCCCGAAAACAACCCCGAACTGATACCGCAAATAACAGAATTTTTTAATGAATAAGTGCCGAAAACAGTTATGAAATTATCCTGAAAAATTCCTGAAATGGTACCGAAAAAAGCAAGAAAACAGTCCCGAAACCGTACCGAAATGGCACCGCAACATTCAAGAAAATAGTCAAGAAATTATTCAAAAATGCACAGATATGACACCGAAGAAGTCAGGAAAACAGTCTCGAAATGATCCTAAATTATTGCCAAAACAGTCCCGAAAACAATCCCGAATTGGTAACGTAAACAACAGCATAGTTTCTGATTGTCTCGAAAACAAATACGAAATGAATCTGAAATGATCCCGAAAAAGTTCCAAAAACAATTTCGAAATTATCCTAAAATGGTCTCAAAATGATCCCAAAAAATTTACGAAACCAATTTCGAAATTATTCTAAAAAACTCCTGAAATGGTACCGAAAAAGTCAAGAAGCAGTCCTGAAATGATCCCAAGTTAATGCCAAACAAGTAAGGAAAGGGCTGTCTTCGGCTGTGCCGAAGGCTTCATACCTTTCATGAATACGCATAACTTTTTTAAGTGTCCGATCCTTACTTACAATTGGTACAAACTCTTCAAAACTGTTAATTTGAAAATACATGGCCCAAACCAGAGTTATCGGAGCAATCGATTATATGGGAGCTATGTATATGTTATGTTAGTCCGATCTGTATGATTTTCACTGCACACATCACATATGTAATAAGTACCAAACCTGCAAAATTTTACGTTCCTAGCTTCTTAACTGCAAAATCTATAGCCCAAAATCCATTTATCGAAACTATCGATTATATGGGAGCTATATGTTTGGTTGGTCCGATTTGAGTCATTTTCACTACACATGTTACTTATACAATATGTACGAAAAGTGCAAAATTTTGCGGTCCTAGCTTTTTAATTGCAAGATTTATAGACCAAAACCCGTTTATCGGAACAATCGATTGTATGGGAGCTATGCTTTGTATCGGTCCGATCTGGCTGGTTCCGACAAATGATTAATCCCATGCAAAATGGCGGCCCTATACCAAATTTCATCGAGATAGGTCTAAAATTGAGGGACTAGTTTGCGTTCAAACAGACAGACGGACAGACGGACATGGCTAAATCAACTCAGCTTATCATCCTGATCATTTCGGTATACTTAATGGTGGGTCTATCTCTTCTTCTTCTCATACTTACAAACATCGGACCAAAGTTATAATACCATTTCATGTTCATGAAAGGTATAAAAAGTCCCGATAACAATCCCGAATTGATACCGGAAAAAACAGAATCTTTTCTGAATAAGTCTCGAAAACAATTTAGAAATTATCCTGAACTAATCCCAAAATGATCCCGAAAATAATCTCGAAACTAACCTGAAAAGCTCCTGAAATGTTACCAAAATAGTCAAGAAAATAGTCCCGAAATCGTTCCGAAATTATCAAAAAAAGTCCTGAAAACAATTTGGAAGTTATTAAGAAAAAGTTCCGAAATTATCGAAACAAATCATCTCCAACTAACACACCCTAATATATCGACAGCCACACTGCAAAACCCCGTAAGTCACTATTTTTCCAGAAATAAGGTTCTGAGCCTTTCCCATAGATCGTGATATTTCGCACATTAAAAATCAGTCAAAATCGGGTTACAACTTCCCGTTTCTTTCCAGTGGTGAAATGAAATAACCGTCGCCCATATACATACGTTATAATTATTACAGTTTTTTCCCTCTCCTGAAAACTTTTTGATTTTGGACATACAGGGTTTTGCAGTGTGGCTGTCGATATGTACATTCATACATATATACCCAAATATATGTAGCTCTAGCATCTGCCACAATTACATTCTTACAACAACTCGTTACTACTTTCAAACGAATTCTATTCCAGAATAACTACTAGCAGCATTACCAACGTTTTTCGTGGTTAACTAACTTTGACTAGCTACCAGGTTCAACGACTGTTCAGTTTGTTCATTCGTTCGTTGGCTCTTGGGCTTCTTAGGAGATTTGCACGTCAACGCTCTGCTTCTCTGGCTGCTGCAAGTATACTTTCACGTACTTACATAGCTACATACATACATACGCGACGCATACTCTCATTCGTCTCTGCAGATTGTCGGCGATGTTGTGTTCATGGTCAATGGCCGCATAAGGCATTACACTTGGTATTATGATATAATCTTGCGACGGGCGTGCGCCATCTCTCATATTCTTGCTTGCGACAGTCATATGTACATACATACATACTCGGAACATATTACCTCACTACGACGAATGTGGACATTCGTCTATTGCGCCTACAACGCCAACACAGGTTACATGTTGTTATTGCTTTTTATGCTTTGACTCAAGTTTTTCTACTTTGCTCTATATAATCCAACTTTAACTATATACTTTCTTGACTTTTTTTGCTGAGTTTTTTTTTTAATAATTTTTTATTTTTTTTTTCTTGAAGCGTTTTATTTACGCAGAATACTTTGTAGACAAGCTAGATTAGCTGTGTGAAAATGATTTCTTTAAAATAACAAACTGTCGGCAGATAGTTGGGACAGGCAATAGAACGTTGGAATCTTTTTGCGATTAGTAAGTCAAATCCCAAGAGGAAACGGCAGTGGTAAAACGAACAGGAAAATGATTTAAGTGAAAATATTTATTTGAGAGCCGATCACAGCAACAAATTCGGGGGAATAAAAAGGTGAAAATTATAAGAGGGCGTGGCACTTCCTATACCAACTTACTTTTTCAAAATACATAAATATCTCCAATAGACTTTATGGTACAGATCTGAAAAGTGAAGCGGAGATATTCGATATCAATACCATGCTTGAAAATTGAAAAGGAGATACACGATGTCCATAGCATACTGACGGAACAAATCGAGAGTTATCGAAAAATTGGGCGTGGCACCTACCATATGTAAGTTTTCAGGCTGAATTTCTCCAAAAGAGGCGCAAGAGAGGAATCTGAAATTTGGTACGGAAATATTCAAGATCAATACAATACTCACGCAAAAAAGTGGGAGTTATGGGAAACGAGGGCGTGGCATAAAAACTTAGCTTTATAGCAGAAGAGCAAAGTTTGGTGGAGTACGAAATCGAAGCAAAAGTTGAAGACAATTCTGTTAACAGTCGATACATACTTTGCACTGAGCGCGCCACGTTTTCCTTTACATTGAACCTTGGACCCTCAGAGTAATAGGCAAGAACCCTACCTATACACCAAAATTTTGCATTGGAAAAATACAAAATAGAGAATAACTTTCTTTGTACTTCTTTTTTGCCTCAGTTGTGGTTACAAATCCTTAGCTTCAAAGAGCTAATTAACGTAGATGATGATTGGACGTGACGACTTAACAGGATAAAGCACCTTTACAGCGAGAACAACAACAAGAAAAGTTAAGGTATTTGGCTGTTGCATTTTATTTCTCTACTCTTTGCACAAAGCTCTATTATTCTTCAACTCTAGCCAGTTGCGAACTCAATTTCTTCCTTCTTCAAAGTGTTCCCTTTTACTACTTTTATAGGATTCAACTTCTTGTTTCTCCCTTTTTTATTTCATTTTATGCTTGCTTTCCTTTACTTGGCGCCATTGAATTCGCACAGTGCAGTTTTTGTGTGTGTTGTTGTGGCGCAAAAGTGGTCTCTGGGTATGTAAACCGAATTTCAGTACTCTTTTTTGGTTGTTCTCCACGGAATGTTATTTTTTGCTTGCTCTATTGCTTAGTGCAAGTTAACCAAAAATCTTCCGTTGATTTCAGTAGACGAAGATAAAATGAGACATTCTGTGAGTGTGGTGCATAAACAATTTTTAGTTTCAAGTAGTGTCAGGTTGAGATGGTAATCCCGGTTTCGCGTGTTTTTTATGTGAGATTTGTAAGAAGGAAATACCGAATACCGAAATTTTCGGTATTAGAAATATTTTAGTAAAAACTTACTGAAATGCTTTTTATGTAGGGTTGTAAGAAGGAAATACCGAATACCGAAATTTTCGGGATTCGAAATATTTTAGTAAAAACTTACTGAAATGCTTTTTATGTAGGGTTGTAAAAAGGAAATACCGAATACCGAAATTTTCGGGACTAGAAATATTTTAGTAAAAACTTACCGAAATGCTTTTTATGTAGGGTTGTGAGAAGCAAATACCGAAATTTTCGGGATTAGAAATATTTTAGTAAAAACTTAGTACATACATATGTATGTATGTATGTGGCATTTATGTATTTATTAAAATTATTTAGCACACATTCATTCCGAGCTGTGTACGCAACTCTATAAAAAATTTCGGGATTAGAAACTTTTGAATCATTTATTACAAGTTAATCAGCTTCCGAAATGGAGCTTTCAAAAACGCTATGGGGGCTGTATTTAAATTTCCCTTCTCTTTTCTAATGAAAATTTTTAAAAATTAGTTAAAAAAAAATAATTCTTAATATTATTATCTGAGTTATTTTGATGTTCTGTTTTTCCGACAGGGTGAATGCTATATTTATACTGGAACAATTTTCCGTCATCCCTTGTCGAACGAAAACATACACTGAAGATGGCGGATCGCCTAAACCGGATCGTAAAAAAAAAACAAAAATTGACAAAGGATGACGGCAAATCGTTCCAGTATAAATATAATATAATTATACTTGCCTTGAAGCTCATTTTTAGTCATCAATATAGTACTTAAATTTTTCAAAATGCATAGACAAACACTTTTACAGCTAAAAACATTTGTTTCAAAACTTCCAAACCCGTAAGAACCTTTGAGGTTATGTTTTGCTACGAACTCTCGTGTTAAAACTCAAGTTTTTAGTTATACATATGTATATTCCGAAAGTTTTAGAGTCAAAAAACTTCTTCGCTGTTGAATCGAAACTTTTGTAGAAAAATTAGCACTTTAATCTCTACACTAGTGCTATAATTTCGGGATTGTAAAATTTGAACTCGAAAATTCAAAAAGCGCGCATCACTAGTACGCGTCCCTCTTGAGCGCTGTGTTGGTTCTTTATTGTTAAGCAATTTCTTTGGTAAATCAACCTTTTAATACAAAACTTGAATGCTATCCACTGTCGTTCTTAAATCTCTGCACTTTTTTTCACTCCATAGCAATATTTAGTCAACCCAAAAACTCTACTTTTTCACTTTTGCCCTGTCTACAAACAAATTTTTGGCTGACCTACTTTTCATAATAAATTTTTCAACATAAGAAAAATCTTGGCAAACTTCTTTTGTTTATCAACGCAAGCTTCACAATGTGTTTGGCTTCCTTTTCAAATTTGCCAAGCATCAACAACGTAATTAATCATCGTTTTGCATATTTCATTTGTTTTGAGCTTTCAGCGTAAATCTAGCGCTCGGGTCTAAAGCTCACTGCTTTCATACTTACATACTTACCTACATCTGGCACATTGAAGATACGAGCTTCTTGTTACAGTTATTTATTTATTTATAAACATTTGCTTTTAAATGTATGTATGTCAGGCGTTGTGCCATAAATTGATAAATGACTTTAGCAAGCGCGAACTGCAACATTGCAAAATGGCGATTCGTTGTTCATCATTCATTCATTCATGCGTTTGATTCACTCAGCCGTGGTTTACTACACAAACGCAATGCAATTTATGTAATGTTGGCTAACAATGAAGAAATCGTTCTTAGCAAAACAAAGAAGAGGTAGAAATTACTTTGAGAAGAAAGGAAAAGGTTTTCTTTGAGCGTGATTGTGACAAAGGCTACACTTAGTATTTGTAACTATTTAGATGGAGTGCTTTTTAAAAATTAAATTGAATAAAGAAAGGTCAATCAGTTTAAGCAATTACTTTGAAAGCATTTAATAATGAAATAACTAAAGCAGATAGTGTTAAGGAGCGAAGGAGTCCTTTTGATTGATCTTTCATTCAATCTTTGTTGAGTTAGCTGCGGCATAGTAGTCAAGCTACACTCAAATACTAGATATAGATCACTTTCTGGTACTATTCCGACCTTCGAAAGATTTGATATGACTAAATCGAACCTTATGCGTCGTAAGATATCCTTATGCCCCTTTTCTATAAGAAAATAGTAACTTTAAGATAGAGGGTTTTCAGAGAATGAATCGAAATTGCCACTAAGCTCTCTTAGAACCAGCTTTACTTGCATCCGCTGCCTACTTGTAGGTTTCTTCTGAACAGGCGCGACTAAATTTGATGAAATTCGGGATGCTGATATTTAATTGTCTTGAAGGGATTATAGGCTATATCTTTGATAAATTGGACGTTCCGGGCCCCTAAGATCCGTTAGCTTTGATATTGATTTTTTTTTATTTTTTAACTATTAGTATACTTGACTTTTACTAATGGTTTTTCGAATACTTGCAATATGATTATCAAACGATAGGGAAAAATAGCAGGTTTCATATGAACTCTGTTATATTTCGATACTTTTTATCGATAATTGATAATCGATCAAAATATGGTTGCCCTAAAAATCTGAAATTTGTATAACACCACTTTTTCATGTGAACTTTAAAAATGTATACTGAAAAAAATTAAACATGCTTAGAATTGTTGATTTGACTAACTTTTCTCAATGCTTAACTT